>OV884009.1:29414870-30014870 GCA_930367205.1 Acanthosoma haemorrhoidale | reverse complement strand
TGGGTTCTGTAAATTAAATTTTATTGTTTTTAACTTTTCCCTTTCATGGTATTCCACAAATTTATGAATATTAAACTGTTTGTGGTATCTATGAGTGTTAAATTAGCTCCTTAAAATACTTTTAAACCAATTATAGTATTTCATAAAATATTCATTGTTTAATTATCACATATTTCACACATATACACATTATTGAAATAATTTTGCTTTAATTCATAATAAAATATGAGATCAATATTTTGACTATTGAGAGTATTACTCCTAGACAGCATTAAAACCTCTAATGTAATGGGAAAATTTGTTCCCATGAACTACAGCTTATAAAATACCTTTTTTAAGGGATTTTTTTTTTTTTGAGGCTGTATCTGGTTGAGGTTTGTAAACAGTTTAGTTTTTATTACATTATTAAAATACCGGTAAAAATAAAGATTTAAGAAAAACTAAAATCTTATTTAATGTGCACAAACACCACAAAATTATCATTTTTGTAATGAAAAAAATTCCCTAAACCAATAACTATATAGTATTCATTATGAGTACTTGAATATTCATTATGAATACTTTGTTCATCTTCAATACTATTCCCATGGTATGTCATCGGTGTGGCAGAGTGACCAATAACTGCGGACACCTGTGCTCCCCTCAGGATTTTCCTATAAATCCAACTGGGGTTAGCTAAGCCTAATGAGAAAAAAATAGTTTACTACTACTTGAATAAAGAAGTTGCAATGAAAAAGTCATTTACATAACACTAATAAAAATAATTTTACAGAGGTTTTTTTAGCCAATTTACACTTTGTTTGTCAGTAGCTATCCACTATAAAACAACCAAGGAGAAGAAGATAAGCCAAAGTACACAATCACAAATAAGGAACTCTAATTTCTGCATTCTTTAAACCACCCTCCCAGAGGGGCTATCGGTCGGTGGGTTCTACTAGGGATGTGATTCCTCAATTGATTGCCCTGATCAATTACTGAAATAGTGATCCTTCTATATTTCTAGTAGAGAAGACTGGATATAACCCAAATGTTCAATTATTCAGTTGCAGTATTTTTTTGACTGAGTGGAATTTCTTGAATACTTTATATTTGTTATAGAGTAACATAAAATTATGACCCAATGGCATCACTACCATCAATATACTGTATTGGTATAGACTTCAAAGCAAGTAGCATGAAGTCCTTGACTAGCTTCCCTTAGGTGGGTGCATGGTGTGCCTTGCAAATAATTTGCTAATACAGATCGTAAAAAGGAAAAACCTATTCCAAATAAGATAAAGTATTTATTATATATTCTGCAATATATAATAAATACTTTATCTTATTTGGAATAGGTTTTTCCTTTTTACGATCTGTATTAGCAAATTCCCCACTTCATCACAGCGTGGAGACCTGAGTTCCGATCCCTTGCCCCCCAAAGAATGTTTGCTTCGGGGATGGGTCTGAGCCCAGGATAAATGAGTAGCTAGTTGAATATAGAAGTAGTAAATCCGGTCAAGAACCTCAAATTAAATGTTGAGAGGTAACAAGCTAGTGGCAACAAAACTAGCTCCCCAGCCCAGACGGGCTGGTACCTACTATGGCAACAACCTTCCGTCAGTACTACCTCTTCAGGAAGTATTTATTTATTTATTATAAAAATGCTAATGGTATTGGTCAGTTTTTTCTACAGATGGCTTTGCTTTACCCAATGAATACAGGTTTTTTGGGTTTTTTTTTTTTTGGAATTAATAAAAACGTGAATATTACAAATAGAATAGAATTCAAAAGAAGCATCAGCAAGATCGCAGGCACTCGTTTTGTACTAAAATCAAGCTTTGCATTTACAAATGCAGCATAAATCTGTGACAATGACCAGCTACACTGTGTAATAACCTGAGGGTTCGGGTGATAGATGTGAGGAAACGAATAACCTGCATTAGAAGCCTATCCCTATATATTGTTTAACTCTCTCTACCGTCCAAAAATAATTGCCTTGCAGTGTTGTGGTGTCAAGAGTCCCTATCTAGAAGGAATTCCAGAAAGGGACCCTTGGGAGAATGACTTTTAGAGAGGAATAAACTATTTATATACAGAGTGAAAGTGATAGGCACATACAAACTACACAACTATGATTTTGTCAGGGAAATATAGTCAATATTTAATAAATAAGTACAACTCAAACTGAAGTAAACGAAGAATCCAACATTGTGAGTTTGTCGCGAAAAAGAGATTGAAAATTTTATTTTCAATATTTCTAAATTAATCTAAATAATACATAAACTTTTGGTTATCATTATGTCTCCCCCATAGTTGTTAACTAATAACTTCATTATAGTAGACTATTTCGTTTGCGTTTTTTTATTTGTCTATCGCTGTTATCCCGGCTGTCAAAAGCAAATCGTGATGTTGATATTTTGAAATATACATCAAATTAAAAACTCTACTATGATTTTGTTTTAATCAATAACGAAACGAAGACTATATTATCTTGATAGCGGCGTAAACATAAAGAAAGAGGAGGTTCCATTGTGCAATAAATAATGCTAAAACAATGCCCTGTGTTGTTGTGCTCAGCAGAAAATTTTTATAAACATATTGTTTTTTAGGACAAGGAGGTATACAGGGCAGTATACAATGATTGTTTAAATAAATTAGTTTTTATACAGGACATTAGTGTTTCCGGTTTCATAAAAAAGCCTGTTTTTAGATAAAGTTATAACCATCAAGGGGCCCTATTATTGACAGACACAAGTCTAGTAGTGAGAGAATCCAGAACTAAATTGGTTTTCAATAAGTAATCTTGTTCTCATCGATTTCATTTTCTTTATTTAATACAAGCATTTTCGGCAGCCCACGTCTCATATTTAGGTGGCACATATACGACCCAAACTGCACGCTAGAAACATCAAGACCGGCAAAAACGAAATAAATGCATATTGACATGGCGACATTGAAATATAGACATTTTCACTCTATACATTCGACATTCACAAAGCACATTCATTATTTATGCGCATACGCGGTTGCGTAGTCATGGGAGTAAGGGCTTTTCTTCCTATAGGATGGTGGAAATGCGAAAAAAACAAAAAAACAGCTTACGTCTCACAAATATTTATTGTTATAATAATGGCATACTCTAGAGGTTGACGCTTCGTCTATTCAGGCATCTTCTAGACTAAGAATTTAACAACAATACATCTAATAACCATTAAGAAATCGCACTCAAAAATGCAATCTTATAAAAACACTCCACTAATCCTAGAATAGAAATTAAAAAAGGTTACACGTCAAAACTCTAAAATAAGTGTAATTTGTCAGATTTCGTAAATACGGAACTGGCAGCCAATCTGTAACAATCAGAAAGTATTGTTCATTGTCAAAAACCTTACATCAACAAAACCACAATCGGCCTTAAAAACATTTACGTGAAAATAGAAAACAGTTGTAACTATTTTTCGGTATTCAACAACTTTATTATGATAAAATTACAATCTGCCTCATTGGGCAATAAGTAATTGTGATAAATGATCTCATTCATACCATATTTACAATTTTCATTCACTCGCTCAATTCATACAGAATTTACAAACAGCCCAGAGACCTCCCGAGTCCACATGGTTGTCACCTCCCTCGCGTGCACAGGAGTAAGCGGAGTCCTGGGAAGTCCCCCGCGCTCCTCCGTCAGCCGCATCACTGGATAAGAGCCAGGGGAGACTGACCAAGAGCGTGAGATCCACAGACGCTCAGGACGTGATTGGAGAAGCTGACCATTGCCAGGAGTCCCACTATCACGTATTTATAGCAAGTCACGAGGCCACTGCCGTTTTAGTATCCGAGGAGGATGAGTGGTGCAGTGCAATGACTGTAGGGGATTAGGGTGGTGGGATAGGTTACTATGGAATTTTATGAACTTGGAAGGGGTGAGTTCAAGAATGTATGGTATATTAAGACCATTGTGAACAGTTTTGTTGCTAAGGTAATAAGGGGAATTAATATTGTTCTCAGGACTTTTGATTGAACGGATTGGATGCGCTTGATGTTTGCTGTCCCCCATAGGAAAAGGGTCTATGGTAAATATCTTTTGAGCTTGTAAAGTGAACCTGCGTGCCAAACCCTGTCAAAAGCTTGAGCTATGTCCAGAAAGTACTGTTTGGTTTCGAGGGCTGAGGATATGTGATCAACAACGCGAAGGCCTTGTTGAGCAGTGGAATGTCGTTGACGGAAACCAAACTCGTGAGTATGATAAAAGTTTTTGGATTCAACAATTGGAAGTAGACGTTTTAATAAGAGTTTTTCAAATATTTTTGAGAAGATAGGGAGTAGGCTAATTGGGTGGTAACTGAGGCTTGTGTTGGATCTTTAGTTTGTGTAAGAGTACACAGCGTGTCGTGTTCGATATGAAGCTTTCAGTGCGTTCGTAAACGTGGGTATGTCTGAAATGTAGATTATGCAGAACAGAAGAGTGGCTAGGATAGATCCCTGAGGTACGCCCGCAGTGATTAGACAGTAGGAAGAGCTCAGTGAGCGCTCGGGGACACTTAAAAAGCGGCCATGTAAGTATGATTTTAGTATTAAGTAGTACGTGTGAGGTATAATTTGTTTTAGTTTGTATAGAAGTCTTGAATGCCAAACTCTGTCAAAAGCTTTCTCTACAATAATAAATGCCTGGGTGACACATATAGCGTATTTTCTAAAGCCGAAGCAATCAACTACTCTGTGTGGCTGGTCAGTTGTGGAACGATATGATCGAAAGCCAAATAGGTGATGTGGAATTGTGTTGTATTTTTCAATGAAAGCTAGAAGACCTTTATATGATAATTTTCCAAAAAAAATTGAGAAAGTAGGAAGGAGACTGATAGACTGAAGTCTGTAAGAAGAAGGTGGCTTATTGGGTTTTAAGATCATTGTAATAGATGCATATTTCCATCGAATGGGGACGTGTGTGGTACGCAGGACTGAGTTGAATAGTATGGCGAGCAGTACCAATGCCTTCAGATGTTGAAGTATTTCACCGGTGATTAGATCATAACCTGGTGGTGTTTGATTTCATTCAGGACCTCTAGCAGTGAGGCTGACTTAAGGATAACATGAACATGTTGAAGAGAGTACTTTAGAAGGGTCCGTATTGGGGGGGAAAGAAGAAGTGAAGACAGCGGTGGTCGAAAATGAAGTTCTTCCTTGGGAGGAGGATGAGTTTCTGCAAGGAAAAGCTTGATGAAACCCTCTACTCTACAAGTTAAAATTATGAAAGCCAGTAGAACATAATAAGATTGCTTCCTAGATGACAGGTGCATGGGCAAGGAAGGAAATAAATTAGTGTTTAATGTAATATGTAAACAGAAAAAGATTCTTCCAGAGTAGGAGTCATAGTTCAATCCGCAGAATGTGTAATAATCGACTTTGCAAAACTCTCCAAGGTATATATCCCCTCAGTGCAACAAACAAGATACCAAATATTCTTGAAACAAGATACCAAATATTCTTGAAACAAGAATAGCTAAGACGACTTGTAGACAAACAAATCGGGGAGAGCAGTCGGGATTTAGAAGCAACAGCAGCACCCACGACATAATTTTCCCGTTGAGACAAATTATTTAAAAAGCAAAGGGAAAGAATTATTTTTTTGGATTTACGCAAAGAAATACACTTCACGAAAAGGGAGTAAATAGAGGTCGACAGCCAATACAAAAAAAAAAAAGAATTGTAGTTAGGACTTCTAATAGTATTTCTAGAGAATCTGTAGAATTTCAGATGATCATAGGAAGTCTTCAAGGGTGCAGTATAAGCCTTATTTTATTCATTTTGGTCTTGGGCACAGACAAATATCCTATCACAACTACCACAAATATGTAAATCGTCAACGACACACTCTAACCTACGCTTCAAGAAGATAGGACTGGGAAACAAAAAAAAACAGCAAAAGATTTGATTCCGTTTGAAGAAGGTTCCTCAATAAAAGAGGTAATGATAGATTAGTGGCTTACAAGTCAACGTTTATCGTCATGTCGTATTGCGAGTCTATCTTGTTCGCCATGGAGGTTGAGAGTCAGTTCTTTCTTAAGAAGACTAAATAAATGCTAAAATATATATCTTCGATGAACTTAAATGAGAACTCGGTTCTCTTTTGTCCATCTTGGTTTTTTTTTGGGGGGGGGGGCATTACATTGATTTTTTTTTTATTTTCCTTTAAAGCCTTTTCCTTTGATACTTCCAAAGTCTCCCCAACCACTAATTTGCCTTTTTCTTTCATAATATTTCTATGTGTGTTGGCATCCTAGTGTTTATTTATATTTTTTCTGTGCAGGTAATTTTGTTTGCTACTTCAACTCATCACTCACCACCTTTTTTTTGCTTTTTACATTTCATTACTGATCTACAAACGATATTCCAATTTACCTAGTCCAAGGAAAATGAAGTCTGGGGGAGTGAGGTTCTGCAATATTCTTTGCATCCACTCCCTACAAGTCTGTGTCCTCCGCGAGATACCCGATGCTCCCTTCTATATCAAAAACTAAGCTAATGAATTATACTCCTATTTAATCCCCGGCAAACCAGAGCGACAACTAAGGCGGACGTTAATAGCCCTCGCAACCTCAAAATCAACTGGTATTTTGTACCAAAAAAAGTAACAAGACGTCAAAAACTGAAGTCCTAAGCACTGCTTGAAATGCTACGTACTGAGTACATGTAAATATTGCAACATATAGTTTAAAAAAACATTTAATTTTGCCAAGGCTACGTCAACGGCTTCCATTATTATCCAATATTTGTATTCATACTGAGACGTATATGACGTCACCTACAGTTCTAATACTGTGCTCCATTCATCACATTTCTTAACTCCATAAATTTACATTCATATCAATGTATATGTTTGTGCCCATATGTAATCATAAATTATTTTTATAGTAGTATAATACATTAAAACTTAAATGTTAAATACAAGCATTCTCAAGTTTGGTTTTTAACATTTTCACTGAAAAATAACATTTTTTTTGTATATTATTTTAATTATTAAAAAGTTTACTAGATGAACTTTGACTTTTTGAAAAAATAAAACCTTAATTTTTTAGACGAATATCGAAAATTTTAGTTTTCGTTGTTTGGCAGCACCGTTATTTGATTGCCACTAGAGAGAGCCTTTGTTGTGCCTTAGTCTTTGCTTACCCTAGTTCAGTGAATGTTTATCCCGACTTTCGTTATAAATGACAAGACAAATAAATATTTACATGACGTTAAAGTTTGGAAAGTCGTAAAACAGTTATGAACGGGCTAACTCTTAGTGAATTTTGTTGTATATTTTGTTGTCCCCCATGTCCGTCTCGTATTGCGGCAAAGTTAGCCTTTTTACCTCCAGAACCAACCTACAGTTTTTCTGACGAGACTTCTAACAAGTGTCAGATTACACTATCAGAAAAAGCAGAATGGCAGTATTCTGAAAGAGACAAAGAAAACATTGAAGGTTTCTTTGCAAGGACTTCTAGAGGAAATAGAATTGCATGTCTTTTTGTGAGGTGTAGTCCTAATGCAAGGTATACAATATTATTTTCACATGGAAATGCTGTAGACCTTGGACAGATGAGTAGTTTTTACTTAGGTTTAGGAACACGAATCAATTGTAACATATTCAGCTATGATTACTCAGGGTATGGTGTAAGTACTGGAAAACCTTCTGAGAAAAATTTATATGCTGACATTGATAGTGCGTGGCATTCATTAAGGACAAGATATGGAATTAGTCCTGAAAACATAATTTTGTATGGACAAAGTATTGGTACAGTGCCTACTGTGGACCTTGCTTCCCGGTATGAAGTCGGTGCAGTTGTTCTACATTCCCCGCTTACCTCAGGGATGAGGGTAGCTTTTCCAAATACAAAACGCACCTGGTTTTTTGACGCTTTTCCCAGGTTAGATTTTTATAATTATTTCATACCTATATTTATAATAATTTAGTAACAAACGTTTTTTAGCACAATTAGTTAAAGTATCTGTATATGAGTTGAACTATGTTCTGGTAAATTATGTTTACATGTTAAAGAAAATGTATATTTGTATCCGTTTAAAACAGATTGCTTACACTTAAGATTGAGTGTTTACACAGCCTTGATGAAGTTGTTATTTAATAATAAGTATTATTTTACACCTGCCTATGTAAATTAATGATATAATTACAGTATTAATGACTTGTTTTTGTTAGTTAAGTGCTTTGTGGTTATTGTTGTTATATCACTAAAACATATTGATACAATTGAAAACCAATTTACTTCATGCAAGCAATTGAAGTATATTTTTTGAAATATTAGATCTTGATATGACGGTTGAGAAAAAAACTCTTTTTTGATTGACCTAGCAATATTTAGTTGAAAAAAAAATTTCTTAAACTTAACATTCAGCCCTAAATAAAATTAACAGTGTTTAGAACTTAGCCACGTCTCTCTTTATGTTACAATATCTTTAATTTCAGATGTGCCTAATATGAAATAGCTGAATAATTTCATTTAGGTTTTGAAAAAAAAAAAAATCTAACTGTTGAAATAGAATAATTTCTCTCAATTTCTGTTTTCCTGAAGGTATATCTTGTTTTATTTGCCAAGCAAGATTGTATGGTTCCCAGTGTATAATTCACTTTTTCCTTAAATAAGTATATATTCTTTATAATCTGATAACTTCGTCCTATTTATATTATTATTCTAGTGGGGAGAAATAAAAATTATAAATAATAAACTTCAATTTTTTGCTTAGCTATCTTCATTCTAAAACGGTACTTACCAATTATTATAGATCAACTAATGGGGGTAAAGAAAAAAGAGCTTTCACCCCCGAGGCTGTTTTAAGCAATTATAGGCTCCAGGCTGGTGCTCTAAGATACATGGAAAATACCTCTGAAGTTCTAATGTATTCATTTATCAAGGATTGTTGTAATATAAAAAATTAGAATAACATTTTTACTTTCATCAGTTCACAAGCAAACCACGCTTTAGAATTCTAGCTAAAATTTGTCTTAACTACACTTGTGAATTTCTCCCGTTTCTAATATCAATAACAAAATGTATCAAACCTTACTAAATAAAATTACCAAGGAATAAGATTACTCGTGAACACTTCTATCCCAAGTTAAAATTATGTAAATAATTTAGTTAGTAGTAATGTAATAATATAGTTTTGGAATTATTTGGGCATTATAGTTAGGCTGTTTACTTTTTAAATGTTTTAATTATGTTTTTATACTTGAGCAAGATAATCCATTCCAATCTCAGTACGAAGATGTTCCATATAAAGTAGTTTCTGTTTATGTAAGGTTCTGTTAGGAACAATTTAGATTGTTATTTTGGAGTAAAATCGTCATTGTCACAAAATGTTTTTAATAGAGTTCATCACCTTGAAAAAGTTTCAGATGTTTAAATTTCTGCTGGAAGGGTACTTAATGAACAGGTTTATTGGTTTTCCTCTGTGTGAGAAGTCAAGAATTGAGTTGTCTGGGCTGCAAACGCTGCCTGCTAAGGTTGAGGCAGAGACACAATGAGCAAGCGATCTGTCTTTCAAAAAGTTCAATCCTACACTTGGAATAAGTGGGTATCCTCAATACACCAATTAAGAATTAATGTTGGAGTCCTGGGAAAGTTTCTGCTATTGAGTAATTATGAAATTTCATTTTCAACACAATCGCAAACAATTTTCAGTTATTTCATATAAATCGCGTTGTATTTGTGCCCGAGAAAATTAAACAGAAGTGGTTCCTGGATTATTAAATAGTAACTAAGTTCAAAGCAATGTAAGAAGTTCATACATGCCAAGTTTTAAACTATAGGTACCTATAGGCTTTCGAGTTTGTACCAGAGTGAAAATGGCTGCCATTTGTTGCCTTTCTAATTCATCTTGGTTTTGGAGCTCATTGTAAGGAAAATATGTCAGAGGCAGGTGTCCAGGGAACCTAACTGATAAGTTTAAAGATTTGGACTTAGCAGACTACACCTGTCTCCTGGTTCTGAATTTTAGATACCATGTTTTTTTTTTAAAAAAACTAGCTAAACACCATGATAAGAAGGTGAAAATAGAGATGGTTTGGCCATATCAAGGAAAACTCAAAAGGACATCACATTGATAGATTCCCATGGAATACTCAAATTCAATTTAATGTTATAGTGATGCTTTGATGTGTTGACAGTAGGAGTGGAAGGAACTAATTTATAATGATGAGCTTCAAACCTTGCCTTCAGTTCCCTTCAGAATACAGCAATTTCTTTACCTGTTAAAAGAGATGTCCTAAACTAACAATGCTCTTGGTCTGAATGACAATCTCCCTGTTATTTTATACTACTAAGTTGACTTGCCAACACTTCTGCGCACAATATGATGACCATCTCATGTATCAATGGCAGAAATGTGGGCTAAGGTGAAGTATTAAGTAAAACCGGTGGGAAATTTAATAAATGGCTGACCTTTAGCAGTTCCCTGAAATAATTCATCGCTCACAGGTGAAACTAAAACTTTCCACGGGGTGAAATTGAAAGTTGGCATGCTGGAGCATTCTAACTTGATTGTGCATTATTGATTCGTTGTTTGGTGTAATGTTAGTTAAGGTTAATGGCTAGTTAACAATTTTGTTCATTTTCAACGTGGAATTCTGGCTCTGCTAAATGTTGGAATTTTTTTTATATGCTTAAAAGTACAATATTGCTCTGTAAATTCTAATCATTTTTTATTCTTCCCTATATTTTCAGTGTTAATGTATTTAAATAAAACAGTTCTATCAGTTATGGCTACTTAAGGTCAATTATGTTAATCATGATGGAACCTTTAAAAACTTGTTTGAAGTTACAAATAAACCAGTGCTAAATAATTTTATTATTTCTTATGTAGGTTCTTAATCTTAATTTTACAAATCACAATCATCCATAGTTTGCCTGCACTCCCTTGTACATGTGTTATTAATCTCCCACTACACCAATTTTAAAATCTTTTTTTGTCAAAGGTAGCAACCAATTAAAATTTATTTAATAAATAAAATAAAAAACTTTAACTACATATTAAAACCATAAATTACTAAATCTATGCTATCAATTTTACAAAAGCCCCTTCTCAACCTCCTTCCAAGCTTCTTTCACTGTGTGGGTGAAGTTTTGTTTTGGTATTATTACTTCCTGCAACTTCGAAGAAATTGAATTGTTTCACTGATCTAAGAACAGTAAAAGTACTAAGCCTATAAACCATAAAGAGCGACCAAAACGAGTTATGATCGCTATCAGTTACAGTAAGAACATCCATGACCTAAACTAATATTTGACATATAAAGGAAGTCATTCATGTTCAGCCGCCCAGCTAGACCTGCTCTTAATAACATCATTTGGAGTCACCTCAGCCTCTGCTCTGTTCCATTCATTCTTATTTCAGTCATGCTTGTTATTTCCAAACATCCCTTATTAAAGCTTCATCTCCATGCAGTCCCATGCTATAAAGTTGGGAAGAATATGCCATTGAAGATATGTTGTTTAATTTTATATCATCTCAGTAAACTACTTTATTGGTGTAGTAGCTAGTTCAGATTTGTTTGTTGCCTTCAAATTACGCATTTAAAATTTAAACAGAATCATTGAGCCATTCCAAAGAATATCATGGGAATTCTAAATGTTCTCTGTTAAGTATTAGGCTATATACTAGTTTAACACTGTTTAATGGGTTTGTACATGAAATTACCATCCTCCAGACATTTTTTATATTTATTATTTTTATAAATATTTAATTAAGACATATTATTGACTTTATGCATTATGTTGTTTATTTATTAAACATTATATTGTATATTTATTGTGAGAAAGAATTTGCCACATGATAATTATTTTTATTGATGAAGTTAAGATTTAAAAAATATATGTTGGTACATCTTAAAGGAGTTATTTAATGAGGTCAATAAGTTTATCTTTATTTGATAAACCTGTAGATAGTGTTATCAAACAAGTTTTAGTTATAACATTTACCTTTTTTTTAATTGATTCTTAATATTTATGAAGTACATTTATTCAAAGGATGTATTCTTTATTCAATTTCCTATAGTTCATTTAAAATTCCAAAATGGTAGTTCATAGTTAGCCATGAATTCAGATATGAGTAGATGTATTTGTTGTGATATTGGCTTAGGTTGATTAAGGGAAGATATTGGATTTTCATCAATTATATTAATTATTGGCATTTGTACGTATTGTGTATTTTTGCATCAGGTCCTATATGGTCAGAGGAAGGAATTAAGAAGGAAGATATGCACTGTTCAGTTCCCAAAATGTGTTCAGCAGTTTACATCTTACTTCTAACATTTAATTATCTCATAATTATATGGAAGCTTGTGTAGTTTTGTTGAAACATCTTAAAGTTGTTAAAAATCTGACATCTTTCTTTTGTCAACTCAAATTGATATCCCAACAAATGCATACACTCTTATCTATTTATATTGTTGAATATTAACATTAATTTTCATGATAAAATTGTTCCACATTGTTTTGCTTTTGATATATCATTCATCGCAGTAGAAGCTACCTTTAATTAATTCTTTCAATCTGCAATAAAGAAATAAACTATAATCTGTAATTGAATCTGTGAATTCTTCAACTAATTCCCTTATTTTACATTGTTTTCATTCCTATGAGTGCACATAAGACCTACAACTAATTTTCTAACCAAAAAATAATCCATAAGAAAGAGTTAAGAGTTTAAGAAAGCAGCTAACTAAGGTCTGTGCAGTCTTAATAGACCTAGGATGAAATAATCTGTGAGCTTTGCGGTGAGGGGCATTGTAAATAGTTGTTGTTTGTAGCATTGTTAATTATGGACCAAAATTAAAGGTCAACTTGAAAAACCAAGCAAATTGGAAGAACCCTTTGAGTTTAGATTACTTTTGGATGATACAAAAGATATGTTATTAAATTCTTGCTGTTATATACTATGATAATATATTCATTATGTGTGTAACATTTTAAATTTTATGTATCTTATTTATATTTTTACTTAATATTTTAACTGCTGATACCACCCGCACATAAGAGTTAGCCCACATCAACTGAGCTTTGCTCATTCCAATCTCTCATAGCTCTTTTTTGCTGCAATCTATAGATTTCTTAGTTACTTTAACCAATTCACAGTATCTACAGGTGATATCTGTTGGCTTCTAGTCTGCCAGTGGGATTTTGTGTATACTTTTGGTAAAGTCTGGGTTGTTACATTTTTTAATGTTCTGTCCAGACTATCTACCCTAAATCCGTTATCTTAACAGTTTTCTTTTGTATTAGAAGAATGTTTTGAAATTACTAGTTGGGACAAATATCAAGCAGACGCGATAATTGTGTTTAGTTGTGTAAAAGCATTTTTTGGACGGTAGCAACAAAGTTCCTGAAAGGATTCAAAATTCTGTAGGCACACTACTTCTGAGTTTTATTTAAGTACAACTCATAACTGACTTTTAAAATAGATTTTAATGTTTTTTTTCTTCTATGTTTGTTAACCTTTTATTGCTATTTTTATTTTAAACTTCTACATCCTGAATAATGTTCTTCTTTTTTATATTATTATTATAAAATGGTCTTATGTTCTAGCATAGACAAGGTGCCAAAAGTAACTTCGCCCGTTCTGGTAATTCATGGAACTGAAGATGAAGTTATTGATTTTTCTCATGGAGTAGCTATTTATGAGAGATGCCCTAGACCAGTTGATCCCCTGTGGGTTGAAGTAAGTAGAACTATACTCTAGTTTATTTTAACATTTAGTTTAATAGTTCATTTTGATAGTTGGTATAGTAGCTTATTTTAACATTTTGTATAATTTTTTTTAAAGTATTGCTTCATTTAGCTCTTGAGTGCCGTGGGTACAATTATGGTGGTTTAACCATATTTTCTTTATTTTAGGACTAACTTTCTTTGGTATGTTATTTTTCTTTTAGACTGCTACCTTTTAGACCTTCATTCAGTAATGAAGTCTGTTGTATTTTGGCTTACAGTGAAGGTGTTTTTGTATTACTAAACATGTGTAAATTACTAGTTAATAAAGAATTAATGAACAAGTAAAGAATAAACAATATATTGAAAGTAATATTAAAAATGGCCTACATGAGTGGAAATAAAAATTTTTATATTTTTTTTTTGTTTTAAAACTTTTGAAACTGTTGGAACTGTACATAAGGTCTTATGCTTTTTTGTACAGTGTGCTCAGATTTGTGCTATTCAAATTATTTAAGAAGTTATGACTTTTTATGTTAGGGGGGGGGGGCCGCGATGTGTTGAAAGATTGCCCAAATTGTAATATCTCCAAAATAGTTGGGAATTACACCCTAGCATATGTGAGGTTTTTGTTGCATTAGAGGTGCCGAATCACTTAGTAAAGGTTCTGAATCGAGTTAATAATTACTCTTTATGTGTATGTATTGTGTATATGTAGTCCTGAATTCAACACAATTTTGACATAAATATTAAAACTATATGATTTAAAAAATTATTGTTTCAAATTTTAAAAGGCAGAATTAAAAAGTAAATACCATTTGTATTAATTAATTAAAAATAATACTGCCACTTGATATCTCATCATTCCAATCTTTTACTTTTAGCTGATGAGACTAATATTTGTTCTGTGACTGTAAACATAAAACTGTATCACTTAAAATAAAAAGAAAAGAACAATACAATTTGTACGAAGTACAGTTAATTAACTTGCCATTATGAGGATAATTCTGTTTATACAACTTAACTGACATTTAAATTTTCAGTATTATTTTCACAAAAACTGCTATTTGCATCGGTTCCTGATGTTAGTAGGAATCTAAAAATTCAGGATTTAAATTTTGGAAAATATGATAAAGAAAGAAAGGATGAAATAAAGATCTGTGGGATGGAGGATAGGTCTTAAGATGAAATCTCATATTACAAGAGTGGATGGTAGATTTAAACTGAAGGATATCAAATAAGTACAGTAGGTTTTTTTCATTGCTATGATGAGGTGAAGGAAATATCTAAGTATTTTATTACAGACAGTTGTAGATAGGACATACGGGAATCTTATCAGAATCATAAGGAAAATCTTAACAAACAGTTCACACGTTTCAATCAGCTCTCTTTCTAGATCCTGTGGGTGCCTCCCCCCTCAAACACACTATTTTAATCTAAGTGGGGAATGATAAAAGAGATTACAAGAACTAGGTGGTTCTAAATAGGAAGAAAGTGACGATTAACAGTAGTTAAACTATTAAAAGTTAGAGGTGGAGGGTGATGTTATCTGGGAAGCATGTTCCTTTTGAGGAAGGGTCTAATCAATGACTATACCAAGGGGTAATCTCTTTGTGTTCAATGTATGCTTATCCTGTTTGGCTCAAAGGCTGATTTCTGCCTGATCATCCTGAATCCCAAGTGAAGCTTCTTGGAGTAGTGGGGGTTGGAATGTTTGGTAAATTGAAAATTATTAAATCACCTGTGTAGGTCTTAACACCAAGACTCAACTTACTATTTTGATAAAACTCACATAATATAGATAAAAATGAATATTTGTAAATGAACATTATAATATATAATTTAATAACAGAAATAATTATAGTATTTCGATAAAAACTAAAATAAAGTAACTATATATTGTTAGATTGAATGGAGAAAAGTAACAGAAAGGTCTAGATTTTAATATTGGGAGTGAAGGATAGTGATGTTGATGGGAATGCAGTTTCAGAAAAAGGCTAAGCATGAGTGTTCAAAGGGTAGGGATTGATGAGAAGTAGGATATAAGTTGGATGGTTGGGATTAGGTAGAGGATTTGAATTTAAGGAGGTTGTATAAGTATAAGAGTATTTTTTTTTTTTTAGCAAGGATTATTGTGTAAAAAATGGTCTGAGGAAGTATTGTTGTTCAGCAAAAGGGCATAACCTCTGCCCCATCTGGGACACCAATCCCATGGTATGGGTAAAAAAAAAAAAAAGGAAAAAGGTTACAATCATCATAACTCTTTGTAATGGTGTGATAAGTGACAATCTCTTAGAATTCTGAGAATAAATCCCTAAAGCCAATCCATAAATTCTCAAAAAAAACCCTGAGAGGATGCTATTCACCAAAAAAATAGGAAAATATGAGATCAGGAATTGTTGGGTTTATTGAAAGTTTAGCTTTTAAAGATTATAAATGCATTGTAAGGTAATTTTGATATTTCCATGAAAGGCTTCTATTAAACCATAAAGGGTATTCATGTTCAAATGAGTTGATGATTTTTTGGAATATCAGATTAGGCTGGTCAGAGAGAGATGAAATAAAAAATAAACTTTATTCTGGGACATTAGGCCCCTAAGAATAACTAAAATGGCACTTATATAGGACCTCAGTCATAACATGGATACATTTCATAACAACATATAATTATGTTTTAGATAAACAAAAAAAATATGAACAATTTCCAACTAGTAGCCAATCAAATATTGTAGACAGGATCTTTTAATGCTTTTAGGATAACTCTCAAAATAGTTAAATTTTGCAAAGAAAATTACTAAGACAGGATTTAAAAACAGGTGTGTGTGATCAAAATGACATGTTAAATTTTCATCAAATTTATTAGTGGACAACATTTTAACATATATGTATAGCTGCATCAGGGCCTAGTTACAAGAAAAGAAAGGTTGTTGTATATTGTAAGAAAAGTTGTTGTATATTGTAAGAAAAGTGTGACTTTAATTATTACAGGAGGTAGGTACAAAAGTATGGATACAAAGATGTAAATGCAGAAGATGTAAATGTAAGTACATAAATAGCTTAAGAAATGATAAAAAAATATGCTCCAGTTAATAAGTTTGAATGAATTTAATGACTATTAACAAAATATTTGTAGGCCTTCCCCTAATAAGAGATAGCAATAAAAAATCATTATTGGTTGGTATACTTAGCCCACCTCACCATACTTCACTTCTTCCCCACTCTCATTTTTCCTTTTTTTTTGGGGAGGGGGGGAGAGGCTGAGTCAAATTCTTGCTATAATAACCCTGCCCTGATCTTGCTTTTTTCTTGTTCCTCAAGTATGATTTAAGCAGTCAATATCTCACTCCAACCATCTCATGCTAGGGTATTTAATTTGACAAACTGTGATATTACATTTTATGATACCTTATATTTTAATATCATATTATATTTCTTTATATGATAATTGAATCAGTCATTTCGAAAAGGGCTCAATTTGACGCCGAGGAGTTTTCTACTGTAATTATCGTAATTTTTAAGACTTGGTCTGGCTCTAGTTTTATGAAAAAACTCTGCTGCCTTGGAGAAGATTTGGAAAAAGTATATTGAAGAGAAATATGAATTCGGCCTAGAGAAATCAGGTGAAGTGTTTGCTTGAAGTTATATTTACAACCAGCTCAGTCAAGAATCATTTTCTTTGTCCAGAACCAAAGGCGTTTGTTCAAACTTGCCTAAAATTCCTAAATATCAGTTGCACTCTTCAAAACTGCCAATTAATATTCTGAAGATAGAGCATTTGAAAAATCTCAAACAATGCATTCTTGAAGTAGACTAATCTTTGTAATGATCCTTCAAAATAATGTTTGACAAAAACATTTTGTCGATTTTTAGCTTCTAAAAAGTAATGTTTGTGTTTATGAAAAAATAATGTGTTTTTTTCCATCAATAAAAAATGCTTACATCTGAAAAATATGGTTTTTGTTTATAAATAACAATAATGTTTGTTGTTATCAATAAATCATGTTCGCTCGATTTTTTTATTTATTATTTTCTATTTTTCAACCCGTTCAGAAAATTTTTTAAATTCTAAATTTTGGGTCAACAGATAATTTCATCAAACAATAATGCTACTAGCTTTAGTACTTTTGACCATATTCAGTTTCCCTCCTGAAAAATTCATATTTTAAGATGTGAGCCCTTTTCGAAATGACCAATTCAATTTATTCTCTATCTATCTTCAATTATTTTTTCTCATTGATTGCTACTTTATTTCTACTTACACTTAATATACCTTTATTTATCATAAATTTACCTTCTTATTCATTGATTATTGGTGTTGAATACTTACATTCCTCCTTATCAAGTTTTGTAACATTGTGGTTTTCATGTTGATTTCAGCTTCCCATTTGTTGATATTGCCCACTATACTTACATTAATTTTCTTATAATATTTATTCTTTCACAAACTAGTAAACCCCTATGTAGAGTCTGTCTTATATTTATGTTCTCACAAATACCTGTTTTATATATTGTTCATATTATTTAAATTCAAACCTACCAACTGCCACATATTTATATGATTTTATAAGCCATTTATCATGCACTTATATCTACCTCTTTTTAAGTCTATACTTTTGTTTCTTCCCCCTGTTACTAATTATTATCTCATTTTTTTAACATCTATCTTTCTCTCTTGTAATCAGGACCTGATGCAGATTAACAAGTGTGTCTAAATGTTGCTCATTAATAAATTTCATGAAAATTAACATTAGTCTCTTTCATCAGCCTAAGTCGATATCATAACAAAATCATCCACTTATTTATAAATTCATGGCTAATAAAGGACTCCCAGTGTATTCATGTTCAAGGCTACAATTGTGTTATTGATCTTATTGGCCATAAATAGATTCAATCTGTTATGAAATATAATAATAATAAATATATAATAAATGAAATATTTTAATAATTTTATATTATTTTTGTCATATGCTTGTTTCTTCATTAGTCTAACTTAATGTAATTAAAAAAACAAAACAAAGTCATAGTTCTCACCACTTTAGATAAACTGAGATTTTGTATTACTGTATGGCACCTGTCACTATTTAACACCCGGTTAATTGAAAGTTGTCTGTATATAATTATTAGTTTTAACAAAAAATAATATGATTTTAAAATTTAAATTTACATATCAAGCTTGAAGTGTTGAATTTCTTAAAATATTGCAATAAATATTATAAGTTAATATAATATTTATGTCAGTAATTCTATATATTTACTAATTACTCAATATTTTATTTAATCAAGTTACGAAATTAAAAAATTCTGTTTTAGGGTGCTGGCCACAATGATGTTGAACTATATGGACAATATCTGGAGAGGCTTAAAAGATTTGTAACTGTCGAGTTAGTCAACTGACAGTTGTTGTGGGGCGATGACCTCAATCCATCAACTTTAAGTTCTGCCACAAATAGCTCAGTTACTGAAAAACTTCTATAGTTACTAAAGTAACAATTCAACTGGAATTACTAAAAAAAAAAAAAAAAATATATAACAGTTTATCAAGAAGCTACAATATTATATATTTTTATATTCATCATTGAAGTTTAAATAAAATCTTGCTTAATTGTAGTCTGTATTATATTTATTGAAGAACGATAGCCATTATAGGTATGGTATATGCTCTTGTGTACAATACCAAGTTATGTAAATTCTGAATTTATACTTAATTGAAAAGTTTTTATATAACTTTGTTTTGTAATATTATAAGGCTGAATAATAAACTATTTTAGGTAATAATTTTTCAAAGTTATGTCAGATAAATTTCTAAATTTTTATCACCATTTAAAATGATTTTTCATTTGGCTTTTTCATTTTATTTTGTTTGTATGCTGCAATTTATCTTTTATAATGGTGAATCTTGTGTTTTTTCTTTCTTTATAACTTGTATATGTTTCTGTAACTTAAAGTTAAAAGAATGATTCTCAATGTTCTCCTTATTAAATTAACCACATTTTACATTTTTATACTCTTTTTCCATTTATGGCCAGTTTCGTCTTATTAATGTTCACTTTTAATGTTTGCAGTGTTTTCCATTTATTAACAAAGTGAAAATAAATTGAGCTCTCTAAATGTAAGTTATATATTGTACTCAAAGTGATTGTAAATATTTATTTATATTGTTTATAAGTCATTGGATGGGCTCAAAATTAAATAATTAAATATTCTTGACATTTTTATTTATTTAAACATAAGATGTATGAATTCTACACCAAAAGGTTTTGTCTGTTCACATAACTAGTTCACAATTCAAAAGACAGTTACAGATTTCAGGAATGTTTTAAAAGAATTTTAGAACTAAACTATATATTTGATAGCTATTTCAGTGTTATTTACTAATTTCTATCAAAATTAAAATATATATAATTTATAAAATAATCAGCTATTAGTGTGTTTTTATATTATGTTTAAATAGATATGTACAATTTGTGCGCTAAGTTTGGGATATTAATATGAATTAATTTTGATATTCTTTCCTTTAAAAATGAAACTTGGTTTTTAGATTGACAAACCAATGTTAGTTTCTTCACTTCAAGCAGTTGGAGATGATATGTGGTTCAATTTATGTTTGTCATTTTATACATTCCAAATTGACATTTTCTGTTCAATTTTTTTGCAAATAGAATAATCTGATAAGAACCATGTTGAGTGTATGTCTTCATATGTGTATACACAGTTAAAACTACTACAACTAAAAGTTGAAGGGAGGTCAATTTTACCTAGATCTCTTTATTTTTCAAGTTCCCAGAAAATTAATTTTGTGTTATTGAGTTCTTTTTTAGAATGATAAAATAAAATAAAATTGTAAATGTAGTTAGTAAAGAACATTTTGTATTAATATACAAAAGAAAATGAATGGTAGGAACATTAAATATTTAAAGTAATGTAATCATATGCCCATTTTGAGTGAAATTTAACAGTCACTTTATTTATGATATAGACTGAATGATATATATTGAAGCCCCATATATCCCAGTTCAACAGAACTATAACCTGGTTTAAACAGGACTTCACAAACAGTCCTAAACCTGGTTGTGAGTATGAGTCGAGTTCAATCTTGATGCAGTACAAGACAAGAATAATGGACTGACAAACATTATTTTCAAGAGTTGTTCACCAGCTGAACTGCATACTGGATATTTTTTTATTGCAGACTGAGTGTGGTACTCAAACTTAATGAGTTATAAATATCTAATTTTGGTTAAAAAAATGTCCTACTGTACTATTCAACAAAGAAGTCATGTGATATGTTTCAAGAATACAGATTGGCAGAGACAGTTGCAGGCTGATTTTAAACCAACAGATGTGATTTAACTTTTATATTGTTCCTTAAAACTGTATGTTAAGGAGTCTACTGTCTTGGTGAACTTTAACAGTAAAACCTTTTTCTGGCCAACATTTTAATTTGCAGTTATCAAGTCTCTGGTTTTAGTGTACTAGTTCAAGTTCACATATATATTAGCAGAAAATAAGGTTGACATTAAGATTAAAAGTTTGTAAAATTAATGCAACTCTAGTTTTAGTCATCTTAGGTCAGAGTAAAATTTATTTTATATATGTTTGTTTCTTAAATAGTCTTTTGATACCATGTTTTAGTTTATTTTTAATATTCTTGCTTTGTTTATTTCATAACAAATACAGCAGGTTTTTTTATGAAAACTTTATACATTAAAAGAAATTGCTTACAGATTTTTTCTTTTGTTAAAGAGAGTTTGGCAAGGCAGTGAAACTTAAATTTGTTTAGACCAGATTAACTATTTTTAATAAACAATAAATGCATTGTTTCCATTTTGTTATTTTTCTGTATTTATTTATTTATTGTCGTTTGTTATAACACAAGTCTGCGTCTTTATATTTTCTAATTGAGATAAAGTTAGTTATATGATACAAATTGAATGTGGATAATGTATAATCATAACAAGTTTAAGATTTCATTATTAAGTCAATTGGAAAAAATGTGGTCTACTGGAGCATATGGGTGAATGTGTCGATTGTTATATAAACTAAGGTGAAATTAAATAGATATTTTAAAATTGTTTACAAATAAAAGAAGATTATTCAAATACCAAGTCTTAAGTTATTGATAAAGTGATAGATACTACAGATTTCCTTACATTGTTAAAAATAATTGTTATTATATTATAAAAACGATATTACTCTGCATTTTTATATTTTATTAGTGAGTATTGAAGTATTAGCATATTTCAATATACACAGTCATTAAGTTTTATAGTTTCAACTTTTTATATTTATTTGAATATTTCTAATTTTTTTTATTGAAGTGGGAGTTTGTATATTGTGATTATGTTTCTTAATTCATTTGCTTAAACATTATTTAAATTACTTGATCTCTTGCTGAACAATGTTCAATTGGGGGTCAGAACCTAATATAAAAATATTAAGACGTTAAGGAAATGCATTCCAACTTGATAATACTGCAGCAAATCTTCAAAATGCTATTCTTTCCTTACTCCTATAAAATGTTAGTTAGCTAATGATTATTATTTTTCATATTAGTAATTATTCATGATATTTTGTGTTTAGTATCATTGAACTTAAGATTGTTAAATTTATATTCACATTTATTTGAACTAACAAAAGAGCTTTTTCTACCGAAGTTTCCATAGATTATTGAAATGAAATAAAATAAAATATCTTACATTATTTTTATTCAAGTTTGCTTCTATTGTTGTGATTTTTTTTTGTTTTAATAAGAATTATTTGGATGTCAAAGCGAAGTAATTGAAATAATTAGTCTGAAGAACTTATCAATATCGAAGTCTACCAGTATAAATATTTGTTACAAGCTTAAAGCAATATTATATGAATTTCATAAAAATAAGTTTTTTTATTTCGCACATTCTATTATTATAAATAAAAGAATTCTGTTTGTTATACTTTGGCTTAAAGTAATGATGATCTGTAGCTGTAGACCCTCAAAATTGAAGAACTCTTGATTTATAAATAAAAAAGTTTCTTGGCAATCCATATGTCGGACTTTTCTTGATGTGATGTGAAAGTGAAACATTTATTGCTTACAATTTTACTTGATATTAAAAGTAATTAATTTTTAAGTATTTAAATTAAACTCTTTAATATTACAATTATCCAAGTTAGGCACATAAATATTAATAAAAAAAAGAAAATCATCGCCATATCCAGTATACAAAAGTCAAAGTCCAGTGACGACAGCCAGGGGATTGCAGGGATAGGCCCCTTTAATAAAATAAAGTATGTTTAACCAAATTGGGATAAAATATCTTTTGCTTTATAGTAAATATTTCTAGCTAGTTTTACTTGTTTATTTAATGGTTATTTACTATCAATTAAAAAAAAAAAATATTGGATATGCCTCAATACATAAAATATATATATATAGTCGGATACAAGCAAATAAATTATTTGAACTTATATTTTAAGTTTGTTTTTAATAGATGATAAATTTTATAAAAACAATAGACTAAATTTTCAGCAGGGTTCTACAATTAATTATTGTGTGAAAACAAAAACAGATTGTGAGCTGGTGTCTGGGCCCGAGACTTATCATTCCCCCTCCCCTCCTGGAATGAAGGCAGAGAGAAGAGCTGAATTTTTTTACAAAAATCAAATGTGTTTAAAACATTATTTATTGTTCTATCAACAACATTAATACCCATTACTTTATATTAAAAATACAAAATTAATGAAAATAATTACTCTGGTCATAGACAAAACCACAAGTTAATACAGTCATCTCTTTTTCTCATTTAGACTTACAATATTAATTGAAGATAAATGTTCGCAATTCTTTTTAGTAATTATTTATTATATTTTTATAACAAAATACAAGTCTCTTATGATCTAGTTTTGTCACAAATACATACATATAAATAGCCATGTGACTCTATTCTACATGTTTACGTTTGTACTACAGGGTGTTAAGCAACTATACAATAGAACATATTAATAAACTAATTTTTGTTTCCTATTTATTTGTAAATACTTGTAAGCATATGTATATATCTTTTTTAAATAGTGTCTGTCAGTTATTTTTTATCTTCTTATATAACGTTATGTAACCATTTTAATAGAATCATTATAACTATATTTGTAATTACGCGATATTTTTTTTTGTTTTCTGGTATCAGCAGCCTACCTACAGAGTTATATGTGGAGTATAATTTTATTTATGCATATACTCTTTTATATTTAGAAAATAATTCGCTGTAATTATATACTAGATGAATACAGAAGTTGATAAGAATTATTTTTCTAATTGATAGGTATGCTTATAGCTTAAAATGTATGTTTATGAAACTGTTGAAAACAATTGTTTGTGAATCTAAAACAATGGAAAATTGCCTATTAAGTATATTTGCTGTTACGATCGATCTCATTATCCAATATTGAACCTCTTCTTTAAAGGTTAATTTTTGGAACTTTTCATGCTGTTCAAAAAGAAAAGAATTACTCTTATTTTTTACCTCTCCCCTTTTGGCGTATAAAAATTAAATAGCAACAGTTGTCATTTGTGGTTAGTTTAATAGAGGATATTAACTGTATATAACAGGGAGTATAACGTTGGTTGAAAATTCTCTGTTCATATTAAATGCTCAATTAACTTCATTACCAAACAAATAAAAATGGTCTAAAATAATATTGTGAACAAATATTTTTGTATTATAATCTTTTTCTATCATAGTGAATCTGTAATTGTCTTAGGTCTGGTATTAAAACTAATATAGAATTAAATTTGTTTTGATTCGAAAGTAGAATGCAGTGTTTTTGTCATGCCCCATTTCCTATGGAGTATAGGAATCACAACAATGTTCTTAAACTTGAAGTAATTATATCGATTAAAACCGTTTTAAAAAATGTATATTTTTGTATGTTAAGATTTATATTATCGAATCCAAGTAAAGGCAGAAGCTGGTTGGTAGCCCCAATTCATTATGAGCAAATGTTGATCTTATTACATTTTTAAATTGAATTAGCTCTAATATCTTCAACCAAGAAAATATTCATAAGCTATATTTGCTGATATATATATTATTATTATTATTATTGTAATATATATATTATTATTATTATTTTTTGGTTAAGTTCTGTAGAGACTGTTTACATATTCTTGATTTAATGCTCTTTATAAATTAATGTGATTATTAATAGTAGTAAATATTTCAAGAATTAATTTATGCTAATGAAAATGTAATTGCTGTGTTAATATTCATTATCCCAAATATTTTATGAGTAAATTTCTGTTTTCAATTGTGTTGTGATTCCAATAACTACGGATTACCTACAAACCATTTTCCTTGGCTAGCCTGTAATCAAGGATATATATGGTTGTTGATCTGTGTAGACTACTATAAATCTCTTTTTTTTTTATATATATATATATAATATATAAGTGCTGTTTGTAAGATTGTTGTTTGCAAGGAAATGTATTGTTATAAAATATAATAAATGTATCATAATTAGTTATTATATTATATCTTACTAACTTTAAGGCATATTTTATGTTTCATCTATGTCTTCTATACTTTCTTAAATAATATTGTAGTATTAGACTTTCTTTGAAATGGACTGCCAAATTTATTCAATTTTAAATTTCTACCAAGTTATTCTCTTGTCTTATATTTGAGTTATACATTAATTATCAATTTAAAAATATGTTGTAAAATATTTTAGTGTTTATGTGCCAAGTTATTTATTTATTTCTAAATTGGAAATATTATTTTAATATGTATCAATTCTAGAATATGGCTTTTAACTTGTGGGAGTATTCTAACATTACAGCCTTAGAAATTCTTGGAATGCTTATTCTACTTCTAGTAAATTTTTATTTTACTAATAGTTGATTTAAAGATGTAAATGAACATATTTATTGATTTTCTGTAGCTTATTATGTATTCGTCTAAATTTCACATCTTAAAAACCGAGGTCTAAATTTAACATCTTAAAAACAGAGGAAGGAAACGACCAAAATTTTTTTTGTTTGAGAAATTGTTTATAGGTATTCAATAAAGAATTATTTTTAAATGCTACAATATTAATTGTAACCAAATGGATTTTCTCCTTGAATTATTTCATTCCACTAATTAAAAATAATAAAGTCATATATTAACTTTGTGCACTTACCATTCTTACAGAAAAAATAAAATGAATGATGCCATATGTTTTGTAATTGAATATAGAACATTTTCATACTGGGAAATATAATTTTATAAATTAAATTCATCATTCCTGCCTGATTACTCCTTTCATTGAATTGGATATAAAGATTTTTAATCCCAAAATTAATGACAGACATACTTATATTCTAAGTTATGAAGGAACAAATACTACTTGCCTTTTTGAATTTTCTATTTGTGAATATAAACTCGTTTGAACTCCTTAGGCAGAATTAATTTATATTTAACCAAGGCTACTTGCTGTCTGTCTTTCCTACAATGTTTGTGTTTATGGTTAACTTTTTTTTTTTAACAATCGTAGCTTTAATGATTTAGGTTATTCATTCATTGTAAATTGAAGTAATTGCATAATTTTTTTGGCTTTTTCTATGACAAGTCATGTGTTATCTACAATTTTAATAGTATTAGTATTAGCCTTTTATTACTAGTGTGTTCATTTATTTGGTATATTGACGCTGATAGCCAGTAAATGAGAGTTTAATTGTGTTCTATTACCTATTACTGAAATAAGTAAACATTATAAAGTATTAAAATGACTAACTTACAAGAATAGTTTCTCATCTGAATGTTGGAAATACAATTAAGCATACAGCTTAGTTAATGTTTCAGTATATTTCAATCATGCTATTGAATGAAATTACCATTAGAATTTAAAAAAATAATAAATTGTAGGTACTTTAATTATGCATTTTAATGCTGGTAAAGAGAAAATATCGGTATTAAACAATAAATTTATTTTGTTTATGTCTACCCCTTAGCACTGATGTGTATTACCCACTGCACAGTAAACGAGGTTAGATTCTGTTATATATGTATTAATTGTTTCATGGGTGGTGATTTATTTTTCATTGCTTAAATTATCTCATTGTTATCATTCTATATATTTTATGGCCGTGATCACATTTTCTCTCTCTCTCGCTCTCAATTCTAGACAGTTTTTAAAAGTCCAGAATACATATAAAAAAAAAATTCCCGGTAAAGGTTATTAACATCTTTGAAGGGGTTATTTGCTTTATTATTCCAACTAGCTATATAATCCATCTGGTTCAATAGGGTTATTTAACCCTGGTATATCTAAGGTCTCAAAAAATTACTTTTTAAAGGGTCAGCCTAATGCTAGAGCTTTTGTAAGCCTTGAGTCACCAAGGGGGGTGCATGGGTTTTTTTTTTATATATAATGAACAATATTTATTTATTGATAAGTATTTTACATTTTAGTGTTCGCTTTTTTTATTGATTAAAATACTAAAAATCAACTTGTGGGATAATATCCAAAAGCCCCTGTAAATCCTGGATCTGGGGAATTTCATTTCATCATCCCTCCCTCTCATCAACAACCATGAAGGCTCTATCCTATGTCCTAACTCAGTGTACACATAATTGCCGAGGCTTGATATAGTTTGCTTCAACCCCAATTAAAAGTGTTCCAAACAAAAGAAGTAAATTTTTGTTCATAAATATCTATTATAAGGGTACCCTTATATCAGCTGAAATGAATTTTTTTAAGAAAACTAAATTGGGGATTAATAACTTAATACTTGAAATATATTCTTTTTCTTTTTTTCACTAACCAACTAGCCCCCCCCCCCCAAAAAAAGCAGCAGCATACTAGTAGATTTAATTTCTTATTCTGGAGGTTGAGGATAAAAAAAAAACATGACTCTACCTAACACTGATAAAAAAGTACATAATATTGATTTTAACAATGTTGTGTTCATGAAAAAATTTCAAATGCTCTTATCCTCCAGTCTTGAACTTAGGACCTGAAGTGTCCCCGAAACCCCAGTCCATGGTGGCAGCTCCACCCTGTAGTGGCTATCTCATGATTCAATATTAATTAATGTTTTGGTTTAGGAATAATGAGTCAGTCTAGGTAGCCGTATTAAGATTGTTTAATATATTACTATGGAAATAATCAGATGGGCTTTAAATGTATTGGATTGGGTTGGTTACTGTTAAAAGTTTATTTACTTTGTTAAGTGAAGTTACATCATTTTCAAGTACTTCAGATACACTTAAATTGACTCTGGCATCACTCAGTTTCCAGCAATAAAATGGCCAGTTATGAAACATGTTTTATAGTAAGAATACTGTTACATTTTGTGTCTGTTACACTTGGTCCTACTTACTCAAAGTCTTGTTAGGATAAATTGCTCATGCAGGAGCTGGCTGCATCAGCAGTACAGTTAGTATTTGTGAGTCGAGTTTTGGGTAATTTAAGCATATGCTGTTGAAATGTCTAAATTTGATCCATCTGTGAAGATGAGTAAACTGTTGGGTAGTAGTCTTAGTAAAAGAGCAAAGTTTTTTTTGAACATGTATGGTGTACATATAGTAAACATGTAATCTTGTTTCGCTAGTTCCAGGTGTACTGATGTGTCTATGGATTAGTGTGAGATTATTGGAAAAATAGATTTAGGATCGGAAACTGGGCTAAAATTTGTTTGGCTGGAGTTCAAGTAACATTTGGTTTCTGATTATATTTTCTCTCTATAATTTCAATAATTCCAGTTAGGATTATTTCTCCACTTTTTTTATACTTTCTCTGCAATCACCATTATAGAGCTTGATGGTGCTATGAGTTTTGCAGTATACTTGAGGACTGACTAGTCTCACATATGTTGCCTTTAGTATGTTCTAAAAGGTTTCCTACTAACACTAGTTAATCACCTTAATAGTTGTAATCAGTATTCCCCTGATTTTTCTAGGTTTTCAGTATATTTCCTCCAACTCAATTTTTTACCATCACTCCCAAGCATTTTACTACATTTTTGCCTGCGGCATTCATTATTAATAAATAGCAATGTTCTATTTTTTTGAGGATAGTACATAATAGAGCTGACATACAAACTTTTTGCACTATTTATTTTCTTTACACTGGTTCGCTAATTATGATTAAGCAATTTTTTTTCTAAATTAATCCTCAGCTGGTCACATATGTGATTAATGATTACCATGACCACTTATTTATCCAAAATTGAAGTTACCACAGTTATTCTCATAGAACAGCTTACTGTATATTTCAAGTACCCCATCATGTATAATAAACAGTAGACTGCAGAAATTTATTTCAATAAAAAAAAAAGTGATGATTTTGTTTACCCGTGCGTTGTGCATTAAATTCAAATTATTTTATCAATTTTAGAATCAGTATTGTTACTGATTAAATAAAAGGTAGATTATTTATATTTAAAAAAAAGTGTAGTGTCTTGTAAGTAGATTATTTGGTGGTAATTGGATGAGGTGACTTTTATACTTTGTCATGTTCAGGATACTAGACGCCACTAGGTTAACAATAATATTACATATAAACATCTATAATAAAATTAAATATTATAAAATGTATCTAGAAAAATATTCATAGTATATTATGAAATCGATAAAAAAAAAAATCTGAATAAATAGTTAAAATATACTAAAACAATAAAATGGTTAAATATAATAAAACGTATAAGCTTAATTTATACTAAAAGTCATAAATATAATAAAAACATTAATAAATAACAATAAAAGACCCTCCAAACTTATTAATAAAACTTTAGATTATTCTTTAAATAGCTAATTAAAATGCATGTTTTTTTTGGTTAAATTAAAAAATAATATGTAAATGCAAGTCACCTCAGTAATGAGTGCACCTCATTTGCCGACTCTAGGTCTGGAGCTATTAGGGCAAGTTGCACAGGGTAGAGAAGAGCAGAGCTTAGTGTCTTTCGACCAATGAGACTTAATGATTTTAAGGAAAAAAAACAGATGTTTTTATTTAGATTTATACCGAAAGCCAACCATAACCGACAAGTCCATAGTCAGACACTTGTTTATGTGCTCCATAACTAAGTTGAAAACTCCTCCATACGCTTATTATATTTACGGATTATTGTCAATACAGCTGGATGAAGAGGCTTACCATAGGGCGGTGGAGCACATCATACACTTAACAGACAAAAATAGCTGCGGGATGAAACAAATAGAAATCTCAAAGTAAACAGAAAAAGGGAAAACCGCAACTTGGAACACTGTACTATGAATAGGCCCAATATGGGTCATGTACACTGACCTCAACTCAGTAAGGAGTTAGATAATTTAAAGTAGCCTATAAATTTTTCTGGGATGTACTGACTGACTTGCTCACTTTGTGCTGCATCCTCTACAGGCAAGAAGTTAAAAACCTGATTGAGTAATCTATGTAAGTGAGCTTGGAATGTTTTCAGCATATCACCAAGTAACATGATAAAGATAAAGCTGGCCATAGCATGAAACTGGAACATTAGAGGGGAGCCAAAACACTGAATATTAAATTAGATTAGGTGATGGACCTGAATAATATCAATGTACGGACAGAAAATAACAGTGCATGACTGGGCTCCACCCATCCCTAATCACTGCAAGTGCACAAATGAGGTACACTCAATACTGAGGTGACTTGCATTTATATTTTATTTATTATTTAAACAAAAATACATCATTTGTATTAACTATTTAAAAAATAATCTGAGGTTTTAATGCAGTTTAGTAGTATAAACAAGTTTAGGGTTTTTTAAAAATAATTTATTAATGTTTTAGTTTAATGACATTAGTAAGATAACATACTTTTTATTCTAATATTCAGTGCCACTCCTTTTGATTCTGAAAGTGAGGCCCATTCCCACTTTGGGCACCAATTGGGTGGACAGGTTTCAAAACCCTGAAGGGTTTTCTTCTGTGGACCATCTGAGCAGTCTATAGGCAAGCACAAGACCTCCCGTTACCTCTGGTTAGCATATTCGGTCATATGCTAGCCAAAAATAATATCATATATATAAAAAATAGTAATCTAGTTAATTTTTACATTATTAACAATTTATTTATCTACATTTCAAATTTGAGTGTTTTCTAAAAAAAAAAACACAGTTGTTTCCAGATGGTGCTGTATTATGTTTTTTTGTCTATCATCTACTTGTACAGTATATGCCAGAAGGCAACGGCACAAAATAGAACCAACTGGTGAGGGCCCATTGGGATTGCTAAGAGCCACACAGGAGTATAATGCCATTTGTGACAATGGCTTTTACAGAATTTATTTTTAAGTACAATTTTAGGACCATTAGGTTAAAAGCATAGATAATTATTTATTTATTACACTGCACATTTATTCAAACTAATCCTACATTAGATTTTATTGCTGGATGCCATGATTCTTCTAATATACACTTCACAAGGCAAATGGAATAAAATCATTTCTAAATATATAACATGGTAATTAATGTTAACTGTACAATATGCAAGTATTTATCTTAACTTGTGATGGAAATTGTTGCTTAAGTTATGATAGAATCATCAAACTATAAGTGTAAACAACTTCGCCCTAATTATACATATATAAAAAATAATTGCAAAGTCTAATACATTAATTTAGAAACCCCTTCATAAAAAAATTAATTTACTTTTATTTAACAGTTGAACATTATAATAATTCAGATTTTTAGTAGTTATTTAATCTGTACAGTCATTGAAATTGTGGTTTTAATCAAGTTTTTTTATTAATTACAATGAATGATTCATACTTAAGAATAAAAAAACATTCTGCCGGAAAAAATTTGATTCAATAGATTTTTGGAAAAAAATTAATACAAATGAACTAACTTTCAAAATTACCAATAATTAATTCCAAATAAAAAAAACTTAAATGAGATTATTTAACATGTTAACATACATATTTATGTGTCTGGAATGTTTTGTTTTGATTTAAAAAAAAATGTCCTGAACAGTATCTATTACAAATAATATTGTAGTATATGTTTCTCTAACAGGTAGGTTGGCTCTTAATATATATATATATTATTTCAGCACAGTATGCATACATACAAGCATATAAATTATTAAAGGAAATTCAATTAATATACATCAGACTATTAAGAAATCATCACAAAGATTTGTTATGAATAATTAACAATATACATTGATGAATTTAATAAAGTATTGAGCTACTAAATAGTAAATTTTATGAAGTGCCATTAACTTAAACTTTAAAAATTTGGCTGAGTAAGAGAATATAAGACATCCATCTTCTTAATGTTTGTTTGTATGTATAGATAAATAAAGTTTTATTTTACTTGTACCATTAAGAAACTGTCATATAACAGCTCCCTTCTAATACTGTGATAACATGAATATAAACTAAAACTTATTTCTATGAATATTTTACCCAAACATTTCCATTCTATATGTTCAATACAAATTTTCTTAGTATTGACATTCAGAACAAGCTTAACTTGCACACAATATTATAATGAGAAAACAATGTTTTTAACAATGATCACCTGATTGTACACAATCATTCTTTTTTGCTTTTTACTTAGCAGTTTTCCAGTTTATTCACAGCCTTTTCTTTAACATACCAAATAAATAGAAAAAAGATTGAGTGTATTAAATATTTCATTCAAGTGACCGCGCCAGTATAGTAAGTATTAATTTTTTACAAAGGCATATTTAGTTTTACATTTATAAACAAATAAAATCAAATATTATTTAAATAATAATTTAGAAAACAGTTTTTCTACCTGTGATCTGTCCTAAACTGTGACCCAAAAGTAACAATACAAAATTTTTTGTGTAAAATTTTCAACTTTGACTCACTCAAATAAAACTTTTTCCTGACAAAACACTGATATTAAAAAGCTTCAAAAGATTGTAGAAAAAAATCGATGGTTTGTAACTATCTTGATTACAAAATGGGCATCACGATTCACCATTTCCACTGTCATCTGCATCTTCATATTCATCGGCTGAAACATCTTCATCATCATCATCTTCTTCGATATCATAATCATCCACATAAAAATCGGTCATATCCATATTAGCCTCAGGAGCTCGAACTCTAGTTTTTATGCAATAATCTTCAAGAGTCATAGGTATTTCAACTCCATCTTTCTCTGCTTCAGCACGCCCGCCAGACACTTGTTTCCTTAAAAAAAAATATTAGTGATATAATTTCAATACTAGTAAATAAAATGTGGTATATAATAATAGTTATAAAAATTATTCGGACTCTCTCTATTGGTTCTCTGTCATAGACTTGTATCTTTAGATTAGTAAAACAAGCCATAGAAGGTTTCGTCTATGGTTATCATGATTTAGAATATATAATCCAAGAGACTACATTAAAATTTTATTCAAATTGACATCCATTGGATTAACACAGAGCCTGGCTATATCTATGATATTACAGACAGCTTGGAACATAGATTATTTGTTTCTGAACTTTAAATGTTTAAGATTAACAGAATGAAAATTGAACACACTAAAGAGAGCCAGATAGATAGGTGGATCCCTTTGAAGGAATTAAGAAGTGGTTGTATACTTCTTTATTCTCGAGTAAATCCTTATCAACATGCAGGGAGTTGGAGTCTCTTAGATGAAGTTCAGGCATTACAAATTATAACTGGATGTACAAAATTCGCTCCAATTGTAGCGATGGAAAGCAAAACTAGACAAAAATCACTGTAGGTATGTAGAGAACTTTTAATGCTATGAAACTTACTAAAAAATGTCTTATCACAAAGAGAAGACAAGCCAAAAACATAAAAAAAATTCAGTTTAAACTGCTTCAAATCCCTTTAAATATCTTAAACCATACACCTTTACATTATAATGCAATGTTTTGAAACCATGACTGACTTGATTATGATTTCTTTAGTACGCCAAGTATCTAGATTCGTTTTTTAATTTTGACAGCAGAAATAATGTATTTTCTAATGAAATGACCACAAGTTGTATATTTTTTTTTTTTTATGTCTCATAGTACACGACCTAACTAAATGTGAAAGTTTAAATGTTTTTCTTCCATTGGAGAGAAAATGCAGAGATGCTTGCAGGCGGATGTTAATAATCTCGAATGTTTCTCTCGCCGGACTCATTAGGAATCAACAGATACGAGTATAAGGATGAAGATGAAACCAGACACAGGAAAACCCAGGCTTTTTCAAACTGTTACAAAATTCAAATAGGTGAGAACTAGACTTCATTGGTAAAAAAGCCTTTGCTGCAATTTACAGTCTCCAGCATATAGACTTAATAATAATAGAATTAATAACAAAACAAATTTCATATGCCTGAGCTGTGACATTGAAATCAGATGGATCAGGAAAACACTAACAGCAATGGAATAAAGTGCCTGACAAAATGGTGCATTTCTACTACAGATATTTCAAATGAAATTAAAATATCCATTTTGGCCAACCATTTTTGACATGAGGCAGGAGTTAGAAACAAAAAACAAATCCATCAATCTAGAGACAGAACTTTTTATGATTACAAAAAAGAGTTAATAAAACATCACTTTGATATTTACAACAAAAATGTGGGGGGGGGGGAAACCCCTAATGAATCAGCTTTCTACACCATTATGAAAAAAACTTCTTTTTTAGTTCTTCATCCTGACATCATGATCCTGTATTTATTCACTGACAACTGTTTCAAATAAAAAATTATACATTAACTTATAGTACCTCGTACAAAGTATCTAAAGTCGACTAAAAAAATTTGCTTACATTTAAATACTACTAAATAATTTACTACCATATAAAGTACTTATCTGTGAAAAGTTTGTCTAAAGTATTTGAGTTTTAAACAGATTTTTTTGGATTAAAGATTGCATAATAAAAAAAAACCTTAGGGATTTGGCATTTCAGTGACAATCATAAAATAAATCATGAGGATGTAATTTATAAATTAACTTCTTTGACCGAGGCATCTTTTATGGAAGATAATATGTGGGAAGGTCAGACAAGTGTGGATGAAACTGTGGTTTCCTATTATGGATGCCATTGTGTATGAAACAGGATATACAAAAAAAACAGTTCGCTTGGCGGAAACCGATACAGGGCCTGGTGATAAAATTAACTATAAACTATAACGATAAAATATGAACAGTAAACTGGCTTACTTGAAGACTTTGAAATACATAGTAAAAATGGACAAGCTTTAGCCTTTGCAGAGCCAAGTTGAGTCCACGTTAGTCTTTGGCTTAAATTGTTTAAGTGATCAGCTTCTAACTGAATCACTATAAAGTACCTGTTGCGGGGGGAGGGGCTTTTCGTGATTGAAAGGCAAATCTCTTCCCCTAAGGAATGCCGGTCCCACCAAAGGTGAGTAATTGAGAACGAGCAACCAGAGGAAGGGATGGTAAGGGAAAACGCCAAATGCTTGAAATAAGTTATCCCACAAATGTTTGGTGAAAATAGCATGTAATAAACCCGATAAGGGCACCTGAAAAATTACAATAAAAGAAAAGCTGAGCACAATTTAAAAAAGTAAATGAAAATTTGCATTAAATTAATTCAATAAAATTTATTGAATTAATTTATTAAAGTAATAAATTATTTAAAATTATCTTAAGAGGTGAATAGGAAAAATGACCAACAACCTTTCCAGTATATGATAATGTGTAGATTTATTAAAAGAAAACCAACCAATTTTTAAACAGTTTCGCCAGTTTTATTGGTAAACAATCAAATAATAAATGAAAATATTAAAGCAAACTTAAAATGAAACCTTGTTTATTAAATTAAAGAAAATGAACAGAAAAGTCGACTTTCGAATTTTTAGAAGAAAACTACAATAAATTATTATAAATTAATCTCTTACAAATATAAATGTTTTGTTTGATTTGACCTTTTATAATTTGTATCAAAGTGAAAGGTTTGAAACATAAACAAACGACATTCAACAATTTTGGAAATAATGAGTTTAAGAAAATAATGTTGGAATAGTATATATTAACGAAATGTTCCTCGAGGAATAATACGAAGATAATTAGTTGCATTTCCCGAGTAACGAAACGTAAAGATTGTTCGATGAAAATCTGTTGTTATGGTGAGGTATAAACAACAACAAAATCTTGCAATGATAACAAGGTTACCTTCCTGGTGTGAGTGACGGTCAGTGTTGATAGCGATAGCGGAGAAAATCCTTGGTGCGGCGAACCGGTGAGTCTTGAAGTCTTGAGTTATCGATTCTCCAATATGCAGTGGTGGGGGTGCTCCAATTTTCAATCTAATGGTAGCTGCCGATGAGTGAGGTAGATACGTACGACTTTCGGGTGAGGAGGTGAGAGTGCCTGAGTGAAGAGTTACAGGCGGAGACAAGGCCAAGGTCATTCGCGCACTACTTATCTACTCGAGACGTTCACTCGCCAAAATCTGGATCCAGACTGCCCATTTTCTAGTGAATTTTGCGGCGATCTGGTGGGATTTTACCGTTGGAACCAACCTTGTTTACGTTTTTCTGACTAAAGTTCGCATGAAATGACATTATTCGACGTGAATACCTTGAACATTTCCATTTATAACTTCAATTCACTATTCCGATGAATTATCTATTTTATATTCAACTTGTTTTAAATTGTACGAAATTAACCAAACTTCTTGTATGACTTAACAATAAAATCTTAAATAATTATTTATTCACAAATATTGCTTCTAGTTTTTTCCTAATTATTTATTATTATAATTAACACATTAAAAAAAAACAAACTAAACTTGTTCCTCATAACTGGAAAGGCACTAAAATAAAAATCGATAATTTCGATTCAATACACAAATAATTCAAATTTAAAAAAAGGAATAAATAAATAGACCTTTTATTCGGGCTTAAACAGTACCAGTAAGATTTAGTGTCCTTTAATCCCTGTTTAACCAGATAAATTCTGTTTTCTCATAGTTGTAATAAGATTAAGTTGAATAAAGTTCCTTATCTCAATAAGTAGTGGTAGAGAGGGAGGGAGTTCACATTTAACAATTGGAGAGGCTTAAGAGTATAGAGGAATCAACAGCCTCTCAACAAGAGCCTGAGTGAAATCAGAGATAAAATTATTTAAACCACGAACAGAGGGAACAAACAGATCTGATTATAAAATCTTTCTAGATCAGAAGGCCCCCTGTAAAGAAACCAACAGTAATTGTTACCACTGGCCCTAATAATGGTATATACGAGACTTCAATAATTAGTTAAGGCCTGGGATTTTGATAAAGTTGAGTGGAGGAGTTTCCCTACACACCCATAACAACCTTAAATCCCAAATTTGTCAACTCTCATTGGTTCACAATAAACCTCACATTGAATATCTGTTTGCATCTCATCTAAACTATTGCCTTTCCTAGCATCTTCTTCATATCACCCACCTAAAGTACTTTTTGAAACCTGTTCTAGCTCCTTTATACAATCACATAGTTAATGAATCAAAAACTTTGTCTGTTCACACAAAATTTTTATTAGAATACAAACCATAGATATTTAAATTAAGGATGTAGATCATAGATAACTCATAATAAATAATATTTAAAAACAAAATAAATTATTAAGGTTTTGGTAGATGCTGGAGATAACATCACTAAAATTACATAAAACACAAATAAATTAGCTCAAATTTACAGGCAATCATACCAGTGAAAACATTAAAAAGCTTATCACCAATTTAAAACTTAACCATACATTAATTGACTGCAATCTATTAACCCAGTGCGATCATATAAAATAGAAAACACAGACAATTGTCAATTTTTGTAATTGTATAGATCCCACTATTAATAAATATTATTAGCACCAGAAAAAATATATTGTCAGGATCAAAAATTTATTTGGAAAATAAAAAATAACTTAACTACCCAAATAAACATTAAATTTGTAAATAAAATAAATTCAATTTATAAATTAAAATTTTAAGCAGATAACTGCCACTCAATAAGAAGAAGAATACAAATATTGAAACACTTATGGACTTCTTACCTAATTATATTTTCATACTCCTTATCTTTTCCTTTTGAATCTCTCCAACGCCGATACATAACAGAAGCATCCACATTTGCAGGACTAAATGTGTTGGGTTCATTTAACAATGAGATGACTGAAAGTAAAATAGTTCTGAAACATATCAATAATACTGTTTAAAATATGCAATACTTAAGTACATAAAATAAGTATGACAATATTAAGGTTGAGTTGTTAATATCAAAAGTATAATTGTACCATTAAAATATCCTTTCAGCAAATATTTGATATATATAATACTAATGTGGTTTAATTATGTATTCTGATTTAATAATTTTAACAGTTAATTTTTGCCTTATTCCAGAAAGATAAGCTACAATAAATGATCATTAATAATTATCAGCAAAAGAAAAAATACACTGGATGGATCGGAACCTCCTCAATATCTAGTCGGGTGGCCTACTATCCTGGTTGTATCTTTTCTATGGCTACTATACTACTACATACTAACAAAAATGGCTAATATTAATTTAATTGATATTATTAATTATGGGATGTAATCCTATAAGTGTAAATGTGTGCCTTGGGATTTTCTGATGTTGAATCTTTAAAGCATATGTTGAATGCTATTAAAATCAAAATATATCTTGAAAAAACAAATTTAATATAAAATAAATAAAAAAATGACTACATTATAGTTAAATTTGAAATGATATAAAGATATTGCAGTTTACAAAGTTTTCACATAATTAATAAGGCCAAATAAGAGAATAGATAGTTTTATGTCTAAGTGAAGTCATAGGTTATTCTAGTTAGGAGACTGTCTAAACAGAAATCATAAGGCTGAAGGTTTGAATCCTAGCCATGTCACTGTATAAACCACCCTAAATTGTGCTTAGTAAAAAAAACAAAAATTCCGCAAATTTGATATGTTTTCAAAAAATTAATTAGAAATTTAATATAAATACATGGTCAATGGAAAGCTTGCAATAACCTTGTTAGAATTATGTCTGAAGGGAGGGAAATCAGAAGGTCCTGGGTTGAAATCCCGGCTCTGACACTACTTTTTTTCTTTTTATCCAATAACTTTTAAAAAGTTTAAGAACTTCCATTCAACCAGTGATGCAAGGTTAAATAGCCACATTTTGACTGGCACTTTCTCTATTTTTTCTATTGCATCAAAAATTAACACAGCTGAGATCTTATACCACAATAATAATAATAATAATAATAATAATTACTTATATAAAATACAAACATAACAGCTAAAAATTAATAAAGTCCAGGAAAAAAATATAGTAATTTGTAACATGAAGAGCTAATGAGACACACTAAGAAAGAGATATGGTCACTGCTTAGATGCGAACGATGAAATTCAGATAGTAGAGTGCCTGTATGTAAATCAGGAGGTCCGGTCCTAGGCTCAACTTCGAACCATGGCATGTTTTCTCTTCAAAAAGGGAACAATTGACATCCAAAAAAAGGGAGGAATTGGCAGGACAAAGGTAAGATTTTGATTTTGAACTATTAATCCTTGACTTGTGTATAATATTATTAATTAGGTATAATAAATACATAATCAATTACGGATAGTTTTTCTTTTTGGCTAAAGCCTGAAGATAATTCCACAAGGAATAGGAAGAAATACCAATCAAAGACTGGTGATGTAGAAGACGTCGGTGACCTAATTTATAAAGACAGTCAACGATGATTAATCAGCAAGAAAGACGTTGAAAAAAACAAACCTGGAAATATTAGATGATGCGATATGTATTAGATTCAACCAAAAATATGTAAACCAATTATTTGTTTAATTTTTGAAACTATTTTTTTTTTTTAAATACCTGACATTTTGAGTTGGATTCCACCTTTCACATGGGAGCTCTCCAGATTGTGGATCATCCACTGGAGGATGAAGTATTGAAATGCATAAGTCTCCATTCTGAAAATACAATAAAAAACTAATGAAATAAAAAAATTAAACATTTATTAAAATTTTGGATATAAGGTAAGCATAATAATACTAAAAAAACTAAGTTGATTGCTTTAAATTTTCAATGTCAATGGACTAAGAGGTTCTAAGGTGGTAGGATAATTCAATTAAATGCTTTTCAAAAATTCCATTAACCACAGAAATGACAAAAAACAATACAGAACAGGTTCATAATAAAAAATACCCCCCCCCCACGTAAAAAGATCAATAATCTGTAGAAGATTCCGTAAGAAATTTGTATTCCCACTCACTATTTTACCAAAATTAAGTTTAAAAGAACACAAGTCTGCCACTTGGAGCCTTTCCTTAAAGAGAAAATAGTCAAAAAGATTTTAATTTTGTTTCATAAAAAGATCCTTTTTATGTTACTTCTCTAACCAAAATGGTCTATGATTTGTGTTCATTTAACACTGTACCCTGAAGTTTATTTCATTATTGCTTGCCTTGATTTCTAACTTTAACCACACTGGTGGCCTAATTTAAGATCCGCACAATTTAGAAGGACCCCTTTAGACAGAAAATTAAAGAAGATTGAGAAGTATTATGAGTGAGTGGTTTATTACAATTTTTTTTTTTTTCTTACTGGCCATCTATTCCTAGATGATGAGTGAGTAAAAGAGAAAACTGTATCGCCAGAGAGAAGGATTTAAATTTACTCTTTATATTTACCTCTTTATTATTTTATTCAGCCCCCTCTTTTCTGAACATTATTAACTCATTAACCTTCATTTATACCTTTTTCGGCCTCCCCTATATTTTATTTAGCATTTTAGTCATTAATTCAGCTTTTACCTTGAATACCTCCAGTCACATAATAAAATATAATTAATATTTTCCAGTCTGGTAGACTGGTACACAATAGTGTAATTTCTGACATTTACAACCCTCTGAACGAGTACATAATTGAAACAATTGGCATTACTTATTATAAGTTATTCTTAGAGGTCTAGTGTCTCAAAATAAAGTTAGTATTTTCATTCAAATTTGACATGAATACTCTGGTTATATATATTTTGTATCTAGGTAAAAATTACCTTGGTGTTTGTGATCTACATATTTTTGTTTACACTTATTTACACACGTCAACGACCTTCACTCATAAATCCATCAGTGCTCCTCCTGCCTATATGTCAATGACACCCAAATGAAACAATATCCCCCCCCTCTAAGCTCCCTCAGTCAGTCTCTCTAGCGATGTAATACAACCACATCAAATTGGTAAAGGGTTCTCACTCCATTAATAACAATTAAACAAAGTAGAATCATCAATATTTACAGGCTCACTTTCCTTTCTCAAACACCTTCCTGATCTTCCTACCCTCACAATTGATTCTCCCCTTATCATACATCACACCAACACTAGATTTCTTCACTAATTTCAAATATAGTTGCATGGTGTATGGCGGCCTCTCTGGGGTTCATGAGTCAATAACCATTTATGCCTCTTCTGATTTATCCGCAGAATCTCTAGAGATAGTCACATCGCAATGCTACTTTCTCAGATCCTTCTTTTGGACTTAAATTTAAAGGTCCTTATGCATTATATGATATACCTTGGCAATTATAGAATGTCTAAAATTAACATTTAGAAGATGAGGATTACATACCTAGCCTGATTGCACCAGGCATTCTGTGCCTGAATTTTATACTTTGCTGGTAACATATATAATATTTTAGTGTACTTTACTTACTTACTTATTTTGTATTAATACTATTTTTTCTAAATTAACATAAAATGTTTCTTACCTCATAGACATTAGGATGCCACACCTTTGTAAGAAATCTAATGCTTGGAGGAGAGTAGGGGTAATCAGGAGGAAACTTCATATGCGCCTGAAAATAAATATACATTTATAATTATTTATTTATCATCTTAATATTAATATAAAGTAATTTTATTATAAGGGGGGCTAGACGCAAGGCCCGTGGAGCTTGAAGCACCTACTGCTGAGTCAATGAGTTTTCCTGTGGCTAGATAGAAACATTACAGGATATTGTACACATCTTGGCAACATTGTGGAATTTTTTATTGTACCAGCAATTACCACTGCTAGTAGATGTGAATTGTGGGTAAGAAGAAGGATGTGGTAACTTAGAAAAAGACAAGATGGGCGAGTAAGTATGTTTTGAATGCATGCAGTCAGACAAGAAACTTCTCGATCACCTTGATTTTCACATCTACATTAGGAGGCTTAGTGGAGGTAGAGGTGCAAAATAAACTTGACCATTCATTAATGAATTGAGGAGAAGCTACTTCCATTATATGATCAGCTATTGCAGCAATGTTATATAAATTATCATTTATAAAAGCAGCAATGATTGATTTAATTGCCAGGGGAAGTGAGTTAAGAAATATGGTACAGAGAAAATGATTCTCTATACTAAAGAGGGCTTGGCTTCCTATCACATAGTTCCAACTGATTAAGGAGTTTTTGTTTTTGGATTTTTGGCCCTGGGTTTCTTCAAATTAAATGTCACTTAAGGGAGTATCAGAAACGGTCTTCTCAATCAAATCGGCTAGGGTTTCTTCAACATCATCATTGAGACTACATACATAATTTTATGTAGTGTGTTCATGGGTGATTTGACAATTTATAAATTGAGCCCAAATCTGCCAGAACCACACTTTTATACCAAAGGTTGGCATTTTAACTGACTCTAGCAACATCAGTGTTTTTAGTGTTTGGCCAGGGCCAGGGTTATTATGATCTGCGGGCTGTCATAATGTGTACATTACTTACAGTGCAGAGTGTAGGAACTGATAATCTCTAGGCAATGACACAATACTAAGCGTAGATAATTTTTTAATCCACATTTATAAAAATCACTAAATAAGTGAAATGAGAGAGATAAGATATCCTGAAGGTAATAACAACAATATGGTTAACAGGAACCTCTAAGATTGACATGATAAGTGAAATATAAGAATAATATTCAAATTAATAATAAAATATACAAATCAATTTTCTAAATGAAATAGAATTTAATTCAGTATGAATAAGTAACAAAGATACATAGTATACATATTAAAATATAACAAACAAAGAGATATGAAATTGAAGTGTTAACCACACTCAGTAACTATGGCCTAATTATCAATACTGGCTATCACCGTTATTTATCCAAGGCTTAGTTTTCTTTTGCTTAGAAGCTAAAACTCCTCCTCAGTACTATTGAGTACTGTTGTATAATAAATATAGGGATGTCCATTAATCATTTTTTCGATTATGAAGTCCTTTAAAGGAGCCTACTAAATAACCCTGTTGGAAATAGGCCAGTACTGTTAAGGCCCATCCTGATCGTGTTCTAGATCTCTGCTGTTCTTGAACTATTCAATGAGTCAGAACCACTTTAAATATAGGCAGTTGCAATAATTTCATCGTATGCACACAAAACATATCATTTTGTTTATCTATTACATATATATTTTGGAAGTATATACATACATTTTCCTGAAAATAAACACAATACATATTTATTGAGAGTAGTGCATCGCAGATTCCTTGATATGAGTAATTTAGGCAAGCTTAATCCACAATCCGTAATTTTTTTTTGGCTGTCAGTTGTTAGGAAACCCAAAACTTGAAGCAATTAAATTAAAAATGAATAAAGTTTGGATACGTTCTTATGACTGATTTATCTTAGAATTGTTGTACCATAAGAATTTGTCTAGGATCCTTTATTATAGTCAAAATAACAGAAGTAAAGAGTTTTGATAATGAGCTTTTAAACACGCACGATCGAATATAGTTCGTCCGTCTGTCCACTTAGGGACAGACGTAGACGTAGAGGGTCTTCCATTAACCGCTTTCTATCTTTAAATTTAAATAAAACAAAGTGTTTGTAAGATATCATCGAAAAATTTTATTCGTTTGAAAGGCCTATCGATCCCATTATGTATGGAATATAACATTGTGCTCACAAGGAAGCCCGCGGCTTCGCTGGGTGGCACGCATCCGAAATGTCCAATTTTCCATGACTCTGGCGCATAAATCAGGCTGAATTTGACCGATGGCATGGGTTATGTTGGCTTTGAGGACCGCTGTGATTTGTGGTTTATTCGCATAAAACCCCACAAGAAAAAGTCAAACGGGTTCAAATCGCACGATCTCGGTGGCCAGTTCACATCACCTCCACATGATCATGCGTATGATCATGCCCTCAAATCGCTCGTGCAGAATGTCCAATGTGGCATGAGGTGTGTGGCACGTAGCGTGTCCCGTTGAAACCACAGGTCGTTGGTATCCATATCATCCAATTCAGATCAAAAGAAGTTGGTGATCATCAACCTATAGCGCTCGCCGTTGACGGCGATGGCCTGGCCAACGTCGTTCTCAAATAAATATGGACCGATGACGCCGCCAGCCCAAAATCCACACCAAACAGTGACTTTTCCGGGATGCGTTGGACACTCTTGGATCTCATGTGGATTGGTATCGTCCCAAATTCGACAATTTTGTTTTTTGACGTATCCAGAAATGGGCCTCATCGCTGAAGATGATTTTTCGATGAAAATTAGGGCCAGTTTCCAACTGCTCCAGGGCCCATTCAGCGAACACACGTTGTTATGGTCGTTTACCTTCAGCTCCTGGGTCAATTGAATTTTTTACGGGTGCAGGCCCAAATCAGCAAAGTGTTCGGAACGTTGCCCGAACAGAACACCCATATTGATAAACAATTTTATCATTTTTACGTGTTGTTGAACGCTATATCCGTCCATAGTGATTTGGCAAAACAGACTGGATAAATGACAGTCAAGTCGACCGATACAGCTTCAACAATATGGCCGCTATCAAGTTCGAAAGTCCCTATTGGAAGACGTTTCGGCGGTCGACAACTGATAAATCCATCTTAAATTCGAACGCACAGACATTCCATGCTACTTTAATTTGTGATATCAGTTGATAAATAGCTTCAGAAGTAGTCGAAGAAAAGTAGAAACGCAGAACACGTTTCCCCTGCGAGTTTGTCGTTCTATCTGTATTAGCGACTGTGTGCCCCCTGTTTAATCTATACACATGAAATTTTGCATGAGATGCCACATTAATACCGAACTCCATCCCTGCAATACCTGATTTCTTCTATATCAGCAGCCGCACCCTTCAAGCTGATCTTAACATACATTCAAGATCTAGCCAACTCCCACAATCAGAACTTCAATTCCCGCCACCCTCGTCATCCTAGTCCGCATTCAAATGCTTTATACTCCCTTCTCACCCTCGACAACCCAGAGCGACGCCTAATGTGGGTAGGTGTACGTAATAGGTAATTACTGAAGTGACAAGTGGAAGTGGTTTTGGCTAATGACTTTTTTTCCACAAAAACATAACAAGACGTTATAAAATGAAGTTTTGCCAGTGCTGAAAATATGACTGATGGATTTCAACATTTCAATAAAGAAATAATATAATTTACTAAAAAAAGAAGTTATTATAACGCATCTTCATGTTTTTGCATCCTTCCACCAGTTTTTCATCTGAACGAGAAGGTGGTTAATTCCGGACGCACTTTAGTAAGCGAAGCATACGAGTAACGTGTGTAGCACGGGGAACGACAAAAATCCCCCAAACCATGTATCTGGGTCCACATTGACGACATCACAGTGTTTTGACACCACAGAGAGAACATTGGACCACCGAGCACATAGTTAATTACACTATTTACAATCTGGAGGGGCCCTGCCGCGACAATTTAGATATTTCTACGACAACAAGGCACTACTCAGGAGAATAGAAACTTCTATGACTAAATTAAACTCGGGTTGTCTTCGGTGCGAAGGTCCCACCATGTTTCGATAGACGAATTGCTTTGAAGTTGATGGATTTCGCTTCGAAAACCTTCATAGCATACGAGCTTTTATTTCACTAGGTTTTATTTATTTTATTATCATCTTCATGTTGAGGTCGGAAACTTTTCAGACCACCTGTGTAGGTAGTTGTCCACGACCAAGCCAGAACTACACACGAATCAGAGTAGCATAAGACCGTAGGAGATACATAATCATTGAGTCCAATTTAAATCAGAACAGTACAACTCCAACCTTGCTACAAAATGAAATTTCAATAAAGACTTTAGTGTTTTTGCCTTAACCAGCGATAAAATTATTTCTGTGCCATCAGTTACGCTGAGGCAGCGTATTCTTTGACCGAGGCATCTCGGAAACCGACAAGCTGCCTGGTGACGCCATTGGATGGATATGAATGACAAAGGATATGGATTCCACTCATTAAAAATAGCATGGGAGATGAGGTACATATTTTTAGGCAGAATTCGTCTCAATCGAGCTTGGTCTTCGAAATGTCCTAGAATCACCGGTGACAATAACCCTATGGGGTCAATGATTCTTGTAATGGCGGACACGCCTTGACAGCTTAGAGTGGATCGGGGAATGAAAAGGAATCAATCATCTTTGGGATTCCACACAAAGCTAAGATGTATGAAAAATAATAAGCAGCATTAATCAGTTAATTATTATGTAATAAAAAGTAATGCGTTTACTAGTATACTGCGTTGGGTATCAAAATACCAAGATAGCAAGACCTTGACTTGCTGATAAAATATGTAAACATAGCTTTATGACAAAGCCAGAGAAAGTATAACATAAAAAGAAATAACAAAACATGTAAATGAAATATGCAATTTTGAAAGAATATGTAAGAACATCGTAAATATAGTTTTTATATAGCTATCTAAGATAAGAAGGATGACTTTTTTTTTAGCAATTTAGAATATGTTTTTTAACACTTAATTGCTAAGCCCATAGGGAGAGGCTGTACTTATAAACAGGTCTCACGTCTGTCTGTCGATCTCTATATTTGTGTGTTCTTTGATAAAAACGATCCTATCAACCAGAAATTTGAAAAGTGTATTGAACAAAATTACGGCCTACGCTATATATGTATATATTCAGATTTAAAATGGATATATTTCAATTCCTGTAAGCAGCATCGCCAGAGACTTTTACAGGTCGACTCTATATTAAATAAATTCCGAGAAACGACTATTTAGTTACACCAAGGCACTACTCAGGAGAATAGAAACTTCTATGACTAACAAAACCATTTGACCCATTTGGGAATTACCAATTTCCATTTCCCAAGCAATCTATTTCCAATCTCGTCGCCATTTGGCTAATCATACTAGTTACATCCTCGCCTACCGCTACTAAGTACTCAAGTACTCAGGACATCCAGCTCCTAAATTTAAATTCATGGTTGCATCTCATGAGGTGAATAACGTACAGTTAAATTATTCCATAACAAAAATTTCACACAGTACTCATGTTAAAAAAATAATGAAAAAATTATTATCTAAAAAAAAATTACAATATGGTACTAATATGGTTAATTTTAATAAAAAATATATATATCGTATATACAATATTACGTTCACATACTATATTTATAATATACACACATACAATATACAGACATAAACGTGCAAAGCCCAGGAATCCCCCAAAATCACCGGTGACCACCCCAGAAAAGGAAACAGGGATCGGGGAGATTCCCCACGCCACTCAGATAGGGCGTGAGAGCCGCTGACGCTCCGGACACGATGGGAGAATAATGGCCAGTGCCATGATTCCCAATAATGGTTTAGGTAATTACATGAGATTATTGGGCCATTTCCGCATCAATCTGCGAGGAGTTTTGCAGGGAGCTGGATAGCGATCTTACAATAGGATTGGGATGTGTCGATAGTTAAATAGATTTTATTTGCGCATTATAAACTTTAATATGAAACTGTGGTGGAGCGGAAACTGTTGGTGGTGATAGTTACAGATGATTCTGTGTGGATCTGACGACATAGTAGAGGGCTGACAAGCACAGGAAACGGAATGACAAAGGAAGCCTGCGGACCTCTGCCACCTCAATAATACTTACATGACCTTCTTACACCAGAAATGACTCCAAACTGGCATCCTTACCTGCAAATAACATGATATAATTAAAATAGAAGAATTTATAATAATTTCATAAGTATATTCAATTATTGTAAGAAGTATATTATATAATTATTACCCCTGTTGGATTTAGAGACACGATATTTTAAGTGGTAATTCTATTTAATGACTTGACCACATAAAAAGCTCCTAAAACATAAGAGCTTTTAGTTAACTAGTTTAAAAAATAATTATGTTCCTATCGTATTTAGTAGGGGGTAACTCAACTTGCGTCTCTTGATTAACAGTATTTGTTGGGACTTTAAAAGGGACTATAATTTCATAAAGTTATAAAAACTTTCATTAAAAACGTATTATTTTGATACACTTTTTCATCACAATCCTAATATATTTTACATAGACGTTCCACTTGAAGCCCTAATACTGTTTAAAAAAAAGAAGCATATGAAAAATAATGAAGGGCAATTAATTAATCGATCAGCGAGTAATTAAGAATGAAATATTTCCCTACCATATTGAGTGGACATCAAATTAAAGAGCTCGATGTGATAAATAATGTGTTGGGTCTATAATTATACTGAGTAAGTGCTATGATTATAAAAATTCATTATAAGTTGTTTTAGCAACTCTTTCGAGCCACAACGAATCCCTGAGCTATCTGAAACATTAACACTTGACATATTTTAAACGTGCATTCTCTAAACAAACATGATTACGTATTTTTATAAATGTATACTTATTTTGTATTGGTATTTTTACTCGCTTTTGTATAATTGGGAAATCATAATGTTTAATCACATGTGAGCTGATAATTTGAGTGTTGATAGTTAAAAAATCACTGTATACGTATATGCGTAGGCGCACATCAATTTAATACCTATAAAAATTCTGTAAAATGCCTAGGAATTACACGCGATATTAGTTTTTCGGGTAAAGCATCGAAGTAGTTTTGTCTAACAAAATTTATATTTATTTTCCGAGTCAAAGGGGTAGGCTTTACTCTCTACAGATACTGAGTGATCACCATTCGTCCGTCTGTCTGCATGTTCTATAATAGTGGCCGTAAGAAAAATATAATCGATAGAAACCTAGAAAGTATATTCCACAACAGCACGAAATATAAAGTAAAAAATGATTTAAAACCCAAAACTAAAATAATTTTAACAATAAAACTGATTTGTGAGGGATGTAGTAGTATACTTTAAAATTTTAATACAGTTACTTGTTGCAACAAGGAAGTGAGGAATGGTTTTTGAAAAGAAAATTTCCACGTTTTCCAAATTTCGGCGCGCCAGGAATACCGAAATGTACAGATCCCGTTTTTTCGAGAAATAGCAGCCGAACGAAGAGTTATTTCTTGTCAAGGAACGTCTGCCACTTGCTCCCCAGTTATTTTGGGAATGCTGTGAACAGTTGTTTTAATATCCAGCTCACAGAACCCAATTTGTAAACAACCGTCTTCTGTCCCGCTAGTCACTTTATTTCGGCAGTCTGAACCCTTCCCGACGTCAGGGAACGGGGGGCGAGAGAGAGCACTGTGAGCGATGGCAGCTTTGCCTACAAACGCCGTTGGATTGGTTTAACCATTTTAAGTAATAGCAGCCCCAAGGCAATAAAACCACCCTTATTAGCGAGTTGATTCCGTCGGGGGATGGTGTGGAGGGGATGTTGCCAGATTGGCGGCTAGAAGAGACCAAGTTGCTACTGGTCCGTAAACTGCCGTATTTCCGCAACTTTCAAGGCTTACACTTTCCAACAAGATGTCTATATTTGGCCAGTGGAGCACCAACTGTTGTCTGAATTCGGCAGGTGTCCTTAAGTGATGAGGGTTCCTAATTGAAATGATTGCGGCTAATGAAATGTTACAACGCGCATGTCTGAATCGGAACGAACAGTGCTTTTTGGCCACATTTTTTCCCGATTTTTTTTTTATTTCCTTTTAAATTGGCCCGTCTATTACCATGTCTACTCCGTTTAAAAAAAAAAAAAAAAGAGTCATTCTCTTAGAGTACACACACTTTTCCACGACGTAAGGAAAGGGGTAATTGTAGGAAATATCTCTAAAATGAATAAAAAAAAAGTAGTTTACAAATTCTAAAAAAATATATAGAGGGTGTCCCAGAATTAACGCAAGATTTGAATTTTCCGCCATTTGTGCAGTAAAGTGCTGTCCAACCCAACAATAAAAGAATTTGACAGCTGACAGTTTAGGGTTAGTAAAAATGGAGCGTTACACGATAGAACAACGTGTCTTTATTGTTGAACATTATCTCAAAAATAATGAAAGTTTGGCGGCCGCATTTCATACAAAATATGGTCAGAATAGTGGTGTCCAAAAACAAGCAGTTCAAATGTCAATATCGAAGCAGTGCGTGAGAGTGTTGTTGAAAATCCAGGAACATCAATTCGGCGTCGTAGACAAGAATTGCAAATTTCAAGAAGCTCTCTACAGCGATATTCACTAAAGATCTGGGTCAATGATATTGATGTGGCCAATATGTGGTTCAACAAGATGGTGCCACATGCCATACAGTCCATGAAACAATTCAAATACTGCATGAGACATTTCCAGGTCGTCTACTCTCTCGTTTCGGTGATCAGAATTGGATCGTGTCATTTAACACCTTTAGATTTCTTTTTACGGGGTTATTTGAAGTCAACGGTGTATGTCAACAAGCCCACATCCACCCGTGCATTAAAAGAGGAAATTCAACGCTGCATCAACGAAATTCCACCACATTTATGCAAAATGGTCATGGTAAATTTTGACAAAAGAATGCGTATGTGCCAGCAATGTCGTGGAGGCCATTGCCCGATGTGTTATTCCATAAATAACCCTATCCTATTTAGTTTATAATTCAATAAAAAAATAACAACAAAAATACTAAAAACTGTGTTTCCTATTTAAATCAAATCTTGCGTTAATTCTGGGACACCCTATAGTATAATATGTGAAGTCCTAATTGGAGTAAAATATATAGTATTGTATTATACACATATAATTTTTTTTTTGTCAAATCCTTTATTTGTAAAATTACACCCTGATTATCCAGCATTAATAATTGTGATTTAAGAGCTCATTCAATGTACAGTTCACAATCATGCCAACATTCATACAATACATACAACATAACAAAAATACATAAAAAAATAATATAATCATAACAAATCTTCGCAGGACCCCCCCCCCTGCCCAGTAAGTTTTTCTCCCCGAATAAAAAATTCTCACATCCTTCCCCAAAACAAATGAATACTTCTCTCCATCTCAGAAAGAAATATCCCGACTAAGCCCCGATTGGTGCACATCATATCCTCAATTTCGCTTGGCCGACCTGCACGCCTCGAAGATGGAACCAGGATTAGAAATTAATTGTTAGCCAAAATAAAGCATATCAACAACTTACCTCAAAATAATTGAAGTAGAGAGTCAAGACAAAGAGTATGGGAATAATACCACTAGCGGGATGGGGGCCCATCAAGAGGATTTTTCAACATATTTAATTTGTAATATTACTCGATATTTTTAAAAAAAGTAAAACTGCTTTATTTTATTTTGTGAACCATAAGCTAACAACTAAATCGGAAATGGCTAAATTCAGATGCTATGCATCACAGAACCGAAAACGATTTTATTAACATTTCTTATGACTGTTTGTAATAATAGTTCACTCAAGCACCAACAAGTAATATATATTATTAATCAGGAAGTCGATTCCTTTAATTTTATACATGGTTGTAATATTGCTAATGTATGTATGTTCTCCAAGGAAATTAGGAACTACCCCCTCCCCCCAAGCTGGTTTTACGCAACAGGCCTCAGAAGGCTGCCTGTCGGTTGGCAAAGAGTTGTTACAAATAGTAGAAAGTACATTACCAACTAATATGTAAATTAAAGAAATTCAAATGTTCTGATTACAGCACAACACCGTTCACTAATTAGCAAACTCGTAAATAAATACAATTATAATGTTCTCAATTAAACAACACCCACTACATACATACAAATTCTATTGATTTATTTTTATTTATTTATAGTATATATCATACGAATTATGTTTCCATGTATTTCATAAAAAAACAAAGAACAGTCGACGGCTGATTCAGGTGAAGATTCAGGCATCCTCAGGTCTAGGCATGATCCTATCTTTATATTCATTATTACATTCCCTCATTGTAGCATACCGATTATTAACTTTTCCATGGTATATATTTCTATAGTCCACCTTATAAGAAAACAAGAGTAACTGTCCTACAATTAAAAAGTTTACTATATTTTAAAACATTTTCACCTAAGAATAGCAACACGACTCCAGCTGTTAAAACATTATCACTCCGATGTGGTTAGCTTATGAACAATAAGGAGCCTATGTACATATTTAGTTACTTCAATGAACCAAGAGCATAATACAGTGGAATCCCGATATTTCGTATCCCGATTATTCTTATTTCCGGCTAATTCGGGCAAATTTTCCTGTCCCGAGAGAAAATCCCGGTAAGTGGTATAAAAACAATGCATTTCAGTCCCCTCGATAATTCGTATTATTTTTATGCTCGAGGTCACTTAAAACGTTTTATAATACGTATTTTCAGCTTAAAAAACTCGTTAATTCGTACTGTTTCAAGAAAGGGCAAGAGGACAGTGAGAGACCTGGGAGCAGAATGAGTGCGAGATAAATGTTTTCTATGAAATCCCATATGTAGTTCGTACTCTTTTTTACTGAAAGGAAATAAGAGGCTTTTCTTTCGTTTCTACAGTTCAATCTCGTTTTAGTTATCGTTGTGACACGTTACCATGCCTCTGAAAAAAGTTAGCCTCTCTATTAAAGAGAAACAATAACTCATAAACGCCGTGGCCAGTGGCTTTAAGCAAATTGATGTATCCTATCGTTTTAACGTCCCTCGTTCCACGATCACGTCAATCCTGAAGAACAAGGACAAAATCACTTCCCAGACATCAAGCAGCAAAGTAAAACGCTTCAAGACTGGTGATTACCCACAACCTGAAGAAAACTTAAAAAAGTGGTTCGCACAAGCAAGGAATTCAGATGTACCAGTTGGATGAAATATACAAAGGAATTGACAATACCTGTCTGCAAGGATTGCGTCAAAAAAAAATCACGGATTTTTTTTCGTACAAATGATTGGTGTTTATTTAATCTAGAACATAAGTATGTACATATTTTTTATTGGATGTATTGTTTATTGTTTAGTTTAGTATTAAGCAGTGTTTATTGCATAGTTTTTATCCTTACTACATTATACATACTTCTTAATACATACATGTTTGCATTAATACGTTTTTTAATTTTGTACTCCCGATAATTGGTATTCCCGGTAATTCGTACTAAACTGTCAGTCCCTTGACAATACGAATTATCGGGATTCTACTGTATAACAATTGTGACTAATATAATATGGAAAGTATAGCAACTATTATCGGGAACAAACGAGCCCGAAAGGTAGACGTGATTAAAATAGGGAATGAATACAATTCATGGAAGACAAAAACACAATAATCGTGTATGATTTTGTTGCATCAGATACATACGATTTTAGTCCGTAAAAAAATAAATAACAAATAGTTGGAAAGGCGAGGTTACTGATCTGTGGATCAATTAGCCAATAATTAATTCTCTTCGACTAATTGGTCTGCCAAATAAGGATATGTACAAAATCTTATGACCTGAGTCACGCAGTCTGAACAAGACCTATTTACGACATAGTCGGGACTACAAAACGGTACCTTACACATCTTTTTATGAAGGAGAAACCTGCTAGGCCTACGAACATTAAATTAATGTAATTGATAACTTTTGATTGATCTGAATATCAATCTATAATAAAGGCTAGCGTTTGTGTTAATTACTTAATATACTATTGGCAGTAAAGTGGCGAAGGAAAGAAGGTATTAGGTCAGAGTTACATTTCCATTTAAATTAAAACTGGCTCGTAGATCAATTAAGACAGACACCATTTACTTTTCCTAATAATAATACCTTCATTGTTGAAACGGCTCAAATGATATAGCCTTCTACAAAAGAAAATATATGGTGCTCATCATCAAAATCATCTCATCAAATATCAAAGTAATCCAACTATTTTTGATTTATTGTTGGAGATTAAGAGAACTTTTCTTTCACTGGATACTGCGTAAATGAGGGTTCATAGTAGGTTGGCTGACCAGTTTTAGGACCGTCGTAGTTCCATTTGATGATCCGATACCGCTGAAAACAGAAGGTACCCCATGAAAAATATCGAAGATTTATTATTTAATTACTTAGTAATTCAAAAATAGATAGATAAACCCATAAAAATGTGTTGGTCATCTAGGCCAAAAGGCCTTTTTAGTAAGCCTCTTTGTTAACCTATTTCCATGCTACTGTTTCCTGGAATCTCCCCAACCCCCTGATGAAGTTTGACAAGGATTGGCTTACATTTGATGAAGTCCCTCAGAAGGAGTTCTGTCACAGCCTAGGGTAGAAAATTTTAGATTGCTCAATGCTTCATTCTGCCAAAAAGCGGTATGAGGGTTCCTTCCTCCAATCTACATTTAAGAAAAACGGAAATCTAGGAGCCCGTATCAAGGACAGATATCGGCTTAGTCTGGCCAAAATGTCTGTTATAACGTAGCTATTTTGTTGACTGCAGTTGAGTAGCCGTAAAAAATAATTATTTTCCTATTATATTGAAGAAGTTAACAAATTAAAATTTTGGCGTCCCGATCCCCCTATTCCCCCTACCTACCTAGGTGATGACCAAACGTACTGTAGGTATCCCCTACCTACCTAGGTCATACCCAAAAGTACTGTAGGTATCCCCTACCTACCTAGGTCATTCCCAAAAGTACTGCAGGTATCCCCTAACTCCCAGTGGATCCAAGGATTGCCACGAATTGCCCCCACTGGTCTCGATCTGACATTTTCGTTTTCTGATTTGAATGGAACCTCTTGGGTCCTTGACCATCATCTCGCATCATGGTTTTAGTCGATCTCTCGGACCAGAAGTGAACTTTCCTCAAATGTACGAAGGGTTCTTCGGATCTGGAATAGCTCAGACGTCAGACCTATTGTCAAACTCACGAAGAATTTCCTATTTCACCGTGAAGCTCTCTCTGTATCCAGATCATATACGAACTAATCTTAAAGAAAATTTACAGAACACGATAGAACGCCAGGTAGAAAAGCTATACACAATGGAGCAACCGCGAGAGACACTCCCGCTTGGCGTGGTGAGCGTCTAAATGGCTCGGTCCCCCGTACTGATATATATTCTCAAGGCAATCAAGCGACAGATCAAGGCATGTGAGCTTTCCTGAATGGGTGGCAGACCTTACCTTACTAGCGTCTAAGTTAGCTGCGTACACGTTACCTGGACATTCTCAGTGAGCCCATGAACTTTCGAGGTTAATTCCGTATATGTCACTGAAATAAACTTTCCTGAACCGTGCGCCAGATGTGATTAAAAACATTTAATAAGAACTCTAGCCACTCGTAAGCTTCTAAAGCGTATATTTGAAGGGTCTTAACTCCGGTGATTTTTAAGTGCTTCATTCAGCGAGGTTTAGAAAAAATGTAAATAGCTTGAATACCATTAGGTACTATATCAAGATCTATATCAAAGATTTATTTAACTTATCTATTTATTCACAAAATAAAACGCAGAGCCCAAGGGGAGAGGTTCTACTTTCATTCGTGTATGGAACGATCTTATTTCATTTGTCTATCTGTCTACCAGTTACCAATCGCAATTATTATTTACCTATAACTTGGGATATACGCATGTATTGGGAATCAGTAATCGTAACACATTTAAATTACACAATAATAGGTTAACCACGAATCGTAATTGTAATCAATTGTAACTGAAATTTGTAAATTGTACTTTGCCCAACTCTGTGAGAGACTAATACGCCCTGGCGGCGTAGTTTTGTGTCGTATTTAAAGCCTCACCGATCGTTCCATATTCAACATGTTCTCCGTTGACATTTTTAATTGTTCAACCGCAAAGCATTCCGATGCATGTATCTGTTCATGTCCTAAGAAGACGCGATCCAGTAGTAATTTTATTCGCACTTAAGGAAGCTTACGCGTACACCATTATACTGATGTTTGTTATACAAGTGGTCTTTCGTCAATTTGTCTGTATCTCCTACCATGGCGGTCTTAGAACTGGCTCAATCGATCAGCAATGCGCAGTATATTCCGCGACTCATACAATTTCTAGTTTAAAAAAAATAACGTGAAGTATGAAAAAAGCCAAAAACTTGGGTTCGTTACGCTAACATTAAACAGAAGCTTTTTAAAATTTAATGTTCCAATTTTTCCCCATGGTTAAGGAAACATTATAGACGGTGAAGAAAAAAGAGTTTCAGGTAATAATTTTTTAAGTTATATCCGTTCCAGCTGATTTCAATAAGCATTTTGTCAATGTTTCAGTTATTTGTGCCAAAAAGGCCAATTTTATTCTCCAAGAATTTTAAGAAGTGGTTTTGATTGAAAACACTGATTCATTGTTCATCAATGTTTAGAAACTCAAGCCTTCGAGTGAATATTCACAAATTGTAGAACTACGTATCACTGATGAGCTTTTATGTATAAATTCGGTCGGTATAGCAGTAGGTGCTTTGAACTGATAATTAGGTCTCCGTTAGGTACTGTAGCTTTCTGAGCGCGAACATGCAAAGTTACGGGCGTCTACAGCTTGACTGAGATGCAAGCAGGGCTAAAATTGCAGATATTTCTTACGAAAATCGGCGATCGTTGTCCCTCGTTTGGGTGTTAACGTTGAGCAGAGTCGGCAAAGTTCTAGTTTAGAGTTCAATAACCCCGTTAATCCGGCCGAATACAAAGATATTATTATTATATTCCTTTACTGTGCTATAATTTCAATCTGCCTTTTATAAGGCAATAAGTAATTAATATAAATGCTCTCATTCATACCATATTTACAGTTCATCATTCACTCGCTCATTCATACAATATTTACAGACAGCCCAGAGACCTCCCAAATCCACATGCTAAGAGAAAGCGGAGTCTTGGGAAGTCCCCCACGCTCCTCCGTCAGCCGCGTCACCGGATACAAGCCAGTGGAGGCTGACCAAGAGCGCGAGAGCCACAGACGCTCAGGACATGATTGGAGTAACTGGCCATTGCCAGGACTCCCACTGTCACGCGTTTATAGCAGGTCACGAGGCCACTGCCGTTTCAGTCTCTGAGGAGGATTATAGGGATGAGTGGTGCAGTGCAATGACTGTGCTACAGGATTAGGGTGGTTGGAAAGGCTACTGTGGAATTTCATAAACTTGGAAGGGATCAGTTCTAGAATGTAGGGTATATTAAGGTCATTATGAAGGGTTTTGTTGCTGACATAATAAGGGGCATTTACTATTGTTCTCAGGACTTTTGATTGAAAGGATTGGATACGCTTAATGTTTGACTTTTTTGCTGTCCCCATAGCTCTATTCCTATTCTAATACAAAGATAAAGGATTTTTCTTGAATTTCACTTTCCAAAGTTCTAATTAGAACATTACAGAATTAAACATGAACTAGCGACATTATTCTCTAAAAACAATTTTTTTTTTAAATGCTTTAATTTTTACTTTTTGAAAAGGGTTGGTTTTATAATTCTTAGAAAGACGATCCATATTAGTTTGAAGGTAAAGCTTCTATGCTATTTTAAAACGCCGATCCAAATTAAAATTTAATAAAAGTAATAAGTGAACATAGGATGCTTATAAAGAGAATAAAACACTGGCTCAATCACCACGCATTGCTATAATCCCCCCCCCCATGTCACCAGCAACCCCCACTTTCCTTCCAGAACGTCCGAGGATAATTGGAACTATATATCTCCCCTTATAAGATAATAACCTCTGCAGTAGATCGATTGTTCCCGACTCTTAATTTGGACAAACAATACACAAAACAATTTTTTGAGTGGAGCATCAGGTTAGGTTGGAGAGATGTTTTATTAACATTTAGTTATGGACGACGTTTCGACGCCTAATGCATGCCTGCATCAGGCCCTGATAACAGCCAAAGAAAGGGGGATAGTAAAATAGTATGTGAACGTTATCCATTGCTGCTCTTGTTATGTATGGATGTAATTATCCTTATACTATTGATGATTCGCTTACATCTTATTTGTCGCTTATTTGAATTCTTGACAATACATTCTTAGATTACTCACCACTTACTTTTCTCATTATGGCTTATTATTTTTACCAATAAAAATTTCGTTAATGCCAATCATGAACTAAATAGTATTTTTAAAACATACGTTGAAGAAATATCGACCTTGAGAGTGAAACACCAATATAAAGAAATACACTTAAGACTAAGGATGACAGATTGTCAATTGTCACAATAGATCAATTGGTTGATTTCTGTTAACGAATATTATTCCAAACAATTGACGGTTCTATGCGCTCATATTTCAAGAGGCCCTCTCGCCCAACCCCGACCACCCCCTTCCCAAAGTTTCCAGTTTCACAGTAATCCTTTCTTGGAAAAAGGCCTTCACTTTAATTTTTTTTACCTAACCCAAATATGAAACCACTCTCCCCTTTTCTCAGTTCTTGCCTTTTTTTTCCCCAACTTAAACAAACATTTTTTGTAGCCGAGTTTGGCAGTACAATATGTGAAACGAAAAGAACCCTTTTTTTTGGATTCTAACAAAAAAATATTACAACTACGTTTTCAAATATTTTTAAGTAATTTGTCATAAATTACAGTGCTAATTTAAAATGTAAATTTAATCAATTAGAAAAAAATATTATGAGAGAAAATAATGCTGATTCGATTTCATTTTTTTTTTCGAAAATGTTTTAATTAATGTTTATGGATATGCTTACACATGGAGGTAAAAACAATAAAAACTTATTTCTAGGGTTTCCGTAGTGGATTGTGGTTTTAAGTATCACAGGAGTAGCAACAATTTGTTGTTGCAGTTTTCAATAAAGATTTTTGTAATGGCGTTTATAATTTTCGATACGTTAATAGATGCGGGACAATCTGTCATCCCTAGTCACGTTACTAATTAAAAGCTCCTAATGTGTCATTTCATCCAGCTTTCAGATTACGTTTATTCTTCGGACGGACAAATGAACGGACATTAATCAAGTGTAAATGACGGGATTACAGGTGGCGCGAGGTGGGCGAGCTACTCAATTAATTTTTATTTACCGGGCTGAGCGCTCGACAAACGCAGGGACCATAAAACTAGATTGGGTTTATCGAACGGGTCATCGTTGGAAAACACCGGTGAGAATTAGCTAACAAAGTTTACGGTGTTTACCTTTCCGACACATATCGTCGGTGTTTGCACCTATAGCGGTCACGTGCCCAATAGGCTTTTGAAAATTGTTCATAAAAGTCCACATCACATAAAAATAATATTAACAAAGTACACTGCAACAGTTGGGTTGCACAAAGTGTCCAAAGCCTATTATACCCTAGGTAAGTTCTTTATTGTGCTAAAATTACAATCTGCCTTATTAGGCAATAAGTAATTGAGATAAATGTTCTCATTCATACCATATTTACAATTCATCATTCATACAGTATTTACAAACAGCCCAGAGGCCTCCCAAATCCACATGATTGTCACCTCCCTCACATGCGAAAGAGGGAGCGGAGTCTTGGGAAGTCCACACTCATCTGTCAGCCGCGTCACCGGATACAAGCCAGTGGAGGCTGGCGAAGAGCGCGAGAGCCACATACGCTCACGACATGATTGGAGAAACTGGCCATTGCCAGGACTATTACACTCTAGATATTTTAAAAGCGATAGCCACAACATTCATAGATAAATGTAAACATAGCTAGTATCCATCCTTCACAGATAAATTACCCAAGCATAACGGATTAAGGCATAATATATTACGAATAAATCTTTTCCTATCAGCGTCTAGTAATGTATTTGTATTTTTCCTAAATTAAATTTTATAAGTACTTCAATGCAGACTATTCATAATCAAGTGCGATTATGTTAGTCTCATGATTTTAGACTTGCATAAGATTAAATTGTAAATTGATATTTAAAAAAATCTTTTAATATTTGCGATCAGTGGCTTGGAAGGTATTGGATTCACGGTTTCTATTGGTATTAAAAATATTATTTTTTGGAAATATTTGAGAAATTTTACGTTACGCTCTTTAATGCCTGCACATTTAACCATGAAGAAATATCAGAATATTTTAAACAGCTTCTGAGCTGAGACTTTTTTCAGGCATATTTTTTTTATACTTCTCGCAATTATTTTACTGTTCATTGCCAGCCACTGAAACCAAAAACTGCTCGCCAACATCCATCACCATACACAACCCCTCTGATCAACTCACTTGTCCATAGATTTGACCACCAACCATCCAACATTAACGTACAGACAGACAGACGAATGACCATCAGTACATAAGGACCATCGCAAATATTAAGCACTTCCTTGAGTGCGAAATTATCGGTGCCAATAAAAATAATGGTTTGCATCTTCATGAGACAAGAATTCCATTCATCAGAAAGCAACAATGAATTGTTTTGGGATAGAACACGGAACAATGTCAGCCAGCTGACAGAGGGGGGGGGGGTACGCATCTTTGCAATTTCAACCATGGCTACCACATGACATACACAACAAAGAACAAATCGAATATGGACTATGGAGTGAGGTCGCCTTAACCTTAAGTGTGAGGTAGTCATTTGTTATGGAAATTACAATTTAGCAATTAAGGTTACCTTGCACTTATCTAATCCAAGTGTGTTACGATTAAGGGTTAACTAAACAATTTTCTATAACAGGTAATTCGTAATTGCGGTTGGTAATTTGTAGATCATTGTGATTTCCCTGACTATCTTTTCGTCTTCTGCGGTACTTTGAAAGCGGCCTAAAAAATTATTACAATTATTATTAAATTATATTTTACAGTTACTTGTGGTTTGGCAAGGGAGCAAAATGTAACCACTTTCCAGAATAGTTTTTATGAATATTGCCTCGATGATGCTAAACTAAAGCTACCCCGTAACCATGACTGGACGTTATCCATTTACTTACTCGAGAAAATACTAAGCTGTCATATTAAAGATCTGGATGTCCCAATCAATAATATGTATCCATTGTGAAGACCTCAATGATAATGACCAAACGTCATTAACACTAACATAAAAATGTTTGTTCTCTTATCCCCTGCTTCACATAGATGAATAATAAAAACTAATAAAAATCTAACTAATAAAAACTACAAATTATAAAAACAACAATGAAAAAAAAAAAAAAACTAAAAAATCCTACATATGGAATAGGGTATCAAATTAAAGATCTTATTACCAATGTCTGTTGGGATTTTAATAGAATATTATTACAAAAATTAAAATCGATTTCGCAGCCAAAGCGTAACCCTTAAATGTGTGATCACATTCGAAATACTTCTTCTAGTGTATAATCTCACAATTTTTGTTAATAATAAAATAAAAGGAAATCATTTCTGTACAGCCGGGAATGTAAACCCAAGACCTTCTCATTTCCATCCGGGTTGAGAAAATTGAGCTACAGTGCCATCTTGCGTCCAAGATCAAATATGCCTTAGTGTTCGACATTCCTCCTCCTTAACCCCTTGGGCAATTATTTGAGTGCTCGACAGAGCTCTCGATCCCTATATGTAGTCCGCAATGCCAGGCAGTTACGAATTGACGTAGTTTTTTTTTTTTTTTTTTTAACGCCACTTTGGGGGTCTAGTGTAACCGAATATCTCACAAACCTCATGCCCAACACCAGACGGAAGGTTACTTGGAAAGGGTAACAGATGTTTCCGCGTCACAAAGATCTCACATGGCTGGGTAAGCTACTAATTGTCTTCACCCTGCTGTTTTTTTCCTTCGTTCTGGCCATAACGGCTGCAATGGCAGTGCCCGAAGTCTAAGGAACAGATGGCTGACTTCTAACGGCGGACATCCAGGTTACGATCCCCGGCTCACCCAAGTATTAGTACTTTGGACTAATGACTACTAAGACTAATGAAGAGCTGCTTGAAAAATGAAGTAGGGAATCCGTTCACAAAAGCCACCTATCACTATGGCAACCTTGGGTCGCCCCTTACCTCTTCATAGGCTGTTACGCCAAGGATTTGTGTTATTTTTTAACCTAACTATTTATTCCAGGTTTCGAATGTAGTGCGCCTCCACTTTCATTTAAGTGCAGGGCAATGCTTTATGCCTCTATGTCAGTATTAATGTCCACGATAGAGGTAGTAAAAATTATTCAATCGATTTTATTCAGTATTAAAAGTTATTCAAATACATCTCGAAATATGCTGGTTAGTTTTTAGTTGACATAGACTGACACGAAGTATAAAAACCAAATCAACCATGAAAAAAGTAGTGTCCGATTTGCTAAGTTTTAAGAATTTTCAAGCCCCAGCTCAAAATTTATGTGAGATTTCTGAAAGTTCTTATTACACCTAGTACTTATTTTTGATGCCCAATAAATACTTAGAGAGAATTTCCTCAATCTTTTTGTTAAAAAAACAGATTTACATTGCATGGGGTGGTTTAACAAATAAAATGAATTAATTTAAATCAAAAATATTTATCAGTTGTCTCAACGTAAAATAGGGTTGATTTAAAGTGTCGAACATGACATTTTGTAACTATATCCCGTCAAGTCACAGAGCACATATTATTAATCAGGATTTCAAATTATTTACTTTGATACCCTAAAAATAATAGGAAATACCAAGTAATTCATAAATTTATGTATTTTTATATCAAGTGAAACTTTAAATTTAAACCTAAAATTTCATGTATACAGCTTGAAGAACAGAGAATTAACGACAAAGAGGTGAGGGAAAAGTCGGACAAACGAGTGAGTACTTATTTATGTTTTTTGCCCGAAAAGCCAAATGACAAACAGTTACCCCACAAAGTTCTAATTTATTTAATGGTAAATAAACTTAAACAGTTTTTCCAAAGTTTGCAAATCGATTCCCGGATCCCGTCGAACTGCATTGCTGAAAATGGGAAAAGATAAAAGATGCGAACTTTCGTAGCTACTATCGAAATAAATGTCAGTTTCACTGAGGCATCTAGATAGCAGCCACGATACTACTAATGGAACAATGTCATTTGTCTGGATCCTCCCTGACATCGAGACGACTCTATCTGCTCTGTAGGGAGGAATCCTATTGAACAAATGGAACAAAAATCACAGCCATCCCTCAACAAATAGAAATTGAAATAAGCATCAATGCTTTTAGTCTCTCTCTTCTAGCTGGAAGAAAATATGGTATGAAATAGCCGTGGGAAAGCTGGTCGGAGGATGTGAATAAAAAAAACATGCCTCTCCTTAACACTTAATAAGTCTTTAATTGCAAGTAGAACAATTGCTTCAGCGTTTTCTCCCTTATGCCAAAGATATTTCTTGTAACCAACTTAGTATTCTCGATTCACGATAGACGAGAGAGAGGGGCGCATTTATTAAAATATATTTTATCTATTCAAACAATTGTTACTTAATGACTTTTTGTCATTAAAACTACCATTGACATAATATTCGCCACTTCTGTTCAAACCGTGTTTTCTTTAGATCCTTGTTGTTTTGCATGGTACTTCTATTTGATGATCCGATAATGCTAAAAATTAAACCAATGCTTCATGTTATATTGAGTAGCGTATCAGATTGTATACCTGATTCGGATTGTTAATATGCATCATATGACTTCAGTGAACCATAATTACAAAAATACATCAACACTGCCATTGACATAATGTTCGCAACTTCTGTTCAAACCTAGTTTTCTTTAAATCCTTGTTGTTTTGCATGGTACTTCTATTTGATGATCCGATAATGCTAAAAATTAAACCAATGACTCATGTTATATTGAGTAGCGTATCAGATTGTATACCTGATTCGGATTGTTAATATGCATCATATGACTTCAGTGAACCATAATTACAAAAATACATCAAAACTGCCAATGATAGATTAGTTATATCGGCTATACTTGAAGGATCTAAAGGAACATAATATTTTTTTTTTTAAATTGTGCATTATAGCCTTCTGTATAATATTTTGAATTCCGCGACATTTTCAAACAACAATAATAATAAATATTACAATAAATAAATAAATAAATAACCATCGTCTCTAATATGTCGTGGTTTAGAAATTGTCAATATATTAGGAATAGTCCACGTCAGTAGGCCATTGATATAGTTTTAACAGCTGTGGAGAGGCCATTAACCGAGTGATGTATGACAACGAATTTTTTCTTAGGGGGTGGTCCTTGTGTCCATCGGACCAATGGTGGCGTTCTCCACCCCCCTACCAAACTACCATTGACATAATATTCGCCACTTCTGTTCAAACCGTGTTTTCTTTAGATCCTTGTTGTTTTGCATGGTACTTCTATTTGATGATCCGATAATGCTAAAAATTAAACCAATGCTTCATGTTATATTGAGTAGCGTATCAGATTGTATACCTGATTCGGATTGTTAATATGCATCACATGACTTCAGTGAACCATAATTACAAAAATACATCAAAACTGCCATTGGCATAATGTTCGCAACTTCTGTTCAAACCTAGTTTTCTTTAAATCCTTGTTGTTTTGCATGGTACTTCTATTTGATGATCCGATAATGATAAAAATAAAACCAATCATTCATGTTATATTGAGTAGCGTATCAGATTGTATACCTGATTCGGATTGTTAATATGCATCATATGACTTCAGTGAACCATAATTACAAAAATACATCAAAACTGCCATTGACATAATGTTCGCAACTTCTGTTCAAACCTAGTTTTCTTTAAATCCTTGTTGTTTGGCATGGTACTTCTATTTGATAATCCGATAATGCTAAAAATTAAACCAATCATTCATGTTATATTGAGTAGCGTATCAGATTGTATACCGGATTCGGATTGTTAATATGCATCATATTACTTCAGTGAACCATAATTACAAAAATACATCAAAACTGCCATTGACATAATGTTCGCAACTTCTGTTCAAACCTAGTTTTCTTTAAATCCTTGTTGTTTTGCATGGTACTTCTATTTGATAATCCGATAATGCTAAAAATTAAACCAATCATTCATGTTATATTGAGTAGCGTATCAGATTGTATACCTGATTCGGATTGTTAATATGCCTCATATGACTTCAGTGAACCATAATTACAAAAATACATCAAAACTGCCATTGACATAATGTTCGCAACTTCTGTTCAAACCTAGTTTTCTTTAAATCCTTGTTGTTTTGCATAGTACTTCTATTTGATGATCCGATAATGATAAAAATAAAACCAATCATTCATGTTATATTGAGTAGCGTATCAGATTGTATACCTGATTCGGATTGTTAATATGCATCATATGACTTCAGTGAACCATAATTACAAAAATACATCAAAACTGCCATTGACATAATGTTCGCAACTTCTGTTCAAACCTAGTTTTCTTTAAATCCTTGTTGTTTTGCATGGTACTTCTATTTGATGATCCGATAATGATAAAAATAAAACCAATCATTCATGTTATATTGAGTAGCGTATCAGATTGTATACCGGATTCGGATTGTTAATATGCATCGTATGACTTCAGTGAACCATAATTACAAAAATACATCAAAACTGCCATTGACATAATGTTCGCAACTTCTGTTCAAACCTAGTTTTCTTTAAATCCTTGTTGTTTTGCATGGTACTTCTATTTGATGATCCGATAATGCTAAAAATTAAACCAATGACTCATGTTATATTGAGTAGCGTATCAGATTGTATACCTGATTCGGATTGTTAATATGCATCATATGACTTCAGTGAACCATAATTACAAAAATACATCAAAACTGCCAATGATAGATTAGTTATATCGGCTATACTTGAAGGATCTAAAGGAACATAATATTTTTTTTTTTAAATTGTGCATTATAGCCTTCTGTATAATATTTTGAATTCCGCGACGTTTTCAAACAACAATAATAATAATAAATATTACAATAAATAAATAAATAAATAACCATCGTCTCTAATATGTCGTGGTTTAGAAATTGTCAATATATTAGGAATAGTCCACGTCAGTAGGCCATTGATATAGTTTTAACAGCTGTGGAGAGGCCATTAACCGAGTGATGTATGACAACGAATTTTTTCTTAGGGGGTGGTCCTTGTGTCCATCGGACCAATGGTGGCGTTCTCCACCCCCCTCTGCCGACCACATGTTCAAACAGCAGGGGTTGCTGAGGTTAAGTACGAAAGGTCCTGGGACAGGGTGCACTTGTTACGAAGGTCTTCCTTTCCACTTCCACAGCTGCTCAGGTCACGAACCAAGACCCCTTCTTCTTCCAGGCAACTTATCGGAGCAGTGCTGATTTCGTCAACTGACCGGAGACTCACCGAGACACAAGGTATTTATTTATTCTTTTTTCTTTCAAAACCTCTTTATTGATGATATATAAACAATGACAAAAATAAATAAATACATTTGGAATTACAGCTGTCTCCTCGTGCTGCATTCGCAGATGCATATTAAGGAGTGCATACAATATAATACTTTCAGATTGTTGTTAATAAGTCCAATACACATACACTCACTAGGTGATGTGGCTCACCTTCAGCTTACTACAAGGTATTCTCAGGGCATTTAATTTTATCCCCCTCTGACTTGAGGGACTTATATTATATTATTTACAATTCCATTATCCACGGTAATAGCCTTGAATGCACCATGGATAACTGAGAACAGTGGATAACTAGATTTGGTTTAAAACAAGAAAATTAAATAGTCAACATCTTATAAGAGCAACGTAATGTTTATTACGTAATTCCACACAAATTTAACTGATATATCAATGTAGATGGGATATTAACATGCATGTAAATAGAATCTAGAAAGACATATGTACGTATTTATGTTTCACTTAATATGGAATGAGCATGTACATATGTGGATCATTTATTAAATGTGCAGTTACATTTCAATAAAAAGTATTATATATTTGGCCCATAACCAAAAATAAACATAGGAAACTATAATTTAATTTCTACTGCATTTATTAATAATAATGAATACCACAATTTGAAATATTTTTGCTTTTGGAACGTATACATTTTGGAATCTGTTGTTGAATGGCATATGTATGTATTTAAGTTTTTCACTTAATATGGAATAAGCATATACATATGTGATTTATTTATTAAATTTGCCTACGGTGCTCTCATTCGTACCATATTTACGAATTACCCTTCTATCTCTCATTCGTATTGTATTTGTAAATAAGTATTATACATTATGTATTTGACTCATAATCAAAAATAATGAGACGATAAAATAATAAACATGGACGTATAAAATTATGATTTAATTTCTACTGCATTTATTAATAATAATGGGTACCACAACTTGAATTTTTTTATATTTTTTTCTTTTGGAACGTATGCATTTTGGAATCTGTTGTAGAATGGCATATGTATGTATTTAAGTTTTTCACTTAATATGGAATAAGCATATACATATGTGATTTATTTATTAAATTTGCCTACGGTGCTCTCATTCGTACCATATTTACGAATTACCCTTCTCTTTCTCATTCATATGGTATCCGTAAATAAGTATTATATATTATGTACTTGACTAATAAAAATACACGTATGACATTCTTATTTAATAATTATTGTACTCATTAATAATATTTTAATACGACAATTGGAAATATTTTATACTATTCTTTTTAGAACGTATGCATTTTGGACTTTTGTAAACTGACTTATCCAATAGGAACCCACATATTTTTGCATATATTTTATTTCATATCTATTTTTTTTACTGTCATTGATTAGGATCCACGACAAATACACTCACTGGGTCATCGTGACTATACTTTGGGTAATCTTCGTATATAAATGAATTTTATGAAAATCTAACATTATTTGTTCGTCAACCAAAACCGGTATCTCAAGAAATAGTCAAGTCAAAATTCAATTACTAGCTAACTATGATTCCCAGTTGAATAAAATGTATTTCACCACAGCAAGACTTCAAAATAATTAATCCGAACATTTTTATACTGAACAGAAACTTAGGATAGGAAAATTATATATATTAGCAAACTTTATTTGAAGTAAATTACAATCAGCCCTCGACGGGCAACAGCCAATTGCGATAAATGAGATGATTCGTGCCATATTTACGAATTACCATTCTCTCTCTGTCATTCGTAAATTCTTAAGGATAAGTAAATATATATTTTTTCTTTCAAAACCCCTTTATTTAAACATTTTTACAAACAAATGAACAATAACATGAAAAAATATACAGATCTATGGCTCCTTTTCCTGCATAGCATAATATGCATTTGAAGGAGGGTAGAATTTCAAAAAGCATTTTTCGTTTTGCAGCAAGTAGTTGAATTAGTGACGAGTGCTTATTAGAAAAAGTAATGTAAGAACACAAAATCATAAATTTAGTAAGATTATGTCCCCATTTCTCGTGTATGAATGAGTGTTAATGAGTTAAATCTATTTCTAAAAGCTACCACGTCTGGTATACATGAATTAAACGTCATACACAAATTGTAAGTTTCATTATTGCTGGCTATAAAAAGAAAAATTGACGGGTAATAGGAGTCAGATCGATTCTTCAGTATTTATTATGCATGTGACCGTTCTGCGAACACAACCACCATTGCTTCGTATGCAAATGGCAGGGGGACAAGTAACCTCAAAATTTCTTACATAAATTATGTTTCATGATGAAACAGAGCGAAATTTTCGTCATGAAATTCTTCAAGCATTCATCTCACGGTATTCCTATTCAATAATTGTGTAGTTATCCTGGCAACATTATCAAACAAACTGTCGGGCGAAATTACCTCATGTTGCTTTATCTGCTGTCCAAACTACCTTCGTGTACTTAATCACGAGTGTGACAAAACTAAAGTATAATTAAAGCGATTACTGCAGAAACCCCGTTTCCAAGAAGTCCAGAATTTCAAATTTTGGGAATTTAAAAAAAAAAAAACACGATTAACTTCACTAAAAACAGCTATTTTGGGAGGGGGATACTTGAAATTGAAGATTCTACACTTAGTATGGAATCGTGATATATTCATTAAGTCTAACGGGTAAGGTCAACAAATTTCATAGTCTCTACAATTAAATAAATTGTCATCATTTTTTAAATATTTTTATGGTTTAAATAAGTTCAGGTAGGCGTGAAAATCGACAAAACAGACTTAATAAAACTCGTGTTTGAAGTTCACCGAAAATTTCGGTGAACTCGAAATGAGCTGAGCTAATGTTTATCCTCATCTTAACTTATCCTATATTTGCAACGCCCTGCGATATTCTGTAGAACGACACCTTCTTGATGAGCCTGTCCGAAATCACGGCGCTTCGCCCTGCACCTAACTCCTCGAGATGGTGAAATCCCTGCTGAAGCTCACTCGACATCTAGACGAATAAAAGAAACGCACCGAAGTTCTCTTCCGTGTTAAACAACAGATGGGATTTTGTCCAAGCGAACGGGGTAGCCGTACTCTCGCGGGTTTCAAGTCACAACAGGAGAACACATGTTCTGTGCTGTATCCTCTTCTCCGTAGTGTGGTGGGTCTTTTTCATTCGTGCAACTGGGTTCTGAGTCCGCCGTAGCAGACATAAGGGTATTTGCAGATCTCGCGTTGTTTTATGGAGTACACAGAAGGCTAATCCTGTCGCGTATAAGCGGAGAAGTTGAATTAAAAAAAAAACTGGGCAATTGAATCTGAATTAATTTATATATTAAAACTTCGTAGCTCACCGGTGTCAATCCGATTTTCAAAATCTGCAAGTTTCATACCGAGTATGTTTTCATAAATTAAAATCTTTGGCGATTGTGCCAGAAAGACGTACCATTTTTTATACTTAAGAACCCAGTTCATTTCTAATCGTGTATTTCACTCTAAAAGGTTATCCAATTTGTTAAAAATGATTTTTTCGACTTAATAGACCACTTGGCCTTAAGTTATTGGGATAACTAATAGTGTAGCACTTGAAGTATATACAAACGAAAAAAAAGTAGATAAAAAGTGAAGTTTTCTGTGAGATGGGCTTAGGTTGATAAAAAGATTTTTTGGTTTTCATCAAATTTATTAATGGACAAAGTTTCGACATACTCTGTAAGCCTACATCAGGTATATTTATTAAACTAATTATTACCGTCCTTGTTTAACGCGTACACTATTTTCTTGTTATCAGGACTAGTGAAGACATCCATAGTCCAAACGTTGCAAATTAATAAATTTAATGAAAATCTAATAACTCTTTCTCGTCAACCTAAGCTGATCCCCCCCCACAAAAAAAAATCTACTCATGCAATAAAATTAATTAATATTTAAAAAAACTAATTAAATCGGCTAATTTCTATTGCTGAATCTTGGAACACTATTTTTTGTAATATATTTGTAATTATTTTCGTGTTTCCGCATTTAAAATTTGAAATAGATCTGAACAGGGATTCCAGAACCCTTAACGTTTTCACATTTGATTCGTTTCCGTACTCCCAGTTATTAAATTTTAACAATAAACTTATTTCGAGTTTTTTTAAATATACCAGATAATTTTGATAGATCGAATTATTTTTACGACCGCTGTACCTGAATGACAATATAGCCTCGTTCTTCCCAATAATCTGTATTTAAATTTAACCAAAATAGATTTAATTTCATTACTGTGGCCGATATGCGGCTAACAAAGTCGAATAAATGGAATTTATTGAGAAAAAAATGAATAGTTCAACGGATCGACCTCTACAAAAAAAACTTGGCAGATTAAAATGAGCCGATATATCGTCAATATGTGGCATGTTTTTAATAAATATTATGGCATTTATCAAATTGACAGTCAGTATGCTCATGACATATGCTTAAATACGTACATTTTTACACAAATACCGCGTACAAGTAAATTAGTACTTCAATGGATGAATATTCCGCTGAGAGCACTCAATATAGAAGGGTCTACACATTTGAATGCGCCATGGGAATTTGTTTACAAATTACAATGCTCTATGCGGGCACGTTCTTGTCATAAAATATCTTAATAATTACAGAATCTACACACCGCTGCTCATTTCTCAAAAGACAAGACCCACAAAGCTACATTCAAATTTGATTGGGAAAATACATACTCAGAACATACTCACTTAATATATCCCCAAGTACAGAAGCAGCATTACCTGAAACAATAAACATCGACAATAATATTATATGAATAATTGACAACAACAACTTTATTATGATAAAATTACAATCTGCCTCATTGGGCAATAAGTAATTGTGACAAATGATCTCATTCATTTTCATTCACTCGCTCATTCATACAGAATATACAAACAGCCCAGAGACCTCCCAAGTCCACATGGTTGTCACCTCCCTCGCGCGGGGAGTCCTGGGAAGTCCCCAACGCTCCTACGTCAGCCGCGTCATTGGATAAGAGCCAGCGGAGCCACAGACGCTCAGGACAGGATTAGAGAAACTGGCCATTGCCAGGACTCCCGAGGAGGATTATAGGGATTGGTTGGATAGGTTACCAGGGGATTTTATGAACTTGGAAGGAATGAGTTCAAGAATGTAGGGTATATTAAGATCATTATGAAGGGTTTTGTAGCTGACGCAATAAGGGGCATTTATTATTGTTCTCAGGACTTTTGATTGAAAGGATTGAATGCGCTTGATGTTCGACTTTTTTGCTGTCCCCCATACAGGAATAATTAAATAGCATTGTCATATAATTGTATAGATACAATAATAATAATTGAAGGTTTAGCGAGCCAAGAATCAATGTTCTAGGTTTTCATATGTGAATAAACATAAATGCTATAATTAATAGATCAGAAGTTGTCATTAGTTAATTACACTACGAATTACCTTCTGAATTTTCAACTGTCTAATATATACAATTGAAAAGGTTCATTTATAAATATGAACTACATTAAGATTTTTAATTCTTCTATGTACATGTAATAAAACATAATTTATTAATCCGTTAATAAATTGAAGTTATTTCATTTATGTATTATCTCATAGAAACTTGATCTGGTTTTATGTATTTTTTTTTAATAATTATGACGGTTCCATCTTTTTTCACGTCGGGGCCCCATAACCTTTTTTCATTCTCCTTTAAGTCCTAGACTTCACAATTGAACTTTTATTCCTTCTTCAGAACGAAATAAGATTCAACGTCGATAGAAGGGCTGCCATCAGTTGTGAAGGAAAAAACCCTTTCACAGCTGCAGCAGTCAAATGGAAATTTCCGGAGAAAAGGAAAATATCTCTTTCCCTCTCGCGAACGAATTATATTTCATTATTTAGGAAGTTCGAATATCTATGTATGAAATCCATTGATAAATTATTAATTGATAAATAAGTCACAGAAATCAATGGTGCCCAAATAATCTGCTGAACTTTTATCATTCCTTTTCATTGAGTACAATAAATACCAATATGTTTTAGTCGGTTTCTGTATTCTTCAATACATGAAATGAGAAAAAAGGATAATTTAAAATTAAAATCGTAACATGCATTTTATGTTTCATCATTTATTCACATCAACAATTAAAGATTTTCACGCGATGGACTCAATTATTTCAAAAGAGGTTTCAACGACTAGACAAGAACACAATCCCTTGGGCGGTAGAGGTATTGTCACAGGCATACGCAACATTTAGAATGTTTTTTAGCTGGGAAAAGGATCTCTCAACACTTTGAGAAATTTTTGTAGCAATTTATTATTTGAGGTTGAAAATTCGTCCATCAACTATCGACACTTGCGGTTGCTATGTTTTTTTAATTCATTCCCAACTTTTTCAACAATGTTAATTTGGGGTTTCAGCGTCAAAATGTCTCGAGTTGTAATATTGGACTGGGAAAACATGATAAAAGCGATTGAATGAAAGCTAAATCCGTTTTGATTTCAGTTCAGCCAAATATGCACAGGGTTTAATTCACGTGCCAAACAAGTAATTAAGTAAAAATTTGAATGCTACCCCGGGTCTAACAAAGTAGAGGGTGGTATTTGTTACTAACAGAAGAGCTTGAAATGGTGTTGTGTCTTTGAAAAATTCGATTAAACTGCTGTTGACAAACACTGTATCGAAACACCTTACTGGAGATAAAAAAGGGTTAGATTATGTTTCTGCATGTATTCCAATTATCAAGCCCCCTTCAATCTGTGGTCTCGTCTACCGTTGCGTAAATAAAGCGAACCCGTATTCGTTGTCGAATTTTTGAAAGGGTCGACTCGTACCATGTTTGCAGTTCATTTTTTTCTTTGAGGGCTTAGGTCAGGAATTTTTAATTTAATATATTTTTGTAGAAACGTTTTAAAAAGTTGCGGCTCTAATATGTTAAAGGGAATATTTAAACCGTCAAAGCTGAGCTGCATTCAGTAAACAAAGTTTGGACAGGTTTACAACTATGTTGACGAGAACCTATCAACTTTTAATGTCTAGCTGATTTAATAAAAAAAAAAAGCTAAATAGCTTATTTAGGAAAATAATTTAGAGTTGAGTTACAGTCGGGATTTTCACACCCATAGCTTTCTCACATGTCTTACAGAACTAAGTCTTTTCATTGAACGTTAGTTTGTTATTTTTACATTGCTGCATGTTTGCATACTACAAACTAACTTACAAATAATTTTTTCATTTAAGCGAAATATGCAATTTTGTGCAGTCAAAACTTAAAACGTGCAATTCCGCGCAAAATAAAATTCAAGCATGTTAATCAGGATCCCTTCATTCGTGAAAATAAATTGATCCTAACCGATTTAAAGACAGCGGAAAAAAGTGCAACGAGACTCCGGGATCTAGTAGAAGTAGTAATTGTCAGCTACTATTTTCGATGAAGGTGTTTGCCTTGAAGTTAAAGCTACACCTGAGTTATCTTTACCTAAATACCGGGCACTCTTCTCAACTACCCATTATTGGAAAAATGTTAAATTGGCTCAAGATCTCTGAAAGCAAAAATATGTACAAGTTCTCCAATAAGTAAAATTCCACGATGACTTGAGAGTGGACGGTATTTTAAAAGACAAGTGTTCTGACTGAGACTGGAAAAACACTTACTGGTGCTTGATGCTGGACATGCTTACTGGAGGTAAGCACTTCATCGTGCTTGATAAATGTTGATTTTTCACTTATTTCGGAAACAAATATTTTTCGCCAAGAAAACATGTAACATAGAAATTGTGAAAGAGACAGAGCAGGGCTGCGACGGAGGGAGGGGAAGATGACTAGCGAGTAGGGAAGTTAAGAACAAGTCACGACAAGGTTAATCCATGATCAAGATCGCCTTGAGCCCGTATAAAAAGCCTCTTCAAATATTTGTGATCAATCAAAATAAGCCGAGTACTCGGGTAATAATCACGATCCGCCGTCTGCGGGGATATTTACCCCGCGAATATATACAAATGCCACCAAACAACCGTCCGATCAATAGCGATCTTCCGACGATCGTCGTAGCCATATTGAATGGTAAGATATAATGTGTGCTACTTCCCTGCACTACTTATTACTTGGTTGTTAAGAACTATTTGAAAAATGATTATTTCCTTGTACAGATTTATTAATTAGGGCGAAAGTACGCATTCGTACAATATATAAAGGATGTCCCAGAACTAACGCAAGATTTGAATTTGCCGCCATTTGTGCAGTAAAGTGCTGGCAACCCTAAAAAAAAAACAATTTGACAGTTAAGGGTTAGTAAAAATGAAGCGTTACACGATTGAACAACGTGTCTTTATTGCTGAACATTATCTCAAAAATAATTTTGGCGGCCGCAGTTCAAAAATAATTTTGGCGGCCGCAGCTCAAAAATTTCATACAAAATATGGTCGGAATAGTGTTTTGACTTCATCAACTGTGAAGAGATTAATTTAAAAATTTAGGGAGACTGGGTCAGTTGGAGACACTAAACACACTGGTCGTCCAAAAACAAGCCGTTCAAATGTCAATTTCGAAGCAGTGCGTGAGAGTGTTGTTGAAAATCCAGGAACAATGCTTCGGCGTCGTAATTAAATAATCTTTGTAGAGGAGAGTATTTTAAAAGAAAAGCTTTATTATGAAGTACAAGAAAAACACTGGTATATACAAATATTAAGAGCTATGATACTACATACTGGGTCGGATGTTTAGGGACTAGTTTCTGGGAAACAAGTGGGGACTGCTGAGACACATATGTATAAGGGTAGGGCAGTTCCGGGAAGAGGGAACTAGGCCTAGGAAGGATGCGGTCGCTTACTTAAAAATATCAGTGACTTCCATGAAGTCACGAGGCAGGTATACACTAGAAGGTGCTTTTAGCCTTGTATAATATTAGGATTACAATATTCTTAGCATTATATAACTGTAGACAAGAATTGCAAATTTCAAGCTCTCTACAGCGTATACTCACTAAAAATCTGGGTCTCCATGCTTACAAAATTCAGTTGACACAACAATTGAAGCCTAATGACCATATACAGCGAAGAGAGTTCAAGAGAGATCAGAATTGGCCCCCTAGATCGTCTGATTTAACTCCTTTAGATTTCTTTTTATGGGGTTATTTGAAGTCAAAGGTGCATGTCAACAAGCCCACATCCACCCTTGCATTAAAAGAGGAAATTCAACGCTGCATCAACGAAATTTAATAATATTTATGCTGGTGGTGGAAAATTTCGACGAAAGAGTGCGTATGTGCAACCCAAGTCGTAGAGGACACTTGCCCGATGTGTTATTCCATAAATAACCCTATCCTATTTACTTTATAATTCAATAAAAAAATAACAACAAAAATACTAAAAACTGTGTTTTATATTTTAATCAAATCTTGCATTAATTCTGGAACACCCTTTAGACACACATTATGCCCAGCTCCCTTTCCGACCGTCTCACCATCTGGCAAAGACCAGAGAGAGGGCCAGAGAGCCACAGACGCTTAGGGCATTCATCAGGCGTGCCAGGGCACAACATATATTTCTATTTACAATAGATCGCGAGGCCACTGCCGTTTCAGGCGTCGAGAATTGCAAGGATAAGTGATTATTACGACTAATAGGTCCTAATCTTTCATTGGCCAAGCATCTTCCCCTGTTCAGAGATTGTGGCTAAAAGGCACTGTTATTCCATTATTCATAGACAAATAAGACGCTCATCTTGCGTGAAGTTCTGACTGCAACGACTCGGGTAGGATTCCCTGCTACGAAAAATAATGATTCTGACAAGGCTCATTATCGACTGATTTATTTCTCCGGGCGAGCCAACAAGGAATCTCATTAAATAAAAATGTATTCATCAATACAAAACATCGAAAGTTTAAAGAAACGGAAATCACTTAGCACATTATAGTTTATCAGGGATCAGGCTAGAGAGGAGAAGGGAGCAGGGATTAATAGTCATACAGTTATACTTTTATTAAAAGGATTAAGGGTAATAAAGCAGTGTAAATATCAATCGATTTATTGAATATTATGAAAAATATATGCTAACCCCGAAGGAAGCAGTTGTCGATCGTCTTAACTCTGCATCGGTGCCCTTTGATAGAGGGCCATGAATACAGTAAAACAAATAATGATTCAAATTGCTAAGCTACTGATTCTTGGATCAACTTGATACATATTTCGCCATATGAGACATATAAATACTCTTTGGACAAAAATGTCATTTATTTCGACGTTTACCTTTTAAGTCGTCCTAGTAATATGCATATAAAAACGGCAAATTCTATAAAATCGTGTGAACGAAATCAGTACTTTTGGCCTTAGACTTTTAAAAAACTCAATAGTAACAGATATTTCAATTCAAAGTGTTCCAAAAAATGTCTTTTTGATGACAAGTAATTCGGTTCGGTCAACCGAGAAAGGTGCAGTGACTACCTGACCTTTTGAAATAAAAAATGCCTCTCCGACAATTGGCCGAGAGGAAGGGGAAATTTAGAAGAGTTTTAATATTGTAGAAACCACGCGGGAGTCCCGTACGAATCTGCCAACAATGTTTACTAGCTAAAGAAATACAATACCTAATCAAAATTATAGATTTTATTTTTTTTAATAAGTAGTGATTAATAATGTTTTATTAAGTTAGTTATACTGTTCGTGTATTTTCAGTACCTAACCTTCACGTAAAATCGAAACAGTCTCCTTAAAGACCAAAACAAGACAGTCCGGGGAAAATACGTTTTTGAAAAACGAGTCGCAGCTTTAGCACCCAGTATTTTCTAACTAATCTCTTAATATTTTTATATACCAGTTTCTGGATTGTACTTCATAATAAAGCTTTTCTTTCTTTCCTTTTAAAAGACTCTCCTCTACAAAGATTATTTATGGATCAACCAGTAGCAATCTAGCAATCGGCCTACTAAATGTACAGTCGGAAAATTGCTGCAAACTATTGCCGAGGCCAATAAAATAAGGGGAAATTGTTATCAAATGTTAGCGGGTAAGCATTCTCTGGAAAAGCGCTTCTCTCGTGGATCAAGAGGGTTGTAGGGAAATGTCAAGCCTTTCTTCCATCCCTCGCATTTGATGTGGCAACCGTCTGACATTAAGGAACCTATTGCTACTCAATAGAATATTAGGTGCGGCAATGGGGCAGACAGATATGCATAGTCTGTTCATTATTGGCCTGGTGTAAACCATCAATTCAAAAATCATTTTTTTTCTGTCGAGTGAAGTTTTTTGCTTGAAGAATAATAACGAAACAATTAGTTGATTCGAATAAAAAAGTAGTGGAGCCCGTCGAGGCAGGAAAAGGCAAAATACTTGATTTGGCAAGAGATCTAACAATTATTATTCGAAATTATGCCCAAATTTTCCACAGCGACATAAGCAGTAACCATTCGCCACTCCCTGATAGTATAAATACTACTTCCAGCCTCATCGCTCTATTGTAATCCATGCTATGTAGTACAAGGAGAAAGCCTCATGTAAAAATTGTGATCAATTTAAATAATTAATTTTTAAAAAATATTGACCCACAAGTTGAGAAAAAAATAGCTGCTGCCTAATTAACATCTCTGTTATTTCTTAAACAAAGTCCTTGTTGCTGAAGTTACTTAGCTCCTTAACAATTTATGTACTTGTATTGTTTCAATACCAATAATTTTTTTTTTTTAAGTTAGTGTGGCTAGGTTTATAATTGACCAAAAGAGTAAAATTAGACTTTTCTTCAAACTGAAAAAGGGCATTGAGTATTGTTCTCAGGACTTTTGATTAAAATAATTGGATGATCTTGACAGCAAAGCAAAATAAATTTTTAAGATAACGACAAAAAAATAATTGCTGAAAACCAATAATTTAAATCGGTTATTAAACGACGTTCCTAACAGTTTCAAAAGGCTTCGTTGAAAAACAAAAATCTTTTATATAATTTAAAAAAATAGGGAGGATCCTTAAATAAATTGGTTATTAAGGTATATTAAATTTCATATTTCACTACAGAATTAAAACAGTTTTATCCGCATCTGGAGCCGTTGAGGTGGCGCATATCAGTGGAAAAGCATCGATATACATGGTGTTTCCCCCATATACTCGTATTAGACTGGATTGTATCCACACAGCATCACGTCCCATTCCAGTAAGTACTTCACATAGACATATAATCTGCACTTAAAAACAAAATTATTAAACAATTAGAGGTGATGATGTATAAGGACTTAAAGGAAGGAAACGCGCAGACTACAAGATACCCGAGTTTATAGTTCCATTCGAACCAACACGAGCTGTATGTCACGGGCACAATATATGTAAGCCATGCGCCTTGTTGTTCACATGTTCACACCAAGACCAAAAAAGGATTTCCAAAGCAGAACTAACGGTCAGCAAAGCTACAAACCTTGACATTTGCGCAGCTTATGAGTCCCTAGGAGTTGAGGAAAGCTAAGGGGCTCAGATGTGCTGTGGGGCGTGGTCAAGGCTCGGATGTCTTGCAGGCATTAGCAAACTTTCTCAAAATGTTTATTTTCTACGGGACATCTTGAATAATTTCTTTTCTCAATGTCCTGGCGGAGGAGCAGAGGCATATCTTTAATGTGAGCCACTTACTAAAAAAGCATAAAGCTGGTTCGCACTACGCGGTAATTAGTTCAGTGGCGAGTGGTTTTGCTAAGCCACGTAGATCTGCTAAACGAGAAAACATCAAGTGTTCAGTTTTTGTTTGAACTAGTTTGATTACTCCACATTTCAATCTAGCGGTACCCCCAACAACATAATTAACGATTTATTGTCAAAATATTGAACAAAGAACACACCTGTAGAGTGAAAAACTCATTAATACAGTGAAAATTACAAAAATTAAAATTGCTGTATACGTATAAATACTAAACATTTCTCAGGTAAAGTTTAGTCTCAGACGCTACATAATTAAGATCTGATGTTCTTACCTTTCACCCATGTTAAGGATACATTAACACGTTCACTCAAAAAGAATTCGAAAAAAAATAAACTTTGTAAGCCAAATAAAAAAGAGCTTTGAGGGTATATTAATAAAAAATACCGACAATTTAGTTTATCGATAGGGTGATTAAATGGGTAAGAATGGGAATGAAACAAACTTTCATCTTATATGATACTGACACAGCTTATACAATGGCTTCATCATTTCCACGAGACCGTTCGTATACAAACATTAACCAGTACCGAGCCTTCAAGAGCTGTAATGTTCCAGGTTTTTTCTAAGTGACCGACCCTATGTGAGCTATTCCATATTTAACGCACATAAATAAAATGTTACCCATGAAAAGAATACAAGCGTTAGACGAGGGCAAGTGAAAGCGAACTTCCATTATCTAACTGTAGTGGTACCTGAAGTGATATCGAATCTGCGTGGTGTTTTCTTCACAGACATGGCTACCAATTTCTGAGATATTCCAAGGTTTCTCATTGCCTCAAGGGTCTGGTATCCCTTTTTTGAGATATATGAACAGGATGTGTCTCATTAACCTTCTACAGCATCTGCCGCACCGTGCATATCTGGTCAAAGGTCTGATTTCCCCGGAAACCAGCTTCACATTCCCAGATTTCTTTATCTGCACATTAAGCCAGTATTCTGTCCAACGAAATAAAGAAGATTTTAAATTACGATGTAGTATTGAGGTCTAACATTTTCTGTTTTAGAAGTTTTTTCTTTGTTTGGGAGAAAGTCAATTAAAGTATTTATTGTAATTTGTAAATTTTAAAATGGGTCTTCACAATCACGGTGAGGAACAAATCTAACTCCCGACCCTAGCCCCCCTCCCTGCTCTTGATTTTCCCGCATTTTATAAAAAGGGGGAATCATCCTCAAACCTGATCCTATCTAATCCAAATCCATCGCCACCATATCCTACATCCCCCCTTTCGCCTGGGGACTTGGGAGGGGGCAATCAAAAATGGGTAAATAAATAGAAATAGTGGAGGGAATTGAATGACACACGCAGGTTCTTCTTTTAATAGAGGAGGTGAAGAAAAGAGAGAATAGGAGAAATAAAGATGGGCTTTGGTAACACGCTTAGTTGTGCAGGGGTTCCTAAGGAAATGCGAGCAAAGAAGAGGTGATTACCTTAGTAAAGAGCAGTATCTATGCCAAAGTAGAGAATTGGGATTCTATATCATGCAGATTAAGCCTTCCAACTCACCTAAAGTGGATGCTTTCATTCTGGATAAGAAAAAGGGAGGGGGGAAATAAAGATTACGATTAAGAAATAGAGAGATTACGGCTAGTCCAGGCGTCAAATTTGTTGATCTTTTAATTATTCATTTACGAGTCTAGCACTGTGAGTTCCTTGCATTGTCAGCCACAAGAATTAATAGCTTGTTCCATAGGCTACACTATTGAAGCTAAGATCCTGTACAAGTAAGACTATGCAGTCCTAGTTTCATTTCACAACATACAAAGATTTGATCGAGTGAGTGTCTGAAGAAATTCCACCTCATAGCATGATTGAAGCTCTTCCAAATGGGTAAACAGATGTGATCGGGGAAGGATACTATCGCTCACCAAATCTTGTAACTCTTGCTCTAAGACAATCCCATTCATCATAATATGTTAATCCGAGCAAATCGAAGTCTCCGAAATGATGTGAGGTGAGCCCCGGAAAACGCAGACGTCTTCGACGGTGCAATCTATGCATTATCAACCTTATAATATTGTGAAACCTTGTAATGTCACATTGGAAGCTGAAAACAAATCATTAACTAACAACCTTCGGTGATTTTTTAAGGGATTCCTTCGAGCCCGGGCAGTAAAATATCGGACTTTAAGTACTCTAGTAGACCTTTGGCATCCTTCTCCATCTGTGTATTTGAAGGAACCATTACCCTGGTTACATCTACAAGCGCGACTTACCACACTTAGTGACGTTCGTTGCCTTGTTGCCATATTTATCTGGCTACCACCTCTACTGTAGATAACACCTAGTAGGCATTCTTCGATACCCCAAGAGAACTTTTAAAAAGGACTGATGACCAAAATTCTATATCTTCCTGAATTACGGAAAATACATCGCAAACGTATTAGCGTGATATTTAGCTTTTGTGATGACTAGAAAGTGCGCTAGGTCCGCTTCTAGACGGGACCACGGTAGCCATATTTTTCATATATTCAGTTGATTCTTTGCTGTGATCTCTTTGTGAGATGTGAAGTGTGAGATTACTAATCTCTTTGCTTACTCCATAGGCGCCACTGCTTCTTGTAAGATCAGACGCTTCTTGCATTCAATCAACCCCTTCGTTGATCAAGGTTAGTTTTAATTATAATGTACAAGTATTGAAAAGGAATTTGTCATGAGTTCAATCTATATAAAGTCTAAACAATTTCTTCCGTTAAACATGTAAAATTATATTAGTATTGAATAATGTTGTATTAAGAAAATGTTTTTATTTTAATATGGTACACAATCCTAAGGTTTTATTGTAGATTACTCCAATTATTATCATTGAAGAGGGCATACATTTTGTATATAATTACCCAAAGCTGACTGAAGCCAAGTACTTAACTGTCTTAATTTAAAAACATTTAATTTCTTAGTTTGTACTTCTTGAAATTATTGAAATCCAAACAAATTGCGTTACATGTTCTCTTAGAAGTCATTTTAAGTCCCAGCCATACTAGGTTATTTTAATTAGTCACCTATTGTTTTAATAAATAAAATCGCTGTCACCATGCGAGCACCTGAGGGAAATAACTTAGCTAATGAAATAACTAGAGTGTACTTGATTTTGGGGAAGCAGATTTTTTTTTTTACATTAGGAAAATGTAAATTAGACTTTTAATTTGAACGTGCCAATTTGACATGAGCTATTAATGAAGGTTGCTAAATAACTATCTTACTATTTTAGAACACCATTGATAAACATTTTAACTATAAATAACTTAAATGGGCAACAAACTCAAAAGCAGATCCTAAACATTTTTAGAAACTATATTACGTTGCAATATGCACGGATATTTTGATCTACTACAATTGTCTACTGGATTAGAAAAACAACAATGGATTTCTAGAAAGATTTTTCAATTAAAGACATTTACATGATTCTCCTAGCAGCAAACACTTGTGGTATAGCATCGTTATTTTTCGTTTTTCGTCAATACCAAATCTGGCTATTTGTTGTATTCTCCCTTGAGATGTTTGTGTTGATGGTTTGTTCACCCTAACATTTTGATAGATTGTAGCAAGTATACAATGCATTGCAGTGAGAAACCCCTTGTACTCAAAATTAATTTGTTGTCAATTCTAATGTGTGCTCTATTTAGGCTACATGCATATTAGATTTCAATAAATAAGGTTTTGTCATTTGTTGGTCGCAATAATAGACCATCAGATTCTTTCTTTCTGCATGCCTGTTCTTTTTGATTTCAAATGAAAATGTTGTAGACTGTGCACAGGAATGCGACTCCTGTACCCCATCCAAGAACACCATCTAATTTTATGGGGTAAACAGTTCCATTCCCATTTTCGTTACACCATATTTCAAATATTAGCCACAAAGATTGTTGATATCTTCGCATATGATGTCTGCATCTCATTCATGTTTGGTACGAATTCCGATTCATCTATAATGTACATTTCTTCTAATTAAGAAGTTGCCACCTCTTGATTACCACATTATAAGAAAACTTCTTCCAATAATATGCCTTTTTGTGATTTTGAATTGATATAAAAACCAACCACTTTCGTAAGGGGTTGGAGTTATGGCCCAAATTGAAATAAACAAAAATTAATGATGTTACTCTTAAAAGTAAATAAATTAGTCCATAATACTTATTGAATCTATTGAGAAACAAATAGATTATTCCCAAGCTTTTTAGTACTCTTTGTATCAGAGAGAGTCTCTTTAAGAAAACACTATCCAGGTAATCTATTTAGTTTCAGACTATGTTTAAACTTAAAAAGGACAGGTCATTCGCATTAATTAAACAACTTAAAAAAAATCTTTAGCTTTTAAAAGCAATTCAAATAGAGATTTATTTTTATTTTTTTGAATATTATTTGGGTTATCTCTTCATATTTATAACCCTAAGCGCTGAAAATGTTTAATATTAATTAAAAAATAATCGAAAGCTGAAATAGTTCTATTAGGAAGAATATTTAAAAAATTTTTAAGTGTGCCACTTTTTTTATGAGGCAATGTAGTTCATCAGCATTATTAAAATCAAGATTACAACATAACTTTCTTAATGAATTGTTTGAATAATAAAATGTGATTTTTAAATGGGACATTTTCTTTTAAAGGGCAATTAATTCCCTTATCTTCCTTGGCAATGATGTCCCAGTTAGTAAGTGCCAGTCCTATATGATATGGTGTGGAGTCTGTTCCGAGATTTGTTTTGTGGATATAGTCTGCTATGCTTGGAATTGGAATGAAGGTGTATATTTTTTGTCCATTAGGGGTGTGGAGTTGTCCCTCCTATTTAGCCATTGTGAAATTGTTCATTTGTGAAAATGTATATATACCTCAGTAAAACTAATCTCTTGTGAAATGTTGAATTCTTTTTTAATTTAGATAATCGATAACAAATTACTTTTTTATGTATTTAATAAAATTATATTGATATTTATGTATATTGTTACAGGTTTGCAATAACCTAACTGGTGGTTCATAACTGACCTTTAAAAACGAAAAAAGCAAATCAAAATGATGACAAGAAAGCGTTATAGAGACAGCATGATTCAGGGAGTAGAAGGTACTTCCAGTAATAATCAAGCAGCTCCAGAAATAAGCAATCTTACAAATCTAAATTCAATGAAATGTCCTATTAAAGTAAAAATTAAAGAGACTTTGGACAATTTATACAAAGGCAAGATGGAAATTAAAATAAGTAGTAGTGATCTAGAGAATATTCTATCAGAAACTTTTAGAAGCTTTTTCATTAAGCAGGAACGATCTGATTATATATCTCAGGTTGAGCAGTTTCCATCTTCAGTTGAAAACCCAGTACCATACAAAAAACCATTCATAAGTAAAGGTACAGAACAAAGATTTATTGGTAAGCCGGATCCAAACATAAGAACACTAAATTTGCCAGGACCATCTACTTTTTATAGTAGTGCATCTACTGGGAAAACTGTGGGATACATGATTAATGAGTTAATGCCTAGTGGTTCAAAATTCGCTGAATGCCAACAAGAAATAAATGATACATTCCAAGGAAAAATCATGAACATTAAGAAAGATGAAATCATGAACAATAAAACAAAAGAAATCCCGAACATTGCGCAAGAAAGAAGCAATGAGCAATTTGAAAGTCGAATTCATTTAAATCATGAATTGGATTGTAAACTTCATTTGAGCCAAGTCATATGTCCGGATAGATTAAAAATATCAGAAATTCAAAATTACCGTCAAAGTAATTCAGACTTATTTAGTAATTTACCAAAATACCCTCCTTCCCGAAGCTATCCTCCAAATGTTAAGAGGCCACCTACACTTTTTCTACAGGCAAAGCAAAGCAAAGACAAAATCATAGTAGTATGGAATCTCAGGTCTGGTGACCAGCAACCAGAAAACATACATAAATACCAAATTTTTTGTTTTGAACAAAAAATTGAGTTAAAAAACAAGAGTTTTGAGAGCCATAGCTGGTGGAACAGATTGGGAGATATGATGGGACTATCTCTGCCTATGGCATGTTATTTGGAAGCGTCTCCTGGTGAACTTGTACCAGGTACGAAGTATTTCTTTACTGTCAGAGCAGTTGATATGCAAAATCAAAAAGGAGATTTCAGTGATCCGGTCTGCGTTATCTGTGGTGCTACAAAATAGAAAAAGTATTCTATTTTTTTTTTTATATATATATATATTTCATGAAACCAATTTTAAAAAAAAAGGATTGTTAAAATTATCAAAAATAATATGTATCGTCATGATTGGTGTTATTCACGATTTAATATGTTTATATTAGTTTATTTACAATTAGGGAAGGGAGGACAGACTTCATAAAGTACATATGACAGTTTATTTTAAAATTTAATACGAGACATCCCAAGGTTTTTGCCCTGTTTGCGTTCTTAATGCATTTGTATACAAAAAAAGTTATTCTTTAACCGTTTCACAATGAGAAATTAATGTAAAAATTAGTAACAAATAATTTTATATGATCATTCTGTGTTGGTAATTGTAAGGATTATTTTTCAATACATGTTCCCCACTTATCTGCTCCTCATAACCTATACGACTAAATAGAATTTAATATTTTTATATCGAATTTATTATTATGTTTTTTTTCTAATTATTGTTTATAAAAATGTTTTGTTGGTGTGACCAAGAAAGTTATTTTATTATTATACATCTTTATTTGTATTCTTTTATTGTATACTTATACTTTTTATATAATTGTGTGTTCTTGTATGAATAAACCTTTACAAAAACATACCCATTATTTAAAATTAATAATAATTCCTTAATTGACTTACCCTCCCCTTCATCTATTTCCTTATGATTAAGTATATGATCATTAGTCATAGTAATAATTAAGTGATATGTCCAATAATGAAGGCAAGATTCGCCAGACAGTTCCAGAACTACATTAATTATAAAAATAAAGTATGCTTCATTTTAACACATTAAACTGGAGTGGGGTGATCCTACCCTACCTCCTTAGTTAGTAGTAGTTTAAACATATACCCCTTAACTTAAGTTTAATCCTGTCCTGCCAGATGAATACTTATACAAGAATGAATACTTGTCTTGTATCCTAAGATTTCTTCAGTTCGCAGGTTCCCTTAATGGGTCTGTTAAATACTCATTGGTCCAGAATACACTTTATGGCAAACACCATGATAAACTTCTTACCATGAACTTCCTTAGAACTGCTACAAAAGAAATGTGTACTTTTAAAAGTTGTGCGGACAACTGTGGGAATTATTTATCAAATTGTTTGGTTTTTCAATTTGTGCCAGAATATTCTTGTAAAGATGACCAGTATTTTCACATTAAGTGAAGCTTTGAGCATTTGAAAATGTTTTTAATTAAATTTTATGTAAATAGTCAATTATTAGGAACTGACGATACTTGAATGTCGGTCGAGGGTTTCCTTATATGAAAATGAAATAATCATTACAGTTGTTTCCTCACACGTTTTATAAAAACGTTCTGAGCCAAGTTTTCAGCATCTTGTTCTAATTTAGAATATTCTTGTATTTTTTTCAGCATGTGATCCATATCAGTTTCATTGATTTCTTCTTCAGTTGATCAATCTGTTTCAGTTCATCAGGGTGGTGTCAATACACATTTCCTGCTCTTGAGCCATGTTATTATTCTGAAATAAAAAATATAAGTCAGGTGCAATTCATCTGACAGATTAATTCACAAAAAAAAGTAAAACTTGGAAAATTTGAAACTGTAACTTATTTATAAGTAATAATATTTGTAACCAATTCATAAAGCTAAATTTGTCAAATAGTAAAATAAAAACAAGTTATGTGATTGGGAAAAATGAAACTCTCAGACTAACAAGACTCCAGCACAGTCCCAAAGCAAGGGATCAGGTGGGGAAAGGAAGGTACCCAGAAGACACTACTGTGAAACAGCCTTATAAGATAGAAGTAATGTCTCTTCATCTCGCAGATTACATGTGCCTGATGGAAGATTAAGTAATGTTTGTGAGTTCCATCAGCACTATTTATTTGCTACCAAAAATTATGCCTTACAAAAACTAATAAAAATTAGGATTTAAATTCAGCGCACAATATCATTTCATAATTTTAGTTTAAATAAAATTCTGGAGTTAAATTGTTTGCTGAATCAATGAGGAATACAATTAATAGATAAATAGAGAAAAAAAATTATTCCAGGGAAAAAACCCTTATGAATAACAGTAAAGTAAGATAACAAATGTATTGCTTGCAAACAAAAATAGCTACTACATTATAAATAAAAAAAAAAGATAAATTTAAATTATGTGTAAACCTCCATAATAGAAAAAAAAATAAGATAAATTAATATATTGTTTAACTGTTAAGGTAATCCTATACCACAGTTTTGTGGGCAGAAGTTATAAAGGGCAGAGAGACAGGATCTTATGTTCAGGGAGTAGTCTGAGGATTTGAACTGTAGAAAATTGACAATCTAGGCTGAGAAATGATGGTTTGGAAAATAATGAACCGAGGAAATATTGAGCACAAAAAGATGGGAGAAGTTCAGCAGAGACCCAAAGACAAATCTAACGAAACTAATCATGATTCACTTCAACTTATCTCCGAGTCCCTTGAGAGCCTCTCATAAACCGTACAACCATAGCCTAAATGAGGAAGGATACGAGGAGTTGATGTGTAGGCTGGGGGAGCAGCTAGAGCAATGGCATAGTTTAAGAGCACCTATTGACCAACTAAATGTAAAATAATTTATTTCTGAGCCTACATCAACCAAGTTCATTGCCATGTCTGTCCTTTTAAACCAATAAAATGATGTTGTGTTTGTCAAGGGTGGTTTGGCTTCGGGCCGGTCTAAGTTTAAAAAATTCTCAAAACCGCAAGTTTGCCTTAATTCCGCAAGTATGTTTTTCTCTAGGTGATGTGTGATTAAGAAATATCTTACAGAAATCCTGGGACTTAGATAAAAATATGTACCTGGCTTTCCTCGACCTCAAATCTGCCTTTGACTCGGTTCCACGAGATGAAATATGGGAAGCTGTTCCCAGAAACCTGACAGAGGTGATTAAATCTATATATCAAGAGCCCAAAGGAATAGTCAGGCTGAATGGGCTAGAATCAAATTATTTCATTATTGCAAAGGGGGTCAAACAAGGAGACTGCCTGAGTCCTTTGCTGTTCCTGTTGTTCATGTATGAAGTGGCATCCATTTGTAAGAGAAGAACCGACAGGACATTCCTGGGACGTAGGAATCTTAATTCTGTAGTGATACAACTTTTCCTCTACGCCGACGATGTGGTATTGATTACAGACTCGGAAAAGTTGCAGCTGGCAGTTATGGAATGGTATGAAGAGCTACAACAAAAAGGGATGCTTATAAATACCAACAAAAGTAAGATCCTGCAAGTTTGGAAGAAAGAAGGAAGATATCCACAAATACTGTAATGGAGAAGAATTAGAAGTGGTGACAGACTTCACATACCTGGGTACAGTGATAGATAGATCTGGGAAGGTGGACGCAGAAATATCTAACAGGATTAACAAGGCGAATGCAGTTTACTACCAGATATGTAACACTGTGGTAGGGAAGAGAGAAGTAGGAAAAGATGTGAAGCTACACATCTTCAAGACAGTATGTCTGCCCATACTTTTATAGAGCTGAGAGTTGGATATTAACAGACTGACAGGAGAGCAGAATCACCGCTGCCGAAATAAAATTTCTGCAAGGACGATTGGAAAAACAAGGAGAGACCGAGTTCGCAATGAAAGGATTCGTCAGGAACTGCAGATAGCCCCACTGAAAGAGCTCCTAGAAACTCGTCAGATAAAGTGGTTCGGCCATGTTATCAGGATGGACGACCACAGAGATCCTCTAAAGACCATGGAATATGTCCCAGATGGCAGAAGACCTAGGGGTCGCCCAAGGATGTCCTATCTCAGCTACATTGAAGGACTCTGTAAGGCGAGGGGGAAGGACCTCGGCGAGAAACCTAGCTGGAAATAGGGAAGAATGGAATTCCTGGCTGGATGCTCCTCTACGCTGAGAGGCACTAAAGAGGGAAGCTAAAGAAGATGTGTGATGTACATCATTACTCCTGACTGTTCTCATAGCTACAGTGTTTTGTGAGTTAAGGGTTAAATGGTTTAGAAGGAAAATCGTCTTTTGGCTTATTATCTTGATGCCAATTTGGTATCTCATGCCACGCTTGGGGTTTGTTATATTGTTGTCTGTCTTGGGTAATGATACAGAGTTTCATATTGATAATGGCTGACATCATGTCAAAATAATTCATCTCTTTGATAGTTTTTTGTCGGTAGTAGTTATATTGTTTTTGAGGGTGGAGATGGCAGAGTGATGGAAAAGTTTAAGGGTACCTATTGAATGACTGGAAATTTCTGAGATACAATAGTTCGAAGAGAGGGTTTGGTTAACAGTTATCCCTAGGTAGAGCAAAAAGTATAAGTAAGGTCATTAGGGTTAAAACTGGAAAATCAGCAATGGATTTAAGGAGGAAACTGAAATTGCTATGTTTTATAACACTACAAATCTTTATATACATATTCCAATATTTTAGCATGTTTATTAAAGAAGGTATGTTAATTTCTACAAGGTTCATAGTACTCGTAATTAATCTTCTAATTTTAGTAACCCTGGTAGCCATGACATTAAGGTTAGTGCCTGATTTTAATAGTGTAACACACCATTAAATATTCCACCCTATATGGGCATGTAACAAATAGACCAATTTTAGCTTATTTTTATTAAACATACATATCCGGAGATCTGAAGAATGAAATTTTTAATAATAAATATATATATATATAAATATAATATTTTACTGCAATAACTATTCTAGTACTTAATCACAATTAGAATTATATTCTGCATACTATGTCAAATCACACAATTTTCATATATCCCTATGAGTATACCCTTCGGCATTGATACTGGAGTTTAATAAATAGCAAGGAATATATTGTTTCTAGCTAATTTTTTCAACACTCAAAAGCCCTTATGTTTTCACCCTTGTCTATTGGTCTGCCTGTACTGATCCTCCATCCATTCCATTTGATAACCCAATACTTAACGCTAAAAACAAAATCAGCCATCTGAAAAGTAATGATCATTAATCAAGTTGTTAGTAATAGATAATTCCCTATAATGTGCAGGGAATCAAATTAAAGATTTTTCTATAAACATTATTTTAATTTATAATGTCAAGGTAATGAAGGTATAGTTATGAGAGTTGTTAATATGTTATGTAATTATATTTGACACTGCCACATGGCTAGTTATTGCTGAGTCCGAATGGAGAGGCTTTATTTTCAAATGGATCAAACATTTTTTGTTGGTATGTAGGTCAAAACCTCTAGTGAGGCATCAAAGTATGTATAGACAAAAGAGATACTTTATCCTATACTTTTTTTATTTATTTATGTATTTTAACAAATTCTTGGATGATATTCTTCAATTTGAGGTATACCCTTTATCCACCTCCTATCTGATAAATTTTGTTTTTTTTATTAGCCAGAGGTGGATCTATTTATTGGTACCTTGTTGTTATTCATAGGGAACATAGTTCCAGAATAAAGATTGCCTAATATTATTAAAGATCTGTCTATATTGTATTGAATAGTGCAACTCCTTGATTTTGCCAATGATAATGAAGTTAAGGTCAAAACGACGACGAGTCATAACAGGTAACCAATGTCTCTATGTACTAAATAAATTGCTAAGCTCTCACTTCATCGACAGGAATACAAAGATTATCTTGTATAAAACACTTCTAGTCCTCACTAATGCCTCTGAAACTCGGCGGATATCGAGACAAGATACCCCGGAACTGCTTTATAATAAAGGGGCGCTGCAGAATATTCAGGCCAGTGAGGGAGGATCGAAAGTAAGGAAGTTATATTGGTCGGAAAACCCCACTGGGCTAGTCAGGCGGTTCGTATTTGTATGGAGGAGACAGCCCCCAAAATGTTAGCAGGTAGTCGGAAGAAGATCTTTAGAGAACATAAAAATAATAACTTTAAATCAGGTCAATTTATTTAATAAAAACAACAAAATTTATACATAATTGAATATTATGTATTGTATATATTGTTTATTGTTGTTTTATTTATTAAAAAAAAAGACACTAAATCATTTTGTGACTTGATTCCGATTAAAAATATATAACACTAAACATGTTAATTACTAAATGAATGAACATGCATAGTTTGTTAAATAGTCGTATTCAGATTTAGAGCAGGGATGACACTTGAGATAACTTTCTTTGAATTTCAATTTATTTTTAAGCGTTTTATTTGTTCACGTTATCTATCTAATATTAGATCTTGTCAGTACCTCCAATGTATTATGTACACATCTACAAGAAATCCTATCTGACTGATTTTAGATAGAAAATTAGTAGGATTTGAGGGAATAGAAAGAGGAGAAGCAGCTTAGCTGATCAAATTCTGGAAAGAGATAAGAAGATGTAAACCTCCTTGATTTGAAGTCGGCTTTTGACTCTGGCCCTTGGTAATAGGAATGGAATATGGAATGCACTACAAAGAACATGTCCCTTAGGATCTTAACAAGGCAACTAAAAGAGTACATACCATAAATTGAAAGGTATTGTAAGAATTAATGGAATATGATCAAATCCGTTCCCAACACGAAAGGGTGTCAAACATGGAGATAGGCTAATCCCTTAGCTATTGCGTTTATCAATGAAATATATAAAATGTGTAGAAAGGGGACAGCATGAACGATGATTGGAAGATGTAAGGCATGTTCAGCAACAATCTTCATTTATGTAAATGACTTTGTTCTAATAATCAACATAGAACAAAAATTACAAGAAGCTGTAACCGAATGGCAGGCTGAACTGGAGAAATGAGAATGATGGGAGCAATGCTAATCAATGTTGATACAACACAAAGATACAAACAAACATGTCTATTACTTACACCATGTCAAAAGAAGACTTCGACCATTTGCCTCATTTAACAGCAACTCTAGTGATTTAATATTTTTTGATAATGTTATAAAAGAAGTACTGACAAATGTCAACACAGCAAATAACAGTAAGGGGGCTACAGCAAATAACAGTAGGGGGGGCTACAGCAAATAACAGTAGGGGGGGCTACAGCAAATAACAGTAGGGGGGGCTACAGCAAATAACAGTAGGGGGGGGGGGCTACAGCAAATATAATACAACACTTCCCCAGCGGAACGGATGGGTCCATTGAACTTATGAATTTAACAGCTGTGTTCAGTTTAATAATCTTTGTAGAGGAGAGTCTTTTAAAAGGAAAGAAAGAAAAGCTTTATTATGAAATACAAGCTAAACACTGGTATATACAAGTATTAAGAGTTACGTTACTATATACTGGGTGGGTGTCTAGGCACAAGTGGGGTCTGGGTCTTTTTATTCCCTCAACCCCTTGGGTAATTTTTTTTAAAAATTAAATATTTAAATTGATTTTAAAGTTACAATGTGGATTTCTCCTTATGCTGCATTGCAACATTTTAAGCAGTTATTGTCTTAAAAAAAACTAACTATCTTTATGTGTTTAAAAAGGGTCTGGAGCTAAAGCTGAGACATGTATGTATAAGAAAAGATAAAATTCTGGGAAGTAGGGAGGTTTTGGAGGGATGCTGTCGCTTACTTCGAAAATAACAGGAACCATCAGTGACTTCCATGAAGTCGCGAGGCAGGTATACAGTTCTGCTCAGGCCCCTTCTACTTGTTCTTAACACTGTCAGCTCGAACGTGGTTAAATATTGTAACCTACCTCATTTTTTACCATTTCTTTTCCTAATTTATTAGATCAATTGACCTTAACTAATTTGGCAGGTCCGTCATGAGATCTTTAATTCAACTTGTTTTTATGTCTTCGACATAGGAAATTATCCCGATTGAATCGCCCGATCTCAAGGCTAATGTTATAGTTATTAATAAATTGAGAAACTGGGAATTGTGAAATATATACAAATAAAATTATTATAACAGATAATTATAATTATATAGAGTGCTGACATAAATTATATAAAAAAATATTCAATTCCTTTTGAACAAGGATAATTACTACTAATTACAAAGCAAAAAACATGAAAATTGAGCTCAATCTCTTTTAATGGATCCATAATAAAAAAAAACAATATCAATATCACCCAATCGATGATCTCCGTATATCTCGTTACCCTACCGCTGGGTAAATTTTTTTTTTTATTTCTAAACCCCTTTATTAATAAAATGTTTAACAATTTACAATGCAATTACAAAGTTCTATTTAACAATAACTCAGGGTAAAACGACGAACCGTACCTTTTTGTTGCTGAATGTCACACCTGATATCAGAGGTGACTCGGGAACGAAAACAAAAATATTTTTTGAGTACAAATTTATGCGTTGTTTTATTATTTGTTGAGTAAAGTTAACGGACATTAGTCAAATACATGTATCTTTAGCTGCTATTTCTAATTTGTATTTTACCTTTAAATAAGCTCATTGACCGAACAATCATTTATCTCTGTGTTATTTTCATAACATCAGAGATTATTTTTTAGTGGCTACCATTATGTTAAATCAATTACGAAATACATGTGCATATAAAGGAAATTATGGACGTAGAAAGTGAAGATGATAAGATAGCCACTTCCGGGATGGGGTTTCTACAAGAAGTTATTAAACTAGTGGTTGTAATAAAAACTACCCGGCAACTTTGACTAAAAATAATTCATTTTATTGCTTAGATCATGTCACTGAAAATCTTGACATGTATGGTTGTTGCACGGGGTAGTTTGGGGGAACACCAGGTTCTAAGAGCATGCTTCAGGAGGGATTTTGGACTTTTTCGTAAATACAAAACTGTACCGTATTTCTAGTATCAGTGTTAGGTAGAGGCATGTTTTTTTATGCCCGGTATCCGTGCCCTAAGAATAAGAAATCTCTGCATGACATTTGTGCCTGGTGTGCCGCCAGCTTCTTGGGGCCCAGGAGTAGGCGCGGCGCCAAGTTTGTATACCACGTATACACAAGGGCTTGATAACCATTTGGTTTAAGCCTTTAAAAAACTGTCCATTATCCTTTCGGGCTCGGCAATTATGAATATATCGGACAATCGAGTATTTTATACAGAGTCTGGTGTTTGAACTTTTTGTTTTCAATATCAATTGCCCGTATATTTTTCGAAATGAAGCCTCTCTAAACATTAAACATAAGCAATTTCACAATGAGTGCGACAGTAGACAACCAGACAGGAATACAAAATGAAAATTAATTGTACACTAGGAGAGAGCACGGGCAGTCCCCACGGTCGAGTTTAATTAAAATAAATGAATCTCTTGCCCTTAGGCGAGATTACTTCGTATCCGTTTTTTAATAGCATCATTAAACTGTTCTAAGCTTTATTGGGCTTATAATTTAATGATATTTTACATTTAGACGGGCGGAAGATGGATATTGTTCTGATGCGGCCGCTTTTGTTTAAACTTTGGTTAATATGCATTTAGCCTATAAAATAATATCATTATAATTCATATGATAAATTTCATCATTAATACACGTTAATTAAAATTTATCGTTTATAATTCCACTGTATAAGTACCTATTACTATTTCATGTTTAATTTTTTATCCCATAGTAACCGCCTATTTTCTTTTATTTAAACAAAAAACTAACCAGCATGTTCAGAAGTGTTGTGAAATATACCTGTCGCAAAACACAGACGTAAAACATACAAATACTAATAATATCTCGTGAATTTCCTTCTTGAATGCTGGCAGTCGGGCACCAATTAAGGCACAAAAATCTTTTCTTTTTTCAAGATGTTTAGAGTATTTTTTTTTTTTTAATTGTTTAAAATTTCAACGTTTAGTTACAAGCAAAGAAAAGACAAACAATACGTCTGAGGTTTGAAATGGCCCCGGTAGCTTCCTTGCCAGAGATCGGATAGTCAGGATGCAAGAACTGGTTCCCTGAACCCACCCGGTTTAAATGGAATCGTTCTGTTCTTTTAAGGGAACGGTGAATGCTGATCTGAGCAATCTAAACCAAACAAAAGGTATTTTCGGGGTTTCATGGTGTGTAGGCAGGCAGTTAATGATCTGGAGGTTCGGGGTTGACAAACCCTAGGTGAGTTTTCTTTTAGCACGAGCGGGGGCGTAATAAGCTCAGGCTGGGGAGCCAAGTCAGTCTTCAAGAAGTACCTTGGAGTAAATAAATAGATAGAACAAAAAACTTAATTCTTGGATCAAATCTCGGAAAATTGGAACCATTCCAAGTGTGAAGTCACGAGGCAGGTATACAGTTCTGCTCAAGACCCTTCTACTTACAACTTTCGATACAACCTGAATGCTCTTTTCCAGGGATCGAAGGCACATGGCATCTTCTGAATCTTCAGTGCTTTATGAAGAGCGTTAAAATTAAGGAATATAATTTAGGATTCTATATCATAATAGCGTAGTAAATAAGTAGTAATAGAGTAAAAATAAAGGAAAACCATGATCAAAAGAGACATATCAATATAATAAGTAACCAATGTAAAATAAAGTTTAAACCTACATTCAGAAATATTTAAAAGCATTTTAATAAACAAATTCATAGATGGAGTAGAGGGCAACAAGAAAAAAAATACAGTATTTAGTTATTAACACGATAAACATAGCAGATAAATGACAAAAAAAAGCAAATGCCAGCTAAATACCTATACGATATTTGTACGAAGGATATACGACGCTAAAAAATAAATAAAGAGCAAATTGTACACGTAAATGAATACTTCCCAAGTTAGCTAGCGTCTGTCAGGATAGTGATGGGGTGTTGGAATAGGAGGGTTTTAAGGGTATGACGTATGACAAATATCAGAATTTCTAGACAGGGGTAGAATGTGGGGTGATCGAATGCTGCAGTTATGTGGGAACGAGTATAAAGATCAGAGAGACGGGATCTTGTGTTGCGAGAGTAGACTAAGGATTTGAACCGTAGGATATTGTATATACAACGAGGGCGATGAGAATTGTACACCTTAACTCGGCATAGAGATGGGATACAAGGGAGCACCGCGGAGTCCCGTAGACAACTCTAACCAAAAACCTGGAAACACCTCCATCACACATGAGGACTAAATAAATATGACGAAAATCTAACTCATTGTTTTCTGTGATCAACCTAAGTCAATACCCGACACAAATACCGAGCGAAACATATAATTAGTAAGATGTCATGTCACTAGATTGAATAGGGGAATCACAAAGACTAGAACTAACCGATAGACACGAATGAAAACCGAAACTGGTTTTAAAAAAAAAAGAAACAAAACCCTAAAAAATGGGAACCACTATATTACAGAACACTCTATTAAACTCTCTCTCTCTGTTAAATAATCTTTGTAGAGGAGAGTCTTTTAAAATAAAATAAAAAGCTATATTATGAAGTACAAGCAAAACACTGGTATATACAAATATTAAGAGTTAAGTTACTACATACTGGATGGAATGCCTGGGGCTAAAGCTGAGACATATATGTATAAGAAAAGGGTAAGATTCTGAGAATAGGGAGTAAAGGAAGTAAGGAGGGTTGCTTACTTAAAAATAACAGGAACCATCAGTGACTTCCATGAAGTCACGAGGCAGGTATACAGTTGTGCTCAAGACCCTTCTACTTGTTCTAAGCAAGATGATAAATATTATATATAAAGCAAGCATTGTAAAACTATGGATACAACCTGAATGTGCTTTTCCAGGGACCAAAGGCACATGGCATCTTCTGAATCTTCAATGGTTTATGAAGAGGGTTAAAATTATAGAATATAATTTAGGATTCTATATCATGATGGATTCATATGCAGAATAACATAACTGAACCCGGCTTCCGTAATTCCAATATTAAAGGTGACATTGCATGACCGCTGAATATAGTGACATGGATCCAAACCTCCCGATCTCCGGTCAGGTGCTCTTCCATCTGTGCTATCCAGTACAGAACCAGAACTGAGCCAATATCAAATATCTTTGCTACGCTCTCAGGAAATCTCAGAAAAATATCTCCGGACTACCTTCAGAGAAGACCATAATGTATTTTCTTTTTACATTCTCCGTGAGTTAGTTTTACCATTTAAGTATCAAATAGTTAAATACTGAACACATGAAGACTTTAAATTAATAATTAGTACTTGCGGTAAATTATCACATTGTTTTAATAATTATTAAGAAAAGAAAAATAGTGGTGGCATGGCCGGGATTTCAAATATATTGGCTTATGTTCGGTGCTGGATTGCGCCTGGGATGGGATGGAAGATCACCTGACCGGATATCGAGTTCCTCAATTCCAGGACATTGTTTTTAGACTCGTTGCACCACATTACAAACACTATGACTCCAACACCCTTCCCACATCGATAGTAACGGGCGTGAAACAATTAAGTTAGTTTTAGTTCCTACAATCATCCTGAGGGTAAGTCCTAACACCTTCAAATCAGAAAAAAAACCTAGTATTATATAAATATGTTAGAATTAGTTAAACAATATAATATAACCTCATAAGCTATACAAAATGTTGTTTAGATATTAAATATAAAAGTGCAATTTTAGTTTATATAGATTCTAAATATTACTAATTATAACAAATATATTTCAAAATAAAGGGGGGTTGAAAAAAAAAAAACGGATATCGAGAAGTCCACTAGGGATCGAATTGGGAGCCTTTTAACTTTTTTTTTTTTCTTTCACTGCCAATTATTAAAACAATATCATTATTTACTACAGTGATGAAAAATAATAATTCAAAATAACAATTTTTTCAGAGTAATAGTTTGCTGAGTAGCATAATACCTTTCAAGTTATGAAATATCAGGTAGCAACGGAACGCGCGGAGAAGAGGAAACTGGAAAATCCAGAATTTGAAAACGTGGAGGAAAGATTAATGCTACATATTCGTAAACATGGAGTACCGAAGGTAGAAGCACGAACGGGAAACGATGAAGGATTTGAATTTGATAAAAGAGCTTATGTTAGCGGGAGGGGAGGTTTCGGTGGGTAAAGGAAGTATTCAAAAAACTATTGATATAAGGCGAAAATAATTATCCTCTGTGCTTGGGAATAGCGATGTATAAAACGCTCAATATAGCACCTCGAGATATCGCAGGTAAATCGATAGGAGCATTGAGGAAGGAACCAATGATTAAGTACAAATAAAAATAACCATTATTCTGGGAGTAATACTCCAAAAAGAGAAAACCCTAGATCACGAGGTAACATTGAAAAAACAGTTAATAGGCCTAAAGTCACCCCATCGTGAGTGTGAGACACATTACTCATAATTGGAGTATGGGTAATGATATGTCAACAAGGACGAGTAAAAGGCGAAATTGTAGCGTTGATGGAACCTATTCAAGCATCCACGGTACATTTAAATCATTTATCTTATATCCATGTTGCTTTTTATATTATCTATTTATTAACATTTAAAAACAATATTACACTTCTGGTGAGTTAACTAACTTCCCAACCCTTCTAGTAAGGTGCTATGAAATAGTGCAGCCCTTGATTAGTACAGAACTTGTCAAGTAGCTCCAATGCTCCCAAGTGGCTTTTTTTGACCTAATATTAAATATCGAGTGATTGATCACTTAAGGTATATATTTGATGAAAGAAACAAGATATTTTTATTTACTTTTTGTTAATTTCAATTATTTATTGTAAAACTAACCAGTTTAAAAGACAATAATTAACTTTAGTTCGGCTTGGAAGGGCTTTGTAGGTGACATCAAGCGACTGAAGCTTTAATTGGAAGAAAGGGAAATAGACACAGTACATCTTGAGAAATGTCGTTTTTATTATTTTTAGTCTACATTATTTTATTGCTTTTTATTGTTCCACTGTTTTTGCTAATAAAATCTTATCCCGATAAGGCCAGCGAAGAGAACTTGGTGACGAAGATTGGAGTATCCTCCAAACGATGCAGCATTCACATTCCGGAAGGACTAAGAAATGTATAAGAGGCAACAACAAAAAGTTTGTAAAAACAAGGGTGGCTTACGAATGATAAGATTTGAGGGGTTTGATAAACATAAAGAAATAAAAAACAAGTTTAAGAGGTGAGTTATAAGAAAACTTCGGACTTTCTTTTATACAGTGAAAAAAAGCTGCAAAATATGTCATGTAAGATGCAGTAAAAACCAATAGATGGTGCGGCATAATATGCAGCAGCAGCGAGCAGCTCTTACCCCATACTGACCTGATGCAGGCGTACTTTGCCGAAACGTCCACGAATATATTTGATGAAAATCTAACATCTCGCTTTCATCAAGCCGAAAAATTCATTCGCTTGTTAAGTCATACTCCGAATACAATAAACCAAAATTATTTCAAATTCTCTCAGCCGAAGTTACCGCAACAAATATTCGTCTAAAATCGTCGGCTTATGGCCATTATCATCAGGAACAATCGAATTATCCCTTTTTAAAATTTGATATGACGTTATTCACAATCGCGAGAACCCGAATTATTCGTAAAAAAGTCTTTCATTTTGATATTTGAATACGTACACGTGTTGGAGTGTCACAGTCGCTGCGAGATGAGGGGTATTGGGTCCACTCGTGCCTACTACTTCAGTTGGTAGAGGACCCGACTGGATATGGGCAAGGACCCGGGTTTGACTACCCACCAGTATACCTTTTCTCTGGCTTTTAATTATTAATTAGCTTTAAATTTCTCATTAAAACGTTTTCCTACATCGCCTACGACGCAAGTTACACTGGCTTTTACGACAAATTGGTGCCTGGAACCATTTGAGTGCAATTGAAAAAATAGAAAGTTATATGAGTATTTATAAAATTCAGACGAATGGTCAACGTTGTTTTCTACGCTTTGGGCCACAATTCCATCTATTTCACAGAAAACTTTTAAACTTGTACAAATTGTCTGGCTGAATGACATCTGCTTCAGATCAGGTGCCCCACCCAACTCCTGCATTCTGGTTCTTTCCAACCGGGGAATTACAGTAATCCTTATTTGGTTGTAATCTGGAGGTTCATCTCCAAGGTTGCATTTCAATTCTTTTTAAATTAGAATATGCAAATATTTGCATTAATTTAATAATATCCAATATCACATTTGGCTTAATAGCATCAAGTGCCATAATTCGTATAGATATTTTGTCAACTGATTGAAAAAAAAGCACAGAAACTCGATACGCAATTGCGTATAAAACCGGGGACTGTAATATGTTAAAGGAAATACTCAATTTTATTATGTAATGACAAAGTCCACTTTCAAGTAAGTGGCGAAAATATGTCGGTATGATCTAGGATCCTACGATGGTGGCTCGATTTAAATTGGAGAAGCTATTGTTTGGAATTCATTGGTTCCGAAAATGAGTTCTCTTGAAAAATGGACAACCACCGCCACATTTTTGTTACCTTGATAGCTTCGGCATTTCCGATCGAGAAGACCGCACCCCTCTTTCCGGAGACAATCAACAGTTTATATCAGCTTCATTATCGACCATTTGGCAATACTTTGATGTTTATTACTAGAGAGAGGCGTACCCTTGACTAACCTCTCAGATGAAGGATTGGAAAATCGGTTGTATGATCTCAGCTGTTTTCAGGAAAATTTACAACCGCCACGTACATAATCTCATAACAGGGGTTAATCTTCATCATGGGTGCTCAAAGAGCATTGGTTGATGAGCACGAAGTGCTCCTCAATTCGGTTGTGCAAGGTGACATGTAATCACGAGCAGGTTCCACCAAGTTTTCCCAGCAAAGCAATAAAAAAAGGGTGTAATTTTGTAAAATTATTATAATATTATTTATTGCTGAGCGCAAAGGGAGGGGAGGGGATCTACTTACAATGAGGTAGGTACTTGGTGATAGTGTTTAGTCTGTCTGTCTGGAGCTGAAAAAATGATCCTCTTGTGTTGAAATTTTATAGGTACATTCAACCACACCCTGGCTGCATGAGTTTGGATTAGGTGTGAGAAGTACGTGAGGAAAAAACATAATAAACATCGCATCTATTAGATCTACACTCTTCTCTGAATTTTAATTTCTTCTTTAAGTCACTGTAATGGATTTATATAATATTTAACGTTCTACAGGAACAACTTGACTTGCTAAAATGGTGATTTTCAGTGAATGTATAGAAAATATGTAAATAAAGAAAAACATGGGGAGAATACTAATTCATGGGGAGCAAATAGTTTTTTAATCCCTTCTTACGGACTAACATATCTTTACAGCCCATAACAAAAACAATTATTACACTTCTGGTGAGTTAACTAACTTCCCTACACTTCAAGTAAGGAGCTAAGAAATAGTGCAGCCCTTGATCCAATGATTAGTACAGAACTTCGGCGGGTTTACCCCTTACTTTAGGAAGTATTCAAAAAACTATTGATATAAGGCGAAAATAATTATCCTCTGTGCTTGGGAATAGCTATGTATAAAACGCTCAATATAGCACCTCGAGATATCGCAGGTAAATCGATAGGAGCATTGAGGAAGGAACCAATGATTAAGTACAAATAAAAATAACCATTATTCTGGGAGTAATACTCCAAAAAGAGAAAACCCTAGATCACGAGGTAACATTGAAAAAACAGTTAATAGGCCTAAAGTCACCCCATCGTGAGTGTGAGACACATTACTCATAATTGGAGTATGGGTAATGATATGTCAACAAGGACGAGTAAAAGGCGAAATTGTAGCGTTGATGGAACCTATTCAAGCGTCCACGGTATATTTAAATCATTTATCTTATATCCATGTTGCTTTTTACATTATCTATTTATTAACATTTAAAAACAATATTACACTTCTGGTGAGTTAACTAACTTCCCTACACTTCAAGTAAGGAGCTAAGAAATAGTGCAGCCCTTGATCCAATGATTAGTACAGAACTTCGGCGGGTTTACCCCTTACTTTAGGAAGTATTCAAAAAACTATTGATATAAGGCGAAAATAATTATCCTCTGTGCTTGGGAATAGCTATGTATAAAACGCTCAATATAGCACCTCGAGATATCGCAGGTAAATCGATAGGAGCATTGAGGAAGGAACCAATGATTAAGTACAAATAAAAATAACCATTATTCTGGGAGTAATACTCCAAAAAGAGAAAACCCTAGATCACGAGGTAACATTGAAAAAACAGTTAATAGGCCTAAAGTCACCCCATCGTGAGTGTGAGACACATTACTCATAATTGGAGTATGGGTAATGATATGTCAACAAGGACGAGTAAAAGGCGAAATTGTAGCGTTGATGGAACCTATTCAAGCGTCCACGGTATATTTAAATCATTTATCTTATATCCATGTTGCTTTTTACATTATCTATTTATTAACATTTAAAAACAATATTACACTTCTGGTGAGTTAACTAACTTCCCAACCCTTCTAGTAAGGTGCTATGAAATAGTGCAGCCCTTGATTAGTACAGAACTTGTCAAGTAGCTCCAATGCTCCCAAGTGGCTTTTTTTGACCTAATATTAAATATCGAGTGATTGATCACTTAAGGTATATATTTGATGAAAGAAACAAGATATTTTTATTTACTTTTTGTTAATTTCAATTATTTGTTGTAAAACTAACCAGTTTAAAAGACAATTATTAAGTTGGAGGGCATAACGTGTCAAATAGAAAATATACATTTTCTTACGTATTTTTTGAGAATTAAAAATGTATATACATATGTTTTGGTATTCCTTCTGGACAGCTGTGTCATAGTCATATTTACAAACATTGTTTAATAGTAAGTAAAATAAATCAAAACCCACTCAAAACAAGATGCATACGAAGGAACTAAATAAATAGCATTGTTCATAAATTAAAATAATATATTTACAAAATAAAATTAAACTACACAATTAAAGCACACATACTCTCGCGCTCTTCGTCGGCCTCCATTGACTCGTATCCGGTGACGTGGCTGGCGGAGGAGCGTGGGGTTTTCCCAAGACTCCGCTTCCTCCTTCGCATGCGAGGGAGGTAACAACCATGTGGTCTTGGGGGGCCCCTGGGCTGTTTGTAAATGTTGTATGAATGAGAACATTTATCTCAATTATTTATTCCCTATTAAGTATTAAGGCAGATTGTAATTTCATCATAATAAAGTTGTTTTATATAAAACACACACATTATTTTGCTATCAAATGATGCATCTGCAAATCCCTAAAATATCAGTGCGAAGCTCAGTCAAGTAGTAAAGGAGTATGTTTAGTTTTTGTAAGATATTATCGTAATTCACTATTAAGTTATTCTCCGATGAAACTGTGAAACTAAAGAACCTTTCTCTTTGAGTGTAGTTGGAAAGTTGGAAAATTAGAGTCAGATGACATTTCAGCTATTCTTGTGTGCACAAATTTTGAACTGGTTCAAGTTTTTTTTGGCACGTGGAACTCTTGAAGGAACTTGTGGCTTGTCACTAAACTGTACTATTTGAAAAAAAAAAAATACTCTTCACGAGCATATACTGAGCATTTTCGACAACACGTGCGCAGCACTTGACTACTTCTAAGCCGACGTTACGGGAACATTTGCTAGTCCGCCAGCAATAATGAAAATACTTTGGTGGTTCTAAATGCGTACAACTATAAATTGTCCTCGGTGGTTGATCTTGTTGTCGACTCGCCAACTGCGCCCACTTTTCCTGTCGCTAGGCCAACTGTTGCCAATTGTAATTTTACAAATAATAATGAACTATCTAAAAAAAAAAGTTTTTTTTTAAAATATTTTTATGAGAACTACAAGCATAAACAATTTAAAACAAACCTCAACAGACGAACATAGTTCAAAAAAAAAATTCTACTTCAGTAATTAACAAAATTGTATTTAAGAAATATGCTCTACCTTAAAAAGAGCGTTACAATTTTATACTAGGGGAGTGTTAACACATTCGCTATTTTTTAAGGATGACAATCGTGGGTTATGGTTATAATAAGCAGGAACGTTCCTATTGGTGGATTAATGATAGATTAGTGACGATTTTCGTATATTCATAATATGAGGTAGTAAAATGGTTGAGAATAAAGAGGCAACATATCAGGCCTATATTTAATATACACAATACTGTTTAAGATTGTGAGAAAGACCAGTACAAAAAAATTTCATTCGAGTTGGATTCGAGAAAAATATCACAATATACTCAGCAAGTGAAGAAAGTATGCCTATGGCTTCCATAAAAAATTATTAAATGAATGTGAAAAAACTTGGCAGTATTTTTGATCAAAAATACCTCATTTATACATCTCTTGTACGAAATCCGTCAAATAAAAATGTTGGGTCTTTAAAACTTTACTGCTGAGAAGCTCAGTATTTGATGTTCTAACAAGCACGGGGAGAAGTCTGATCTTTGAATCTTGAACAGGTTCTGGGCTATAACTTGAGAAATCTTGAAATTTAGTCAAATGGGCCAGCACTTTTTCCCACGTTTAACTTCTTTTCCCATGCAACTCATAAATGTTTTATAACCAGAAAGTTATTTATTTGAACAATTATAAAATGCTTGTCCAGAATTAATAATTTAAGATCTCATTCATACCTTATGTACTTGCCAGAAATCTTCCAGGAAATATAACTGTGAAATTTCATTGAAATGTTGTTACGACCTCTATTGCAGAACAGACATCCAGGCAGTCAGAAAAAGCCCACACCCGAATAAAAGTACAGCCTTCACCTTCGGGCTCAGCAAATATATAAATGTACGTGTGTGTGTGTAGGTAAAACGACTTTTAGTCCGAAGGTGAGCTCAATGACCTGTCCTGTTGCATTTTCTAGATTCTTTAAACCGTAATCCCATTTTTTTTTCAGTTTTTAAGACTGCTTAAAATCCATGTTAGCATTGCAGTAGAAGGAGCCATATGTGATATATTTATGTATATGCATTATATTTTTAATAAAATAAATACCAAGAGGCTATGAAAAATAAAAGGCAGGAGAGATGGTGTTGGGAGGTGAGGGGAGTTTGTTTGCTGGAGCAATGACCGCTATCCTGTCACCTGTAAGCACCTTAGCCTGCAACGCTCCTTACCGGCGAGTAAGCATTTCCTCCAGATGACTGGAGAGTCTCCATTTGGAGCTATTGGCGATGAACCATACAGATTACTTAAACAGGCCCATTTAAGATCAATTTGCTTCGTCCTTCTTCAAATAGTACATCCATAGCGGACTTAAAACTACCTATCTAACAGCATAAGTGGCAATGTAGTAAAATGTAGTCGAAGAACAGACAGCCTTCCAACTATCCCAATTTTACGAAATAAAATGCTTTTAATAGCCACCATATAGGTTCCTCTCCGAGGCAAACGTGCCAGGTAATTTGACAGAATACAAAGCCATAAAAATTTTCTTTAGGCCTGCCATTTTTTTGCAGTCTTGACTCTGGGCCAGCCATCATGATCGGCCCAAAATATCTATTACACAAATGTCTTGATCCTTGGTCATCCACAAGCTTATCCCGTAATTAAAAAAACTATCAATGCCTAAAATAGCATTTCACGCGCAATAAGGGGAGTGACTGACAATACAGCCAAATGTCTCCAACATTTCCAGAATGGAATCATGCAAAAAGTGGTCCGAAATACCTCTCTCGAGAGGTTAAAGAACGCTTACCTGCACTCGTTGCTTGGTGTGCCGTCGGTAGGTGAGTTTTTTTTATTTTATAACCTCTCTTTATTAATGTATAATGAACAAAAAATAAATAATTTTTGATTTACATATTTCTCCTTGCTCTGCATACACAGATGCAAATTCCGCCGGAGATACATAAAGTTTTTTGACTCGTTGCAGCACCTAGCCAACCCAGTGTTTAACATTATGGGCCCACCACCCCTCCCTCCCGCACCGATGGCAACAGACTTTCGGGGAAAAATTAGGTTAAGAATTAGTATGTAAGTTAGTTTTAAGGTTGATCAAAAAAGTGAGCCCCCATCACCTTTATTAGTCAGTTTAGTCCAGTCGCGTATAATGTATATCATTATACTTGTTTATTCATTATATAATTTTTATAAAATAACAAAACCTGTATATAATGTAGCAATGCTACAGGAAATACAAAAATAATTTGTAAATAGATTCACCTGAGGATCTATAATTATCTGTAAATTTAAAGGGGCTATGAAAGAAAAAAAATAAATAATAATAAGCGGAGTGAACTCAATTTATGTATTTGATTACAATTTCGTTGTTATAGGATATTTTAATGAGAGGTTCACTTTTTAGAAATACCACTTCCCATCTCACGCAAGGACCTGCTCGCAAACATAGTATCCATTAATAATTTTGATAAAAACAAAAGAAAAACACCTAACCTCACTTTTATTAACTGAAAATTATCTCTCAAGAAATACTTCTACACATCTATAAACTTAAGGCTAACAATGAACACAGTATATTGGAAAAATAGATGGCACAATTTTTTCTGGCTCAATTTATAGTAAAAATATCTTATATATATAAAATATATATGTTATAAAATATATATATATATTTTTTTTCCTTTCATAGCCCCTTTAAATTACAGATCCTCAGGCGAATCTATAATAACTATATTTCTGTAGCTCTTTGAATATAAATAATTATTGTTAAAAGAGTAAAAACACTGCGTGAGATGGAATTCGAACAGAGGCCCTGATTCCAAGCGAGTATTCTGCCTCCGGTGTAGCAATTTAGTATTTTCACCTTTTTTGCTTTTAAACTTATACATGGACTTATTTAGCATGTATTTATTAAGCGTTTTACCGATGTGGTCATGACGATATGCTTTTAACCATTAACGCAACGACATTCGTTTCGTGAAGTTTCTCAAAAACGTATTCTTTAACAAATTACTGTTTCTACCCTTTTTTTTTTTTAACACATTGGTGTGAAAATTTTTGGGTCACTTTTACACAGTTGTGAAAAAGGTCCCCTCAAAGGGTCCTCGGGGTTTATACCTGATTTCTAAGTACACATCTGCGAGACCTTTTAAGTTCGTGTTTTTCCACTTTTGGGCCACAACACGTGCGGGTGTTATTTATGTTCATGGCTTTCTCATAGTTTTTACTTCGAGAAAAAAATGCTTCGATCGTAAAATATAGGAAATATATACTGAACGAGCTAGACTGTTTTCTGCTGACATTCCTTCATTTGGTGATAGATTTTCGTTTCCTTGGCATTCCTTCGACCGTTCTTCTCGCCTTTGGAACTCTATTCCCTTCAATATTCGTAGTTCATCGACTCTCCAGAACTTCATTCAGACCTCATCAGAACTTAGTTCCTTCTAATCCCATGTTTTAATGCAACCTTTCACGCTATTTCCCCCCTGGTAATAATTCCTATATTTTCTTAGTAGCATTTGTCATTAACCTCTACTAATTGATAATTACATACAATTGATTTCACCTGTGTGTGTGTGCAGCCCCTTGAGACTGACGTGACAATGTAATTTTATGTATTTTTTTTCTTCTTTTGTCAGTTAGACATACCTATTTTTTCTTTTTTGTCATTCTTAGGGGGACGATGCCCCGAAATAAAGTGTTTGTTTGATTTCATTTCCCCGGACTAAATGGTTACGTCGTCCAGTTATACAGCCGAATAAATATTCCCAATTTTATTTATTTTTTTTAAATTTCTAAACCCTTTTATTAATAAAATTTTTAACAATTTACAATGCAATTACAAAGTTCTATTTTACAATGTCTCCTCTTACTGCGATGCGCTGATGCATTCCAATGAGGTTGGGTTACATAACAAGGAGCGCTGATGCATTCGAAGGAGACAGCTTTATACAATGTTCTTTAATTCAAATACCACTGATCAGGGTAGCCGTGGTGTGCTGTTCCAGGCAAGCTGTAGGGCTTTTATGACAACAGGAGAAATCGAAACGTCCAATCCAGTAATCGCATGGGTCGTTATAAAATGATCATTCTAAATCTTAAATCGACTACTTTCACGCTCTCCTAGAAATAATTCATAAATTTTCTTAATTGCAATTGTCAAGGAATTTTATTAACTTCTATTCATTTCATTACATATGGCACATAGGCCCTTTATTATTCATATCTTATTCTATATTTCAATATGGGAAGTTATTTTCAATAAACGTTATAAAAAAATATTGTAAAGTTTACGCTATACAAGAGGCTGCCTCAGGTTCTTTAAAGCCTAATTAATTAAAAGATAGTTCTGAATATTGAAATAAAAATTAAAAGTTCAGACACTCCAATTTTTTTTTTTTTTTTTTTAGAAATATTTAATTATTTTGATTTTCTCATTCAGTACTGCTCAAATAACTTTTTCTCATTCGTCTCTATTCATATCCTTGGCTCTTCTTTGACCCTTTTATAATTCGTATCTCCAAATCACTTTTGATCTTTCTTTCAGCAGTCATTCTTTACGCTTTATGGTTCTTTTATGTCCGATTTCGTCGAGAACCGGATTAAGAAAGAATTCACGACTATTTATTTACAGATGGAGAGAGCTAGAACAGCAAATGTAATGGAGATGATTATTTGCAACTTCAGAATAAGAAAACTCCTGATTAAAACATAAAATTATAAGCAATTGAATGATGTCGTTTTCTAGATATTTCGTTCGTTTTAGAAAACACTACATTATATTTTCACCACTGTCCCTGTTTTGACTCAGGCATGGCAATTTGCACGGAGATTCTATTTAATGACTCAGCAAGGACTAAAATATCAGCTTCATAAAACTCAAGTCTCATTAATCAAATACTAATAATAAATCTATAGCGCTCTCTTAAGAGAATTGGGAAAATCCAAAGCTCCAATCTTGTGACACCTTCAATAGCAACTAGTGTGTCAAATGCCTGGTCGATAATTCCTTTAAACGCTGATGATGCACATTAATAATTATTAGCGGAAGAACAAATGTACTTCCCGATTTCCAGTCGGTGGCTATACAAACTACCTTGCACGAGTGACCCTCACAAAAATTTTTTATTTTTTTTATTTCAAATCCTCTTTATTGATAATTTTTACAATCAACAAATAATTTTTGATTTACATTTTTCTCCTCGTGCTGCATACGACGATGCATTTGAAGGAGGGCATAAATATAATACAGATGAGTGTTAAAAAGTCAAACACATACACAACACTAGGTGATGAGGCTCACCTTCAGCTTACAACCGGGAAAAAACTAAAAACTAAACCTAAGACTAAAAAGCGTTCCTGCCATCGACATTTTTTTTTTTTTTTATTTCAAAACCTCAAAAATTATACAATGAAAAAACAATTTTTATAGAGTTACAAGTTGCTCCTCGTACTGCGATGCACTGATGCATTCGAAGGAGGGCATAATATAAATACATTCAATCTGTAGTATAAAAAGTCATAACCATATCCACAACACTAGGTGATGAGGCTCGCCTTCAGCTTGTTACCGGCACTAAACACTAAAAACAAACAAAACAAAACAAACTAAAACCTATACCTTCTACGTTGGTATCCACATAAGAATTTATCCACATTGATATATAACTATCACTGCATGTACTATTTAACACCACGTGAATTTAACGCTTTAAAGTTCAATTCAATTTTTTTTGTTAATTTCTAAACCCCTTTATTAATAAAAATTTTAACAATTTACAATGCAATTACAAAGTTCTATTTAATAATTTCTCCTCTTACTGCGATGCGCTGATGCATTCCAAGGAGGTTGGGTAACATACCAATATCAGGTTGACGCGGTCAATTCAAAGTAAATTTTAACGTTCATTACCAGTTGACCTCTGTCCCAAGTACCTACATGCCATAAATAATAACCTACGTGGGAAGGTACAGGAGGCCCGGGATTACCCAGCCCCTGGGCCCACGGCCGCTCTCGCCGGCTCTGCCAGCATTAGGCAGGTATCGGTTTATTATCATTATAACACGCTATAACTTTTATAGTATACCATATATCTGGGAATTAAAATGGACAGACACCTCCATTTTAGTAACCATTTTGCGAAGAAGTTGAAGCTAACACGCACGAAGTCTTACCGGCTTGCGCACTTATTAACTTCCACCAATCTATCACTGCGTCTCAAGCTATTGATATACAAGAGCATACTAAGGCCTACTCTGCTGTATGGTGCACCGCTATTTCGTTATCTCACGTATACGACAGCTAAGAAACTCCAACAATTCCAAAACGGTATACTGATGAAAGTGGTCAGAGGTACTTCATTCGAGCAGCGAAGAAACAGTGAGCTGCATGAGATATTTGAGCTGCCTACGGTGGATGAATTCATCCAGCGTAGACATATCAAATTTTTCGACTCATTACAATATTTAACAAACCCGGTGTTTAACACTATAACCCCCGCTCCGTTCCCCCAACGATGGCAGGACGCTGTCGCGGCTGGAACACTGTAGTCCTAGGTTCTAGGTACAGATTTTGTTTGTTTGTTTTGTTTTGTTTTAGTGTCTTAGTGTTTAGTGTTTGGTGTCGGTGACAAGGCGAAGGTGAGCCTCATCACCTAGTGAGTGTATGTGTATTGGACTTATTAACAACAATCTGAAAGTATTATATTTTATGCACTCCTTAATATGCATCTGCGAATGCAGCACGAGGAGACAGCTGTAATTCCAAATTTATTTATTTATTTTTGTCATTGTATAAGTATACCTGACATGTTCAACGGCATCATTACCGGACGATTGCGTATGCTATACATTGGATACAGAGAGAGGGAAACTTGGGGCATCCTAAACAAATTTTAGCAGGACTATTGATAGTCTTTACCGAGCGGGCTTGTCTGCAAAACATAGATTTCACCCACTTAATCAGATTGAATGTTTATCGGGACAATAAGCTTTATTGTAGATCAGTCACTCGAACTATAAAATACTCTTAATACAATTTTTATTTGGCGTTTTACGATCTCGGGTACTTCCATCTTCCTGTAATCTGCTGAGAAGCAATTTAAAATAAAGTACATCTGCTAAATCCATTAGTTGCTGTCTTCATCAACTATTAAATCATTCTTAGCCAAAGCTAAAATATATCGGTTGGACCGGGGTTCAAATCCAAGAGTGTTTGATTGGCTCTTAACTGTCTTCATGCCGACGATACAAGAATTTTGCTTGATGCATAATCGTTTTAGAAATATTTATTCGTGATGAATCTAAAACGGTTCTTGTACAGTGGAAATCAAACAGTATTAATTTAATAACTAAATATGACCAAGGCTACCGCTTAGGAAGTGTTTAGAGTCAAGTTGACTATCAAGTCCAATTAGCAAATAAGTAACGTGAGCCTAAAACTGCATAAGTATTACTGCGCACGCTCCCTCCTCCCTCTCTATCTCCTTGCTCACTTATGGCAATGAATTAGTCATGCCGGTTGAAGTTGTATCGATTCGGCAGCAGGGCTGTTGTTAAATAAATTGAATAGGCTGTAGTGACTTTATAAATCTTCTCCCGTTTAGATATTTATAACATAATAACAATTGTATGTAAAATAATTAATGCGATCTAAAACTCTCACTGATTTCCTCCTGGAATATAAGTAAAACGTGGCACTTATGGCCAGTGGAAATACAACAAACAGGGACAGATTAATAGACAATAAACATTAGACAACATAAAAACGATAATATACAATTCCACGCCTAATATACCTTATGGCTGGTTCCCACGAGGCGTGAATCACGACAGTGAGTGTTATTAATACACTTTATACGGATTAAGGAAATAAATTACATTAAAATTAATTATGTCTTGAAAATACATGTGAAATGCCAAATAGTGTGAACGGTTCAATTTCAATATAATTAATTTCCTTAATCCTTATTAAGTGTTCCAATAATTTTCGTGATTCACGTCCAGTGGGAACCCGGCATTATGTCTGGAGCCTCTGTTCGCTAACGTTATTGATACCAACCATACTTTACCGATTGAAGTATCTCCTATTCTTAAAATATTAATTCACAAAGCCATATTAGCACCTAAACCACCACCTTCGTAATTTCTACAATACCTTGACTGCTCGCCTTAACCTGAATTCGGAGACATCCAAAACCGATACCTGATCAATATGGAAAAGTCTTCACAACACGCTAGCGATAAGCTAAAAGATTTTACTGCAAGATTAAATGTCGAAACACCAGTTTAATAAACATCCCAAAAACAAATACAATTTTGTGACGATACTAAATCTGAATAACCCATTATTTAACGCTCTAAACCCTCATCCAAGACCCACTTGATTGAATTAAAAAAAAAGAATGATCCAGTAATCTACTCATCCACCATATTTTCAACTAATTTACTTCCATAGAATTTCTTTATGTTCTACCAGCATTTGTGCACATCACGCAATGTTTTCATATAAATTTACTTTTTCTGTCTAAAATTTTATTGCGCATTCGCAACTCCTAGGCAGGAGAAAAAGAGACTTCTTTATTTCTATTTCAGGACAATAATTAAAAATACAGATAATTTTGAAATTGAATTTAAAGGATAGACTCAAAAACTCAATCATCTTAATTAAGATAAGGTCGGCCGAGGTAATTGAGAACAGGGGGCAATTGAAAAGAGGATGCTTGTAAGCTGTGTGAGGCAACCACTCCATTCATCCACTTTATCCTTGTTGCTACAAGTAAGAGGTAAGTGACTTTTCTAATGAAGGAATTTATTTACGACTCCAGAGTGAGATTTACTGAGATTTCGTATTTATTCTAAGGAAATTTTAAATAATGAATTGTTGTCATTCATTTGTGAACAAAGCAAAAAAAAAACTGTGTTTTTTTTGTTTCAAAACCCCTTTATTTAAAAAATTTACATATAACATGAACAAATTTACAGGTTTATGGCTCCTTTTCCTGCATAGCGTAACATGCATAAATTAATAGTGTGAGGGTGCTAATGTCTTAAATACAATAAATGATTGATATGAAGAGAGAAGAAGAGGGTGGAAGGGGGGGGGGAGGGTCCTCATGAAGTCATTAATTCATGAACGTAGTAAAAAAAACAATAACTTAAAATAACGCATAATTAAAAGGCAGTTCTGAATATTGAAATAAAGACTACATGTTCAGACACTCCATGAATTTTTTTTTTTTTTAGAAATATTCGACTATTTCGGATTTTTTTCATTCAGTACTGTTCAAATAACTTTCTTCTATTCTCTCTATTCATATCCTTGGCTCTTCTTTGACCCTTTTATAATTCGTATCTCCAACTTACTTTTGATCTTTCTTTCAGCAGTCATTCTTTACGCTTTCTGGCCCTTTTATGTCAATTTCGTATGCTCATCTTCAAATTTCTGCTGTGAAAAACCCTTTTTGTAAGAGAGAGAATTTCTTTATTTCATGTTAGGTTCATTATATAAAGTATAGTTTCCAGACGACAGATTGCCTCTAAACTAAAACTAAATTACAGTTTGTGCTTAATATCCGCTTATTTATAAGTAGGCAAACAGAAACAAAAAACCTGCAACTACAACAAGACTAATTTATATTGGCCCTTAAGGATAAAATGGCTACCCTTATGTATCCTCTTCCAAGTTGAAACATTAGGCACAACACTTGTTACTAAATTGTTCTTTCTACTCTTACCATTTTCAAAAAAACCTTTGAGTGATTTCGTCAACTACGTTATAAATACACTCAATGTCAGTGGTATCTAGTAGTCGGGAGACGGTTGATGATTGGAGATTCTTAAGAATTATTCTGTATTCTCTTTACAGCGATGAACGTCGAGAGTCTTATCTTTATCTCAAAGTTTTGAAGAAATCTTTGGAGCCGAGTCAATTCACAAGAACTCAAAAAGCTTTGTCCTGAGTTAAAAGTTCCCCTCAATATTACATACATGTAAGAGAAATATTAAAAAAATAACCAGTTGATCTAATACATGCACTTAATTGATAATTCACACTTTATCGAGACCACGTCGGTAGGATCGTTAAGTTGTTATTGCTATTTGAATGATATAACATTATGTACAACACTAGTTACTGAATTATTGTTTCTACTTTTACAATTTCCAAAAAAAACCTTCGAGTGATTTCGTTTACAAAGTAATAAATACAGTCAATGTCAGTGGTATCATGGGGAGAAGGATAATTTGTTATTATTCTTAGGAAATGAATAGAAAGGTCAGTAAACTTTCAGCCGCTAAAAGTCGCAAGAAAGTCCATAAAAATTCTTTTCACCAAATTATGAAATTAAATTTCCCAGAGTGAAATATCGCTAAACTTTCTCTTTGAGGAAAATAGGTAATAGTTATTAACCCCTCCCCCTTCATTCAGTTTGTCTACAGAGGGATCTATTGATCTAGGTAAGTTCCTAATGGACATTTAAGACTAACGAGGAAACTTCACCAGAAGTATAAAGGTGTCAAGTGGTGGAGAATCTCTTGTTATATAAACTTTCAACTTTCAGAGGGTGACAAATTAAATAAAATAATACCCTATAAACAAATTTAAAATTTATGATGCAATTTAATTGCATTTAATAAAGAGAAGTTGCTGGTCTATGCGCCGTGCAGGTCTCTAGGAATGTCGATGATGACAGATACTTACAAAGTATTTGTTTATAAAAGAACTAATTTAAGACTGGCGTATAAATTAACTTTTTAATATATCAATCAGACACACAGTTTATACCGGAACTCAATAATTTACTCAATAACGAAAAAAACCATAGAATTGCGGACATCGATAACTGTAATCACTCACCCTAATTTTGAAGATATCGACTTATAGTAACACCCACCTGGAAAAAAAAAGAAGGAAAATTAGATTATTTATTTGGCTAGTCAATATTTTTTTTAATTGTTAAATTATGAATCATTTTGTTAAGTGGAATAATGTAAATATTGTTTTGTATCAATACTGATTATTATTATTAATTATCTTACATAAAATTTAAAAAAACACTTAATTAACTCTAATATAAAAAATAAATATTAAAACCATGAAACTCCTTTGTGCAGAGGCTCGCGGACATTGTCACCGCAGTTGATTGCGAAGAGGTAGTAACGATAGTAACGATTTTTTCTCGTTTTCGAAGCCGGATTCACTACTAAATTATTTAAGTAGCTACTCATTTATCCTCACGAGGCTGATTGAGACCCATCCCCCAAAGAAAAAAGTCCTTAGGAGCGATGAGGGGATTCGCAGTTATAAGTCATAATGGTGAACTGATAGGCCACAGAGAGGGCTTTTAAATTTACTTTAATTAAAAAAAAAAAAAAAAGTATCTAAATTGTACCCGATACAAATTAAATAGAAATCAGATAGACGCTGACCTGAGAAACAGGTCTAACTACTAACTAACCTTTTGTCATTAATCTAATCTAGAGCAAATGAAATATATTATACTGCGAGCTCATTGGTAGATAGGTTTTCATCAATTTTATTAATCTACAAAGTTTCTACTTATTATGTATGTCTGCATCAGGTCCCGATGACAACAAAATAATGTAGATGTTATACTTGATCAGTAATAATTAGTAGCAACTGTTAGGTATAAAATGATACAAAACAAATTGAGGTCGTCATGCCTGATGCAGACATACGTATGTCGAAACTTTGTCCATTAATAAAATAAACCTTATCTTTATATTTTGTTTTGTATTCTATTTTAGTCAACTGTTGTTACTAATTATTAGTAATCGTGTTTAACGCCTACATTCTTTTCTTGTTATCAGGACCAGTTCCAAACGTTGTCCATTAATACACTTCTTGAAACTCAATCTTTCAGCCTAACGATTTCACAACTCTTCTACACAACGCAACGAAATACTTGAAAATTTCAAGACTTTCAGCATATAAATTTAAATTCCATCTTGTTTAAATGTAACCAATCCGTCTGTTTATCATATCAGAAGCGAAGGAGTATGATCAATATCTTTGTTTTTACTGCCATTTTGCATGCTACAAAAATTACTATCTATTACAATACTAATATCGAATATCCCCAAAAGATTCCTTGCAAACATGTATGAAGTCATCACTCTTGGTTAAGAATACAATATTCATTGAAGCACACATAAATTTTAATTCAGGAAAAATATAAATAAAAAACCTAAAGTAAAGACACAAAAAAAAAACTAGATGGTGGTAGAAAAACATTTTTTCATAATATATTTCGTTCCAGCCTCCAGGGAGGAGAAGGAGACATGCTGGCGAATCCCTGGGCTATGTATACATGCCAATGTAGTATGGATGCATATTGTTAATACTGTATGAATGAGAGAGTAAATGCACATTTGTGAATATTGTACGAACGAGATGTTTTACCCGATTATAATTTTCTTCCAACAAAGATTTATTTAAAATATTTATGTAATGCCTCATGTTTGGGTAATTTATCTATGTTACCAATATTTTAAAATAATGTATTCTCGCTGTGTTAACATTTATTCATAAATGTTGTGGTTACTACTTTCCAAATATCTATAATATTATCAGCTTTGGATAAGTCGTGGAACTTAATGTTATTCATAGAAATTTATTTTAGATTATTACAAATATTGAAAAGCAGTTTGAAGTCAAAGTTGCAAGAAATGAAAAAGTATAATTTGCCATCATGTAGATATGTACAGGTATATTTTAGGTAAATCATTTTTTGATCTCTGTGGAGTAACCATGTCTTGGAGTAACAATGTCCCAATTTATACGAAAATACACCAAGAACTCGACACGGTGATGGAAATCACCTTCGGACTGCATTAGAGGCTTACTAACTATCCTAAAACCAATCTTACTTAAACCTAGAGCGTTCCTGCCTCGACTGCCTTCTGACATCGATGGGGAAACGGGGCGGGAGAAATCGTGTTAAACATGGGGTTGGTTATGTATTGCCGCAAATCAAAGAATTTAACATGTCTACGGCGAATAAATTCATACACTGTAGAGAGCTCAAAATCTTCGTGGTGCTTGCTGTTCCTCCGCTGCTGGAATGAAGCATGTCGGGGATCATCAAAATGCCGTTTTGAAATTGTTGCGAGTCGCTTCGGTTAGATGACTAAAAAGCGGTGCCCCGTTCAGCAGATCAGGCCTGAGTATGCTCTTATAAATCATAAACTTGAGGCCCTGAGATAGATTGGGGAAATATCAGTAAGTGTGTAAGCCGGTAAGACTTAGTAAGTGTTCGTTTTAACTTCTTTGCAAAATGACCACTAAAACGGAGGTGTTGATCCATTTTTATGCCCAAATATACGAGGCTGTTTTCTCGAAAATTTTGCAGCGTTCCTACAGTGGCAGTGGTTTCTTTACCATCCGAAATGAAAAAATTACGCAGTATTTTTTGTTTCAAAACCCCTTTATTAAAAAAATTTTTTACAGACAAATTTACAGATTTATGGCTCCTTTTCCTGCATTGTATAACATGCATTTGAAGGAGGGTAGAATTACAAACATACGCAGTCTCACCCGCCTTTCGCCTTTTACTGCAGATGTTTTGGGGGCATGGGTTTGTCCACTTCCTCTTTACAACCCCAGTCCCAGAGCCATAAAAATTCTACCTCTGGCATGTGGTGTGTCGCCGGGGGGTCTCGGCCAGCTTGGGCGGGTGTCAGGTCAAGCTGTGACAGACCAATAAAGTGTACCAAGACCACCTAAGGTGTAGATGATCGATTGGTTTTACGCCTGTAAAAAAACTACGCCCAATTGTATGAATTACAATGTTTTATAAAACAGTGGACGAGTAGGATAAAATGGTTGCTTGTATCTACTGCTTTCCTGGGTAAAAATTTTTTTTTTTGAGGCATGGAGTTAAAGTTACTGCTATAAAGAACATCATATGGCCATAATTAAGCAACTTGATGCACGTATGTTTCACATTTTATTTATGAGGACGGTACATTAACAGAAAATACTTATTGCGATGCATTAACTTTATTTTTTATTCAGTTCCATGAACGCTTCATACATCGTATTTTAAATTTATACGCACTCATTTCTTATTAAACATTGATACGAAAGAAATTGAAGACTTGGTATTTATATTATTCATTATTTCCTCTTAATTATGAACCACGCCACATTTATTATTAATAAAAAAATGTGTTAATTGTCTTAAAAGGTTTTTATAACTGTGCTGCTAGGTAGTGTTAACGGCCTGTGTCCGTTTTAAGTCAGAAATATTTGAATGTTATCATTTGTATGAATGTTAATTTCAAAGTAGCAACCAAGTTTTCAGATTTTAATTGCTGAAAAATAACTCAATTGGAATGAACTGATCTTGTTGGCGAGTCTTAGCTTGTTTCAAATAGCTTTTGAGATTTATAAAGAAGTCCCAGCACGGAATCCAAGGTTTTTTTTTTAATGTTTATTTAAACAGTGTAGAGGCAAAGGGTAACAAAGATTTCATTCATAGAACGTAAACCGTATTGTGATTATACGACACATAACAGACTGCAACGCAGACACAAGTTCAAAGAGATTCAAAAACAATAACGTTATTCATAACATAACCAACAACAAGAATGCCTACTGATTTAGTTATTTACCATTGTTTTTCATTACTTTTTATTCATGGACCGGGGTGAAATAAACATTTATAATGTGTGAAAAATTTTCAAAAGAAGGGAGACGCTTTAAGTCTCCAAATATGTTTTATTTATGATATCACATCAACAGTCCACGCCTACTCGGGACTACAATTCCGACAAAACAATTCACATTATCACACTCAGCTCACTAAAAAAAAAAATGTTTGCTGGTTTGGAGGAGGTCGCGAGGCCAGTCCTCACTAGGCGTTGATCTGGGTACTAAAAATTTAATTTATATTCATAGAAAACAATTAAACTACAAAACACTTCAATAATAAGATTGCCAACGATCCGAAAAATAGAACGACGCAACTTTGATATATGGAATTATAAACTAATTTTTCACACAATAAAAATATCAACCGCCTCTTTTTTTGCGCGTTACTCTTAAGAATAATATACTAAAATAAAGCGTTTTTGATGAAAAATTTCAAGTAGTTGATATTATTTCTTCACTTTCTTCGTCATTTGTTTCAATTACTTAACGTCTTTATTTTGTCTTTCACAAGTTTTTATTTATGTAAATGGTATGAGTGAGAACATTTATCACAATTACTTATTGCCCAATGAGGCAGATTGTAATTTTATAACAATAAAGAAATTTCAAAATTAAATTTATGTTTCGCTAGCAACCTATACTTCCATTCTGAAGTGCTCAGAACGTTGCTAATATCAGTGTACAGAGCAGCAATTAAATCGTAATCATTTAGTGCATAATTAATTCATATTTGAACAATTTTAAACTGCAATTGTGAGGCTACTCCAGGAATAAATTATTTAATATAATAACTATCACATGATTTGAGATTTTTTTTTAAATGAAGATTTAAAAGACAAGCGGTAAGCGATAGCAGGTCTACGTAAAGAATACAAGATACGGAGGAACAATGGTTAATTGTTTTGTTATTGTTCGCCCGTTGCTACAGGAGCCGTCGGAGAACGAAAACTGATACGCGCCTTCACTATTGTACTCTCTTATCTATGCACACCGCAACTTTATCGGCCGGTAGGTTTATCAATTCAATATTAATTAATTCAACCCATTTATAACAATAAATTTTACTCGACGTTTATCAAATGGATGGTTTCAATTGAAATGACTATCGAATTCAATAACGGCTAATATAAAAACGAAAATTGAATACTGAATATCATATTGGTTGATCCAAAAGTTAGTCAAATCAATGAACTAAATTATTTTATTTTTAAATATATATAATGGAAATAAGACCAGGAAAGTGAATTAAAGTGCGGGTGCTAGTTTCTTAAATACAATAAATGATTGATATGGAGAGAGAAGAAGAGGGTGGAAGGGGGAGGGTTTTTTTTTAGAAATATTTGACTATTTTGGATTTTCTCATTCAGTACTGCTCAAATAACTTTTTTTCATCCCTCTCTATTCATGACCTTGGCTCTTCTTTGAACCTTTTTCGTATTTCCAAATTACCTTTGATTCTTTACTCATTCTGGCCCTTTACGTCAGATTTTGTGTGCTGACCTTCGAATTTCTGCTAAGAAAACCCCCTTTTTGAGAGAGATTCTTTATTTCATGTTAGGTTCATTATATAAGGTATAGTTTCCAGACGACAGACTGCCTCTAAACTAAAACTAAATTACAGTTTGTGCTTAATATCCACTTATTTATAAGTAGGCAAAAAGAAACAAAAAACCTGCAACTACAAGACTAATTTATATTGGCGATGAACTCCCGTCGAGAGTCTTATCTTTATCTCAAAGTTTGGAAGCAATCTTTGGAGCCGAGTCAATGCACAAGAACTCAAAAAGCTTTGTCTTGAGTTAAAAGTTCCCCTCAATATTAGGTACATGTATGAGAAAGATTAAAAAAATAAACAGTTTGCCTAATACATGCACTTAATTGATACCCTACAATTTATCGACCACGTCGATAGGGTCCTTAAGTTGTTAGTGATATTTTAATTTTATTTTAACGCCAAATATCCATAATACTACCCTCTCCTAGTTCTGTGTTTAGGTGAGACACGTGAGGAACTAAATCAAAATGATATAAAAGGAAAATAGTTTCTCAATTATCCATACCTGTTTATTTCATAACGTTAGTGATAACAATGAATCATCATTAGTATTATAGCAATATAGTAGTATTATAAATGGTGTCCCAGAATTAACGCAAGATTTGATTTAAATAGAAAACACAGTTTTTAGTATTTTTGTTGTTATCTTTTTAATAAAGTAAATAGGATAGGGCTAACACTATTTATGGAATAACACATCGGGCAAATGGCCTCAACGACTTCGCTGGCACATACGCACTCTTTTGTCAAAATTTTCCATGACCATTTGGCATAAATGTGGTTGAATTTTGTTGATGCAGCGTTGAATTTCCTCTTTTAATCCACGGGTGGATGTGGGCTTGTTGACATACAACTTTGACTTCAAATAACCCCATAAAAAGAAATCTAAAGGTGTTAAATCACACGATCAAGGGGGCCAATTCTGATCACCGAAACGAGAGAGTACACGACTTGGAAATGTCTCATGCAGTATTTGAATTGTTTCATGGGCTGTATGGCATGTGGCACCATCTTGTTGAAACCACATATTGGCCACATCAATATCATCCAATTTTGGCACTAAGAACTGTGTTATCATGTCGCGATATCGAGCATCAGTAACAGTCACTGCTTGACCAGCCTCATTTTCAAAAAAGTATGGTCCAATGATGCCTCCAACCCAAATTCCATACCAAACAGAGTGTTTAAGTGTCTCCAACTGATCCAGTCTCCCTATTAATTTATAATTAATCTCTTCACAGTTGATGAAGTCAAAACACTATTCCGACCATATTTTGTATGAAATTTTCGAACTGTGGCCGCCAAACTTTCATTATTTTTGAGATAATGTTCAACAATAAAGACACGTTGTTCTATCGTGTAACGCTCCATTTTTACTAACCCTAAACTGTCAGCTGGCAAATTGTTTTGTTTTTTTAGGGTTGCCAGCACTTTACTGCACAAATGACGGCAAATTTAAATATTGCGTTAATTCTGGGAAACCCTATATAATCCACTGTTTTAATAACTATCAACCATTGAAAAGTAACAGGTCCAGCCAATTTCTAGTCCTTATAGGTCTCGTTAAGTTCAGAAGAATACTTAAGTCTCCTTTGAAGATTTCGCTCTGGCGATGTTTTCCTGATGGTTAAGAGGCACAATATTGACTAGCCTCGTCCTCGATAAGTACAGTACTTGACTTGATGGCTTGCACTTGACCGGGGATAGGAGGTTCAGGTCCCGGACCTTAGTCACTATAATTTTTCTTTCACTATAATATACACTTATTACTTATTTACAATTAAAGGTGTATTTCCTCTTCTATAAAGCTGTTATATAGGCTTGCTATAAATCTTACACTTGCGTCGGTTTGGCATTTCAGAAGGCATTTAAGGACAGTTTCAGAGGTTTGATGCTCGAACTAGGAATGATTGGTCAAAGCAGGAACACGAGGGTGAATAGAGGATTTAACTGAATGTGTATCACAAGAAATTTTTTCAAAAGCTTGCAATTCCGACACCATCCAGAACGCTTTCTAATCTCTATCAAATTAATTCTAAATATATTATGTTCGGCTACTTTGTATTTTTCTTATTATTTATCGTAAAGTTTGAAGTCAAAGTTATCAGGAAAGAGACGATAAATGTATTTTTTTTATCATGCCTTACCTTTTCACAATACCATTTTTCACAAGCAATCTACAAGAACAATCACTCTTGAGTTACGTGGATTAACCATAATATCAACCATAGAAATGTAAATGTTGATAAACAATGATGTCTCGACAAGAAAATACACGAAGAACCCAACATGTCATTCATCGGGGATTGCTTAAACTAACCAATTGCTGCCAGAACCCTGTACCACTTGGTTAACTTCACTGTTGAAGAAACCCGTAGTTGTGGTGTATTTCATATTTCGCGCGCAGTCTTGCGCCGTCTTTTTGTTATCCCTTAATTCATTCAATCAAAAACATTTCATCATTATGTACGACTACTTACTTGTTCTATCACAATTATTATGATTGTTCTATAATGTAATATTGTTCAATTTATAAAATATATGTTTCTCCCGTATATCATCATGTGTGTGCTTTTTTAACTATTAAAGAACATAACAGTTGTAATTTGGTAAAGGAGTAATCATATTTATTTTTAACTATCCCTCGTGTATTAATCTCGTCTATGGCAACAACCGTTCCCTTCACGCTGAACTCAACATCCCATTCATTCAAGAACTAGCCACCTCCTGCTAACAGAACGTCTATTTCCACCTCCCTGGTCATCCTAATTCGTATGCTAATGTTCTGTACTCCTATCTCATCCCCGCTAACCTAGATCGACGCCTAAGGTGGAGGTGGCCCTGTGATTCCTCCAAACCAACTAGCGTTTCATTTCTTGTCAGCTCTGTTTGATGAAGTGTCAAGTGAAGTGGCTTTGGATAAAGCAGGAGGGACCCCCCCTCCCAAAGAAATGAGACGTTAAAAAAACTGATCCGTGAAAATAAAAAACTAAATAAAAGTTATGTATTACACTTTTTTTTGTATTTAACCAAATTGTTATATAGAGTTTGTTCTTCTGTATTTTATTTTTGTTGAGTTGAATTTATTAATTTGTACCATGCTGTTTCCGCCTCCCTCTCCAGTGTCAAGAGCCGTCAACAGTCCTCCCCCAATCTTAGTATATATTACATTCCACACAAGGCATGTAAATTTAATTATTCCCACCTATAACACTTATCATCAATCAATTTGGGGACATAGCCGCACATTTTTTTTTCTATCTATCTATCCTTTTATTTTCTATACGTTTTCAATTAAATCCACAGTATCCAGCTCTTAACTTTTTTTCCCTCTTCAAAACTATTACATATCGGCCTGAATACCTGTTTGGCTAAAAGAGCATGCCTCGAGTAAAGGTATTTCAATAGCAGCATTAGCCGTGAATATGCGCCGATGACGATAGCCGAGGAGGTTCACTCAACCCGGCGGGCGACTGTTTTGTCTCAACCACCCTCCGCCAGCACATAATGGTCATCCAGCCATAATGGTTCATCCCTTATGTAATTTATTTTAAAGCCCTAATTTCACCCTTACGGTTTATAGCTTATTCTTCGTGGAGGACAATATCATTTTTTTTTTCTCTTATTAATAAAGCTCTTTAACAAAAATTGTGAAAATTCTTGTCTTCTAACCCTCCTTATCTCCTAAGCTATCGACTTCGTGGAAAAAATGAATAAGAACATTTTTATAGGAAATTTTTTGTACTTTCATTTTGCGTATAAATTATTTGTTTTCCAAAATCCCTAGTTGGCGAGATATTTGAGAAAACCACCCCCTCCTGCTCCCCCACCCTCGGGGGGCATCAGGGCATCGCAGTAAGAGGAGAAATTATTAAATAGAACTTTGTAATTGCATTGTAAATTGTTAAAAATTTTATTAATAAAGGGGTTTAGAAGTTAACAAAAAAAATTGAATTGACGTTTAAAGCGTTAAATTCACGTGGTGTTAAATAGTACATGCAGTGATAGTTATATATCAATGTGGATAAATTCATATGTGGATACCAACGTAGAAGGTATAGGTTTTAGTTTGTTTTGTTTTGTTTGTTTTGTTTTGTTTGTTTTTAGTGTTTAGTGCCGGTAACAAGCTGAAGGCGAGCCTCATCACCTAGTGTTGTGGATATGGTTATGACTTTTTATACTACAGATTGAATGTATTTATATTATGCCCTCCTTCGAATGCATCAGTGCATCGCAGTACGAGGAGCAACTTGTAACTCTATAAAAATTGTTTGTTCATTGTATTATTTATTAGGAGGGAGGGTTGATCTTGAGTTTATCCTTAAAAAAACAGTCATATTCAGATCACAAATGGAAAATTAGTACCGAGTTCTCCAAGCGAATGTCATTAAAAAAAGCACTATAAAAAAAAAAGAAATTGGAATCAATGGGAAAGAAATTGGAGTCTAGGTTCAAAAAAAGCCTGATGTATCCAAAAAAAAAATGTGTTGCTTCCACCACTTTATATGAAATAGGCCTAATGTAACACTCAGCAAGGCTTTTGTTTTAGAACAAAGGATTTTGTTGGAGGATGGCTTAGATTGGTGAAAGAGAGTTGTTAAGTTTTAATCAAATTTATTAATGGACAACGTTTCGACATGTATGTCCGCATGAGGTCTTGATAACAAAAAAGGAATGTAGATGTTAAACATGATTGGTAATATTTAGTAAGTAAAATTAGGTACAAAATAAATATTGGAGTGATATTAATATGTAACACTTGATAGGTTTGAATTACAAAGATACAATCATAGATGAAACAGGTTTATTTGTTGTTTTTATTACATTTTTCCTTTCTTTTATAAATAAAGACGGTTTAAAAGAAACCGAATGCACTTGACTGATCCATGGGCCCACAATTAAAACACGGACCCATGGGGAAACCCATAAGAGACACCGATCCCAAGGTAGGGAGGGGGCCACCCACCCATTCATGAAACATTCTCCAACAATCATAAATTTGACTTATACAATACCTAATTGATTGATAAAAAAAATTAACTACACCCATGGGAATTTATCAGAAACACTATACACCAATTTAGAACTCAGTTCCGTCAATTATAAAATTGGCAAACTACAAATTCATATTTTTAAAATCCGAATTTTCACATTTCCATACGCACAAATATCACAACTACTAATTAAAGTAACACTGTTTTCAATACGTAATATAATTTTTTTCAGCACGAGATGTGTCATTTATAGGTACCCCAGTCCCTTAGCTGAGTTTTCTTTACCTGTACTAGGCCTACCCACTTTTAGGACTACCCCAGCCTCAGTCAGGTCTCCTGTGTCTTGAGGCTCAGTTGTTTCAAGTGAGTAGAGTCGTCAACATCCCTCTCCCGCACTTGGCGTATTCTATCCCAGTCAAGGTTTGTAAATCTAATTATTTACTATTTAACTATTATTTATTATATTAATTATTTACAATATTAACTATAATATACCTACATTCATTTATTATCAGGAACTGATAAGGACATACGTAGTAGGTCCAAACTTTATCCATTAATAAATTTGACAAAAACCCAGTGACACTTTTGTCAACTTAAACCGATCTCCCATTTCTTTCAGTAATTTAATTTATTTTTCCAGGCCTGTGCTTTTGAAATAATAATTTATAACTAGTTAATACTTAGTACAGATATATTTTTCGGTTGGTAAAATCAGTACTTTTGCTGATACATGGATTATTAACCTCATACTGAATTTCTTTACGTTTATTTTTTTGTATTTACTTCAAGTATTTTATTTAAACCAAAATATAATTGACATATTTCTCATCGTTGTGGACTATACCTTTACAATTTCAGATCAATTGAATTATTTCTAACACACTAAGTAGAAAATAACGAGATAAAATTCTTCAATGAATGAAGAGCCTCTAATTCGGACTTGCCTTTTAAGATTCACAAAAAAATAATAGTTATAAATTTATATAATATAATATAAAAATAATAGTTATATATATATATATTAGACTTAAGAAAGCTTAATTAATCTCTAGTACAAATGAAACAGCGCATTCTTAATGATTAATCATGGGTAACATAGGTCCATTCTTCACTGACTAATATCACTACTTGTGGACCTATCTAAGTTTTGTTGTTGATGGCTTTTTCAAGATTACTTTTTCAGATCAGTTATATGAGGTAATTTGCTTTACCTACTATTCTCTAAATATTGCAAATTGACATTGGCACATTCAATGTTGCAAAAAAAACCAACATAAACCCATCTAAATAATGAGTAAAGTTATAAGTTTGAGTTAATCTGGGATTTTGATTCTTATCTTAGAGAGCAGATTTTATTTACATCAACTTACAAGAATAGGTCACAGAAATCAAGTAACACCAATTTTTATTAATTAGAAAAAAATGCCATATATAGATTTAATTTTAGTGAGTATATTTTTAAATGAGCTATTAAAGAAGGTTTGCAAATACCTATCAATACCTAAGCAAATACCTAAATATTTTTTGGAGTGAGATACCATTGATAAACATACTAACAATAGTTCAACTAATGTGCAAACTCCAAAGACAAGACAACTTTTTTAGAAGCTATGTTACCTTACAATAGTGTATGCGTATTTTCATCTATTTCAACATTACATTTTCTTAAGTAAATTATTAAAAGATTTATTGTCGGAACTTAATTATAACATAACATTCACCAGAAATAACAGACTTGAACAGTGTTGGGAATGATTTATAGGTTTTGAAAGGTTTAAGTGGAATACAAGGCATAGTTCGAAAAAAATGTTGGTGATTCAAGCAAGATAAATTCATGCTGGTTTTTAGAAATGCTGAAAACTAATACGAACTTCTTTTTTTCCTAAAATTTTTTTTGAATTACTTAGTTTTAGTGTCCCTTAGTTTTTGTTACTTTTCAATAAGTTATGCCCATTTAATATAACATAAAAAGAAATAGAGAGATACAGTGATAAAAAAAATTGAGTTTTTAAACTTGAAATTATTTGTATCGGGTTCCTACAGCACATTGGAAGAACAATCAGACAGGTGTCAAATATTTTTTGACCTAGTATTACTGAAATACGTTTCATTGAAATTAGTGATCCCACAGCCGTAGCCTCTGTTTGTTAGGTAATAAATAACCTGTGTATGTTATTTCCAAATAATAATAAAAATAAAAATTAGTTATTTGCACTCTGTGCAACTAACTAGAGAATATTTATTATTTAAAATAAATTTTCATTTGTTAAATAATATCTAAGGATAGATTAACAGGTTTTGAAAGTTGTGAATTTGATTCTTTACATAGTTTTGATTGCACAGAGAGATCTTGCACCATTGTAGATGAGATATGCACTGCTTTAAATAATTCTTCTAACCTTAAGATCGATTTATCGATTGGTTTTTAAGGGTTTTGATGTTGATTGTTTTGTAAGTCTTTCCTTGTACATTTGGTTATTGTTAGCAATAATTTGTTTTTACAATACTGGGAACAATTATAGGTTTTGAAGGATTCTAATTTCAATCCTCCACAAGGTGTTTTGATAGTGCACAGTATTAGTTATAGCCATTACTGATTATACTAATTTGGGATGGATTTGCAGGGTTTTATAAAGACAAGAGCTTAATCGATTTTTCGGACAACTACATAGGCTGCTTAACAGAAAATCTTGCCCTATTAGGGCAGATTGTAGTTGTTTTTTTTCAAATAAAGATAAAATAAAAAAATTCATGCCTTCTGAATTCTCTAGGCCCATAGTCACGGAATAATGATATTACTTTCCCCCATTTCCAGAATATTGCTGAAACTACTGATACTTTCTTCCAATTAACAGAATTAATAGTAGTAATTATACTTTGTTATAATAAACAAAATAAATTGAAACTTTAAATCATTGTACTGTTTCCACATGGAGAAGTAGCAGATATTTAAAATGGATTGAGGTTTACTATAGGTTACATCACCTGATAATATTACATTTTTTGAGATGTTAAACTCAAAAACTTACAGAATAAACCAAGTTAGACAAACAAAACGAAGAACTACCAATGATCTAAAAAGAATTCAAAACTTACCAACACAGTAAACAACAACAATGCTCAACCAATTAAGGGGCCAAATTTTTAGGACTCCCAAATGTACATATAATATTCATTCATAAATTTGTTTGCTTAGTCATAATAAAACTTTATTTTTTGTTCACTTTTAATAATTAAAAGTTGGGTTTAATTAAAGAAATATAGCAGCATTTATAGACCTGTCATATAAATGGAATTCTAACATGTTAAGTATAATAATTGACTCTTTTGAAAGGAAGCACCGGATGTGTTATCTAAGCACTGGAGACCAAATGCCACTAAACAGGCATTAGGGTTTCCCGCTTAAGAGAAGAATTTGTTGTGAAGTTTAGTATATAGAGAATTAATAGAGTTCACTAGCTACAGTAGGCATAAACTTTTATGGAAGTGTGTAGCGTGGTATGTCTCTATTTTCAAATGTTAATTGTACAAAAGATGACAACTTACCATGTCATGTGATTTGTAACTATATCGATATTTATTGTTGCAGGGACGGTCTGGTGTGGCTTAATTGAGCTCCTGGTTCATACATAATCTTTTCGATAAACCAAAAAAATTTTTTTATTAACCAATTAAAGATATTATATATTTATCACCATCATGAGTGAAAAACATCAATACCCTAACCGTAGAGGTGTGAAAAATGAAAATTTGGATTCACTGGAAGCAGGTCCATCATTACATCAATACCCTAACCGTAGAGGTGTGAAAAATGAAAATTTGGATTCACTGGAAGCAGGTCCATCATTACATCAATACCCTAACCGTAGAGGTGTGAAAAATGAAAATTTGGATTCACTGGAAGCAGGTCCATCATTTATAGAAGATGATGAATGTACGAGAACAATAATAAAAGAGGTCATTAACAAAGTTTACAAGAAGAAAACAGAAATTAAAATTAAGCGGGTTAAGCTTGAGAATATTTTCATTGAAACTTTTGAGCAACTGCAATTAATAAAGGAGCTTGCTCTTTATGCTGATCTTGATTCTGATCTTGATTCTGATCTTGATCTTAATGAAAGTCTTGTGTGTAGCTCATTTTTAGCCAACCCTCTACAACAAAGCCTTGCCTCATATCGTAGTTTACCAAAGTACCCACAGTCAAGAAGTTATCCGCCAAATGTTTCAAAGCCACCTGCACTTGTTATAATGGCAATGGAAGGGAAGGACGTAATGATGTTGAAGTTATGCAAGTTCAAAGACAACCAGAAACCAGAAAATATTGTCAAATTGGATGTTTTTCTCTATAAAGAGGGTGTTACTGATAAAGAAGGGTTTCAAAGTCTTTGGTGGGAGAAAGTATGTGAGGTTAAGACAAACGCTCTATCTCTCCCTAGAACATACAGTTTTAATTGTAAAATTTTGTTAGATAAAAAGTATAACTTTATGGTAAGAGCAGTTGATGCCCATAATCGAAAAGGAGATTTCAGTAATTCGGTTGCCGTTATCTTCACTCGATCATCTCAAATCAAAAATACCCGCTTCTAGTATCCTTTATGGGTGCAATGTTTACTAATGCATTAGCTGCTTTGTAATTGTATAATTCAAGTATGTTTGTAAATGTTAATTATTAAGTATTGATAACCACTACTATACTAAATTATCTGTGATCTACCTTATAAAAGGTGTTGCCAATAGGCCTTAGTCAGGTATTTGGCTAGTAACATGTGAGCTATTTGATACAATACTTAAATAGTGATTTTTTTTTGTTATGGTGTTGTACCAAGTTCCTTCTATTTAGTTTAGTACTTTAAAGCACTCTCCAGAATTTTATATTTAACTAACTGCTTTGTCAAACTTGAAATAGTATATATTTAAATTAACAATTGTGTAAATATCATTGTCCTTTGTTTTCACTAGTTTGTAAGTGCTACATATTCTGACACATATGGCCAAACATTATCTAAATCTTTTATAGTATGTATTTTTATATAGTATTCTGTTATAAAACAAGTTTCTATTTTAGGTGCATAAACATAAGGTTTTGTAGAGTTATTTACCTTTACTAGTGAATGTACCCTTTGACTTTCTTTGATTACAAAGATAAAAGATTGTAATAAAGTATAACATTTACAGTTCTAATTGTTTGTTTTTATTATATCATCCATTTCAATGAAATAATGAAAATTAATTCAAAACACATACTCTAAAGTCAGGTATTAATTGCTAATGATCAAGATTTGTCTAAAGCAGGAGAATATTGTCCATGCGAATGCGGAAACATCCCATTAATGCTGAACAATCATGATTTACAGTAGACTTTTATAGATGATCATCATATCAAGTGTTAATATTATATTCAGCAAGTTAAAGCTGTACTTCTATTTTATTGTTAATGCTGAATTTTAAGTAGTGTTTTTCATATTAACCACCGATAGTAAAAGCTTCATTCATCCTATACATTTTCACTTTGACATACTTATGATGCAGTTGATTTTGTAGCACAGCAAATACCATTTATCCCTTTCACTTATTAGCAGTCACACATTTATATCCTGACCATTTCATTTTATTGATATTAATTATCATTTTAATATTCTAAAGGGCAACTCTTCAAAAGAAGATACTTTTGTTTTAATATTTACAGTAAATGAAAATCATTTTTTCCCAAAAAATCCAATAGTCTTCAAAAATCTTGTATTTATTTTAACATCAACATTTTGCCTGTTCAGTTATCTTCAGCACTGAAAATCAAACATATTACATGTAAAACATCTAAAAGACATTTTTTTACATATATAAAATAATAAAATTGGTAATAATCCTAAGAATATAACAACATTCCTTTGAATGATATCTCTTTTTTTGATTGTACTGTATGATTTGATAGTTTTTACAACCATGAAATGTACACAATCATACATACATAGCTGCATTTGTTGAAAAGTAAAAAAAAAAAATTGAAATAATTAATAAAAAATGTGTAAATAAAATTTTGTTTTTTATTATTATTCGTAGTTTAGTATATATAATAATAAAAAAAAAATTATTGAAACAGTTCAAGGTACTAAACAAGGACTTTAATGAAGGAAACTCCCATCCTAGCATCACCTCCTTGAGCTGTTGGAAACTTAGCATGACCGAGGGGCCAGATGAGAACTGAGTTTATATCGAGAGCCATTCGAGCCCAGCAAAAACGGAATTAATATAAAACACATGTCATGGTCACACAATACATGGATCTTGTTCATGGTCATGGCCCCCGAACGTACACTAAGACCAAAATCAGATTTCCAAAGCAGGACTAGCAGCGGTCAGCAAAGTTACAAACATTAACAGTTTTGGGTATGCATAAATTGTCTTTTATCGAACAGTCTGTCCAAATGTAAATTTTATAGATATATTCTGCAACAACCGAAAATACGAATATTAGTTGTTGGTTAAACTTCAGTTATGGAAAGTATAGGGGAAAATCAGAAACTAAATAAGTTCAATACCTACCTACCTTATTGACTAAAATTCCAACTTACTTGACTGACTCCAGGGACTGTTTTGTTTGAGCAACTGCATTTCAATCCAGCAGTACCACAAAATAATTAATCAGCACATTTTTTTCAGGATATAGACCAATCAACTCACCTGCAGAAAGAAAGAAGAGTCATTATTGCAGTGAAAAGGTGTTTATAAAAATTAAAATAACAAATATGTAAATGAACAGGATTACAGATTGATGGTAAAAAAAACAACACACGATCCAGATTGTGCTATAAATGAATGAAAATTAATTATGAACTGTATATAGGTATATATGCAAGTTAGTCGTCGGGGGTTAAGCTTAAAGGAAAAATAGGAAAGAGGGAATAGAACGACACTCACGAACTTCTGTGAAGAGACTGCTTTATTGTCTCTAGTAATCCGACCTACATAGGATCATGGGTTGTTTACATCCCATGATCGTATTAGTTTACAACATAAACTTGCCTCTGGCTTTAACTTATTTGTATTAACCTATATGTACAGGTGTCCCAAAATTTAAAAAACACAAACTGCTAGTTTAACCTTGTAGAATATCAATTAGATGATAAGATAAGATCAATTAAAGTTGATAAAATATATGGCAAAAGCATGAAATGTATGCCCGTCCTTGTTCCCATCGTCAGAAGCTAGCCATCCTAGTATTGTGGCTCCTAAATAAATTGCGTAAGCATCTTCACAACAGAGATTATGGCCCAACTTACTAATGGCTCGAAAGGGGCTGACTCATTGAGTGTGTTCAATGTCGTCACTACAACAATATTGTTCCATGCAACGACAGCCAGGCGGAAGGAAGAAATATGAGCCACACTGATAAGACGTTAGGGCAGTAGTAATTTGAACCCTGGAGTATACACACATAGATATTTCACAACCCACACATATACAAAAATTCACAATCCAACTGCAGTTCAGACATATTCAATACATTAAGTATTAAAAAAAATAAATGGAAAGAATTGTGTGTTATTTTTGGACAAGGTTAAGATTTGAAACAGCTTAGACTGTTAAATGAGTTTGTGGTGAGACGAAAATTGTAATGAAAGGTCAGTGATCCATCTGGTGGATGAACCAAATAAAATTTGCTGTAGCGGGGAATAAAAAAAAAAAAATTTGGAAGAGAAACATATGAAACAAAAACAAAGCACAGTGGGAAATATAAGTAGCAAAAAGAAATCTGACAAATATAGTGGGCCAAAAGGAAAAGAAAACAATGGGTGGAGTTCAGTCAGAGTCTGAATGAGGATTACCATGAGAATTACGAGTGGTTTTGGAGGAAGATAAAGGATTTAAAAGGTAAACGCTGCAAATAAATAAGGAATGTCAAAGATGAAAATGGGAACCAATTAACAGAGCCAACTAATACTATAAACAGAATATTGTTTTTTCTAATTTATTGTGCTATAAAATTACTCTCTAATCCAGTTATTATCAAATAAAATTGATTAAAACAGATAGATTTTTTTTATTATGATTAACCATAGCTGATTGGAGTCATGTACTTTTTATTGTTTTCATTTGAAAACCTTTAATTTCTTTTTTGTTCTTGATGAAGTTGATGTAAACAAAACTAATTTCATTACATGTACTCATAGAGCTTTCTTAAATTATTCGATAGTTACAACACATAAATACTTCAAAGTATTGAAAATTTGTGACATTTTGAGAATTTATGAGAACAAAAACGGGGTGAGTTATTAAAAGAGATTAGTACATTCAATAAATCCCCAGTGCCTGTTCTCATAAATGCTTTTATTTATGGCTAAGTTATAATATTTGAGGTATTCAGAATAGGATATAATAGAAAAAAAAATTATTCTTTTTCATTCATAGTCCCCTATGAATAACATTAATGTTCAGATGACAAATTCACATCTGGCAAATAAAAAGAACTATAACATCATAATTAAAAAATAAAACAAAATAGTAATAACAATGTGAAATAAAGTGTAAACCTCTATAGGAATAATAATAATTATGAAATAAAAATAAATATTGTTTCACTCCTTTTAGTAAATAATGTCTATAGGATCCACCTAAAAGAAACCAAAAAAATATTCAGAAGTCTGTACGGTAAGACATAAAATAAAAAAAGAAAATTACTAAAAAAGAAAACAAGTAAGTGACATAAAAACTGCCAGCCAACATTTACCTATATATGATAAACAATAAAATAAAATAATTAATTGGAGATAGAGAATTCTAGAGGGTAGTAGAACAAGCAAGGAAGGACCGATCATATGCTCTAGTTTTGTGTTCTGGGAGTGGACTGAGGTTTGAACTGTAAAATATTGTATACTTAAAGGGGGTGACACAAATTGATGGTTTGAAAAAGGAATGAACCAAGGAAATATTGTGCATGGAAGGAGGGGAAGAACCACTCCAACTCGGAGGAGAGACATGGGATCGCCCGGGAGTCCTAAAGACAAATCTTATGAAGCTATTAATGATAAAATGTATTTATGATAAAAAGCAATTTAAGTGTTATAACAACCGCAAAATGGTAACTTTACGAACTACACCAATAAAGACATGTAAACGATAAATTGGTATTAACTGAAGTTGTTATTGTTGTCCATCAATTTTACAACTGACAGAGAAGATCTACATTACATACTACTAACTAGCAGCTTTGTTTACTTAATCTTTTGTTGTAGCCATGTCTTTTACATACATCTGTTTTCATATAATATCCATATATGTTTGTAAGTCAAATCTACCAACTATTACATAATATCAATTCATCAACTGCCCAGATTGCACTTTTATACACTTTATTTTTGTTTTATTTCTATTGTACCAAACCATTGCCACTAATTATCACCGATCATGTTTAACCCTGGCATTTTCTGTTATCAGGACTTGATGCATACATACGTATGCCGGACCGTAGTCAACAAATGAACTCGATAAAACCTTAACATCTCTTTTTCATCCTTTTCAAATAGTGATGTATGCTAACCATCAATCCTTAATTTTTGACCTATCCCAAGTTGTACTACAATAAATGTAGTTCCCAATAAACCCTTTCTTTCTCAGTCTCTAAAACCAAAACAGTAGAGTGCATAGAGCTTCCATCTCCCTAACTCTACTCTGCCCTTACATTGATGAAATCCAAAACCAAATTCAATTATTTTAATTCCATAATGACACCCAAATATAACATGCCTTTCATTGCTCAGATCTCCTGATGGCTTCCTTTGAAATCCAAGAAGACCTGAATTGAATTAGTACACGGGCTAAGCTGAATAAACTGAATTTATACCCAATAAAGTATATATAAATTATCTTAGGTTCCAAACCCCATATCCACGCCCCCCCCCCGGACCTACCTACATTCTTAATTGAGTACACTCCTACCCAGTACTCCACATTTGTCTAAAACCTTGGCCTGATTCTTGATCAATCTTTAACTTGGAATGAATCTCTTTCCCAAATCTTTAGAAGTATAAAGAAGTCATTCTAACACTGTTAAATTGATCTTTTCATCTATTCCACAACAATCTTGTGAACTTCTTGTTTCCTCCCTGGGAATGGTAATTACCTAGAAACAGGAACTTACTAGGACTGAACTCTATCAAATCTACTTAGCTACTAAAACCACATCACCCATATACAGGGTGTTCAGCTCATCATGTTGAAAAAATGTATGCTTGCAATTAGATAAAAGATGGAATCAAAAATTTCCAATAGCAGTTTTCTATCTCCATCCATTTCCAAGATATGATTTTTTTAAACGTTTTTTTCTCAAGAAACCCACATTTTCGCAAGTTTTGAAAATAACTATCTAAGAAGTGAATAGTACTTCACACCTTACAAATATTGAAAAATTCAAATTTCTGAATCACTTAGCTAATATTTGTATTAGCAACTTTTTGTCAAAGATGTTTTCGACTGGTTTACTCAACATTTTGATTTCAATATAGTTTGAATGACAAATATATTATTACGATATTTATCATATATTTTAATTATATATTTTTTATATAATTTATATTTGATTTTTAATCTTTATATTCAACTTTTACTTTATCTTAAGGTTCTGTTAATAAAAATAGGATAGTTCTGGCAAAAGGAATAATTGTTTATTTTCACAAATTGATTTAAAATTAATATACAAATAGTTACGTACGTATATAAAATAACATTATTAAAAACTAAATTTAAAATTGTACCTTATAACTAACCGCGACTGGCCAGTTTTTTTAATTCTTCGATGCGTTGTCTTCTATTGTGTGGTTCGGATTAGCGTCTTGAGCATTCTTGGTTCTCGATCCGTGCCGGGTGAAAATCTGTGGCCGGTCTTCCCTTGAGCACCACGAGGCAGTAACCGTGCCTGGGCTAGCGTCTCTCCTGGTCCCCTCTCTCCTGCCGGGTCTAGATTAATGAGACCGAGTCCGTGGCGATCCCAGTCTTTACACCTTTCCGCTGCCTTATTGATATTTTAACTGGTTGTACAAAGCCAGTTGTTTCGGATATTTATACTTTGCTTGTTTTGAAGTTTATAAAATAAAATATTTATATTAAATTATTGATATTATTTATATTACACATATTAATGGTAGATTCAATGCATCGAATAGTGTTTAACATTTGTGAATCGTGGTACACGAGTCGTATATTGTTCATCAACGCTCGCTAATTTCGAGTTTATTTCAAAAACACCATCAAAAATCAACACATCAAAATATCACAACAATATATGAGAATGCAAACAAATTTTGGATGGAGCTGGTCCAATTCTCTCAGAGGTTTTAGAGATTTATCATTAATTTAGTGCTTATGTCCTTTTGAACTCCCTCCATCCTCCTTTGGATATACCAACACTATCAAGATCCTGGTACAATAGTTGATTGGCTATTTGTTGCATTTTTTTTTCTGATTTGTTTATTTTATGTTACATTTACGAAAAATGCAAAGGACGCAACTCTTTTGTTAATAGCTTGAATAGCTTTTATTTATCATGTTACTATTCAAAAGCATGATCATTCGTTATTAGAATATGTATCCATAGGCCTGACTGGGGCCTAGGTAATTGACGATTTGCTATTATTAGAGGACTTATGTCCCAAATAAAGTTTATTTTTTATTTCATTTAATTTATTTATAGAGGTCCAAATCCTTTTATTCCTGTGATTAATTTCATGCAATCGTTATCACTCGACTGCTTCGGAATTGTGGGTATTTTCAATTTTCAGGAAGGTTTTGTAATATAGCTAATCCATATATACTCCATGCTCTTGTAAGTGGACTTTATTTTGGGTGGTAGCCTTGACAAGTAGTACTAATTATCAATTGGTCACTGAAAAATGTTCAATAAGCTCAGTGAAATTCATTCAGTAAGTTCATCAACACCTTCAATGGTTTAATTCAAAATAATACATTTTTTTTTGCTGCAATCTAGATACTATTAAAATAAAATAGTTTTGTCACTCTGCAGCTGTTATTTATCATGTAGCTCTAGCGGTTGATAGACTAATCAAAATATTTGGAGCTAAGTAAATAAAATTTGTGAAGAGACTAAACTGTGTTTTTGCTTTATTTCATGAGTATACCCATTCAGCACGTATGCGCCACAACCACGCCAATCATACTTGAACTTATGAATAAACTTAGTTTTGGTTATACTTTACCTGTAACAGTATTATAATTAATTAATGTTCTGACCAGTTATGAGTATTGACTTCTTCATCAACAAAATAAAAACAATGTCTGGTCAGGGTTCACTTAGCATGGTGTGGAAAATACACTGCCCCACAAAAAAAGTGGTGATCTTAGAAAGATTTGAATATTTGGTTCCTAATAGAACTATTTCAGCTTTCGGTTCTTTTTTAATTAATATTAAACATTTTAAGTGATAAGGGACTATAAATATGAAGGAAAACCCCAATAAATATTCAACAAATTTATTTTTAAAAAATTATACAGAAATTTCTATTTTGATTTCTTGAGAAACTGATCTTTAGAAACTTAGCAAAAGGGTTTTTTATATATTTTTTTTTAATTTTAATTTAATAGTGGTTTTGATGGTCAAGCAAGTAGCACGTGTTGTTGGTTTAGTGGAAGATGGTCGAAGCCAAAGATATGGAGCCCATTGAATTTACCTGAAACTACCATTCGGAGAGCAATTACACGTTACCGTGAGACAGTTTTGTGCAATCACAGACCCGGATCAGGTCGAGAGTGACAGAGCTGGTTTATTGTACTGCACATGCTTCGGAATCGGTTTGCACACATGCACAACTCGGGAGTAGCATATATGCAGAAACTGTTAGACGTAGACTTGCTAAAGTGAATTTGAACTCTCAGAGACCAGCATCAGGGCCATTGTTGACCAGAGAACATTGTAAAAGAGCTCATTTTGAATTCGCTCGGGAGCAACTTGTGTGGACTGTAAACGAATGGAGCAACGTGCTGTTTTCAGATGAGTCATGCTTCTATTTTTCAACACCAGATTTTTATAGTTTCAGTGACAAGAAAACGTGTAATATTAATCAAAAAAGAATTGAAAGCCAAAATAATTCTATTAGGAAGCTAATTATGAATTTATCCAAGTGCACCACTTTTTATGTATGGCAGTGTAGTTTATTTTATACTACAATGATTATTTTATCAACATAATATGTTCAGTACGTAAAATAGTGTAATTTAGTAGTAAAAAATGTCTTATAAATGTAAAATCATTTTTATAACAATTGAAAAAGGAGAAAAATAGAAAAAAAAAATCTGAAAAAACCCATAAATATAGTTGAGCAAATTGGATAATAAATACATATCTGCCATTGAAGTCTCGGTTAATTGAAAACTTTTAAATGTAGAGCTCAGATAATAGGGGTTATATTGTAGTCTTGTTTTAAATTAGTCTGAAAAATTTCTCTAACACTGTATTCTAATTTAGGTCTCGTTACAGATTCTAAACCAAAATTCTACAATCCAGATCTCCAATAAAATATTTAATTGTAGACGATTTATTAGAAGAAGAAATAATAACAAAAGACTAGAAAATACTGGTAGTTTTGAAGAAGATATGATGTCAAATAAGGAACTTTGTCCCGGATCTGATTCTAAACCAGGTTTGAGCAGTGCTGTTAAAAGTGGAAATAAAAACTCCTTAATATATTCTGTGACCCCCCTGGTGACCACTGAAGATGAGGAGGGCTTCAAGCTGGGCGACAGGATAAAGAAGAAGTGGAAAAATAATACTAAAGCTAATGTATGAGACCTTGTGGCTAGACTTCCTCTAATGAGAAAAGACCCCAAAGTTGAATGTAAAACTCATATAACCAACAAGGGTATTCCGGCCGAGATACTAAGTAAGCTCCTAAAGAAGGACTGTAGCAGCTCTCCAATGATCGTTAGGGGCACAAAGGCCAGAGGACTCCTCGTGGAGACCCCTAGCATGGAGGACGCGGCGAGCCTGTTGGAATCATCAAAATCAGTGGGCCTCAATACTAGGTTGGCTCAGAAGAGAGGACCAAGGGTGGTGTTCCAAGGAGTCCCTAGTACCTGGACAAGTTCTTGAATGAGGTTTGGATGGCATTGTCTCAAGTGGACCCTTCTTTGGTGAATTTGCCTCAGGATCAGAGACTGGGTGCCCTAAGGCTGATATTTAAGATGGGGCCGGGTAGAGACCTGGTCTTCGTTAGTTGGGTGGCAGAGGTTACCCCCACTGTTAGGTTCGCTTTGATGGGAACCGCCGATCTGCGGGTGGGGGGGTTGGCACAGGCCGGTCGTAAGTGACTTCCTGGATCCATCCCGTTGTCTAAATTGCCACTCAAAGGCAACCTTTACCAAGTACCCAGAAACCTGTAGGTGGTGTGCCTATGAGGAGCATATCGCGAATGATTGCACTCATAAGAATGAAAGCCCGCGTTGTGCAAATTGCATGAGAGCTGGGATTCCCGAGGAGGAGGCTAGGCACCAGGCTGGAGCCACTGAGTGTCCTCAGCTGATCAAGGAGGTCCGGGCCTTGATGTATAGGACCAGGTACAAGTGCATCCTGTACCAACGTAGCGAGTTTAGATTTAATATAGCCTGAAATGAAGGTGCATCATAATATAATTAGGTTATGAAGTATTAAGCAGTTACTAAAGTTTAGCAAATAGGTTGCTGTTTCTTGTATGTAGGTTAATTAGAGGTAAGATAAAATTGTAAATAGGTCACAGAAAGTAAAAGCTACTTAGGATGTAAGTCATATCTGTTATTAGTAGGTTGATAGGTAGTAAGTTGTTTATTGTTATATTGGTAGTTGATAAGGTTATTTGTAAACAGAGTAATGTGTTGCAACTATGAATAAACAATGAAGAAAGACGGTTTAATAGAATAACCTAAGGTGCGCTGACCAATGCAATAACCCTAATTGCATTGGAATATGCACACCACAGGAATCGAAAACAGCCCCTGGAGTCTGCTTCATAGACTTGCGAGAAAAGCCCGAGCCTGGATCACGGGCTCACAGCGAAACCCTGCGTGGGAAACCGTCTGGAAGGGAAAAAAAAATGTCCATGTTATGCTGTCAAAGAATCCACTTTATGTTAAACAAATGTTGTAAAAGCAAATGTGTAAAAAAATTTTACAGTCCTAATTTTTTGTTTTTATTAAGATAATTTTTAATGTAATAATGTAAATTAAATCAAATCACATACTCTAAAGCCAGGTAATGATTGATAACGATAATGATTAATCGAAGGGAGTGATATTGTCCCTGCGAATGCGAAAACACCATTAATGCCCAACAATTGTGACTTACAAATAACTGATTTTTTTTAGATAATAATTGTGTGAAGTGTTAATACTATTAGATGGATTTAGAGAGTTTAAGGTGTAACGTCTATTGTATTATTAACACTGACTTTGTATATTAAATTTGTAATATTACTAACCAACTGAACCTGTAAAATAATTTCATTCCCCAATTTGCACTTACTCACACATTTTCAACATTCAAGTTAGTAGTAAAGCTAATCCCATTTACACATTTATACCTTTCCCTTTCATTAAATTGATATTAATCACCATTACCATTTCAATTATAGATTTTATTAGATTCATTGTTTAAATTAACTACAGTTTAATCCTTAGTCATTTGTGGTTTAGAGGAAAGAATCTAAAACAGTTATCTTTCTCAGGCACTTTATAATCTCTTTGTTTATTATCTCAAAACAAGCACATATATATAGATATTCATCTATTGTCTTTAAAAGACATTCATATTTTTCACTGAACTCAATTAATAAATAACACAGCTTAGCTTTCCAATAGCCTATCAATGCACATAACTTGCTTGCAGAGTAATCTTACAAGTTTTCCAAAGAGGTTCACCAACCAAGTTACAGTGGGGCATCTTTTTACCAGGAAACATAAACCTTTCCTAGACATTCCATTTAATTACAGTATTTTTAAAAAAAATAATAAACCTTTATTAGAATAAAACTATAGTAAGCCTTAGAAGGGCAATAGATAATTGTGATTTTTATGACATACAATCAGGACATGAAGGTAGAAAACTTACCAGTGCCAAAATTGTAATCTTTGATAGAGGGAATTTTAAGGGCATTACAGAGGATTTTATCGGTGCCATAAAAAGGTGGATTAACTGATGCTGTTAGGACTTAAGAAGGGAAGAATAGGATGCGGTTGATATTTGACGGTTTTTTTGGATCCCCATAGTTCAAGTTCGTAAGCCCAAATTGGTTTTAGAATGGCTTTATATGAGTATTGTATATTGTTATGATTTCATCTAATTTGATTATATTAAAATTTATCTGAGGTTTATAGGTTCTTGTTAATATAAAAAGAAAACTCTGGCAAAAGAAAAATCAGATTTTACAAAATTCACCCTCATTTTATTTAAATACACAATCATGTCTATGATACAAAACTACAAATTATCAACAAATTTTATAATTTACCTTAACATTATTAACTCTCGCTACTGGCCAGATTTTTATTAAATATTTACGCCTTTTGCTTCTTTTACCCTAACTTGGTATGCCACGCTTTCAGTCCTATCCAATTATATCTCTTCAATCCTTCTTCTCTGGATAAAATTATTCTTCCTCCTAATGTTCTCCCACATTACAAATCATTATTAATAAAAATTGTTCATTCTTCTACAATTTTCAATATCTTTGCCTCATGAGCTCACCAATGGAAGAACGCTAACCTTCATCCTTTCAGCAGAACAACACATCTTGTTTTTCACAACCTCCTCTTTTGTTATCTACGGGTCGTTTGCCGCCCTTTTATGCCCGCTAATTTTTTCTCAAATTCAAGTATCACAACAATATATATATATATATATATATATATATATATATATATATATATATATATATATATATATATATATATTGTTGTGATATTAGATATTGTGGAGTTTGTATATAAATATTTAATCGAACTTATCAAGAAGGCAAAATAAAAACAATGGCGAGTGGATGAAAAAAACAAATGAGAGTATAGTTGTTGTTGTATCATAATGAACACACAAAGAATTACTCTCTAGTTTTAGCCAGTTATAATTAGTTGTTGTTGTGGTTCTGAGATAACACACACAGTTAGACTCTGGTCTTGGGATCGGCCTGTGATACATGTTAGCTGTAAATTGTGAGTCAGAAAGAATTTAAAAATTCTTTTGGTTAGTGGTATTGGACTTGGCAGAACCAAGAAGAGCCATTGCAAGAAAAGAAAAAGAATTGATTTGGTTTGGAAATAATTGATGAGGATAAAAGAAGAAGAAGAAGCAGAATTGTTAATAAGTATTTATAAATAATTAATTTAAGTTTGTTTTTGTAATTAAATATAATCTTTTGCCAGAATTATTTTTGTTAATAGAACCTAATAATAAATAGTAAATAAAATAAATTTAAAGTTAAAAATAAAAATACGTTATCTTTTAAAAGAACGTAAATATTTTAATAATATATATATGAGTATATATATTGTTTTTTAGTGCAGACTGGAATTTCTTTTCAAGCAGTCTATACAGTTATCCGAACCGTCTTACCGTTCACCAAACCAATTAGCTACAGTTCAAGCAGCGGAATTAAGTTCATCATATATATTTTTATAATTTATTTAGCCCTTATGTTTTCTATAAATTCTTATTTAATCTAACATCTTGAACTCTCATTGTACTCGCTCTTTCTACCTTCCCCATATATGCAAATATGTATTTTTATCTTTTTTTACTTAACATATTTTTCATTAATTTATCTTGTCCTTTCACTTCCATCTATTACTAATATCACCATATGTTCCCCTTTACCAGTAGGTCAGTTTGTATACATTCAGACCGATATCCACCATCTGAGTATTTAAACAAAACAGTAGGCACGGAATATGAAATATATTCCAAGAAAATATCTTTTTAAAAATAATCATCATTTTTCAAAATTCACAAAACCCCCTTTTAAATGGAAGTGATGGAAAGGTTTGAGGTGTTTTTAGGTGTTTTAAAGTTTGGTTTGATTGGAAGGGGTGAAAAGTTTTTTAATTAAAAAGTCACTCTTTTTCTCTACAGCTCGCTCTGGCGACTAGCATAATATGTTATACAACTTTCTCACCGAATTCTATGAGATATTTGTTGAGGCCTTTATCCTATTCACCGATGTCAAAGTAAAATACACCTTTCCATCAAGTTAACTTTCGAGGTTGTATTCATAAAATATGCATTGACGGTAATAAATAATTATCATATTTCCCATAACCATAGTCATAATTATAACCATCATTTTTGCGACAGTATGTTTAATTGAAGCTTTAATAAAATGTATCTGCAGTTCATTCCGGAGGCATACTAGCCCAGAGCTAATTGCTTCAGAAGCTAACGCTTCCGTTAAAGTTTTATTTGACCAACGGTCATATATTCGAACCATTATCCCAACAATTCACCTGTTGTATATCCGTACAACAATGTGGATTAAAGGACATTTAAACTTCCGGTAATGAGGTGTATTTATTCGAGCAGGAATAAAGGCCCCCTGCAAGTGTTCGTTCAGGCGACGAGCTCGAATTAAAATAAGCACAATAAACCGCAATAAACACATCAATTAACAAATTATAAGCCTAAAAAGAAATATCTGGTGAGCACAGGTGAAGCTAAGTGGAATGTATTAATAAAACAATTCTTACCTTATGACTACAGACATATTTAAACACGTAATACGTATTGTAACTAGAAAGGAAAATGCTATGAGTAGAGACAGGATTTTCGTACAGTAAAAAACTCAAAATGTGCAAAAACGCAATTTTTTTTTGGTGTTATAAATACCATAAGAAAAAAAAATTTGCTTTACATATTGTTGGAATATTAAGTACAAAATATTTAATAAATAAGAATATAAAAAATAAATAAACAATGTTAGAAAAAATTAATTTTTATCACTTTCATAATAATGTACGATGTTGTACCTACATTTGAACAATTTTCCCCCAAAATTGTGTCGTCAGTCACTTAAGATGTTTTTTTTAAATTGAAAATCTTTTCTCCGTTAATGGAGTCATTGAATTGTTTTAAGCCAATATAGCAAACTTTTTTTTTCAACAGTTAAATAATCTTTGTAGAGAAGAGTCTTTTAAAATAAAATAAAGAAAAGCTTTATTATGAAGTACAATCAAAACGCTGGTATATACAAATATTAAGAGATCAGTTAAAACATACTGTGTGGAATGTCTAGGCACAAGTGGGGTCTGGGGCTAAAGCTGAGACATATATGCATAAGAAAAGGATAAGATTCTGGGAAGTAGGGAGGTCTTGGAGTGATGCGGTTGCTTACTTAAAAATAACAGGGAACCATCAGTAACTTCCATGAAGTCACGAGGCAGGTAACTTCCGCTCAAGCCCCTTCTTGTTCTTAGTATTATAAAACTAACCATGGAGTCAAATTTTGCATTTTAAATTCTTCCCTAGTCGTTATCAATTTTTCTAGGTTCTCTCGAACAGTTTCAAGAATTTCAATGAGCGAATTTAAGTTTAGATTTATGGATTTCAACGTTGTGAGAGTATTTGATAGGGTGGATATGTGTGGTTTAATAAATGTTAAATCGGATGTAATGGATGGTGAATTGAGAATGTTTTTTACTTTTATGATCGATTGAGTCTCATTTTCTTCTATATCATCCTTGAATTCCTGACATTGTTTAAAACAGTGCTGCATTTAACCATGTGTTGCATCGTGTTTAAACAGGTTCCGGTGGGAGTTCAAATTGCATTACATCGCGATACCCAAGATGGAGGATCTGAGGAACACTTTTTTTTTCCATTGTTCACAAGTTTATTGACTTCAGGGAAAATTTCACATACTTTCTCAAGCACTCGATTCAACCAATCAGTGATGGACGTCACGTCTGATCATACAGGGCGCTGCATCTCACACTAACACAAGGATTTTGTTCCAGAATCTAGAAAATAAAATTTGTAAATAAGCTTCCTTAGGTCATTAAACTCCTGGCTTGGCATGGTGACTTTCATTACTTGTCTCGGCTCCTTCCTGGTTCCTGAGGAACATTTATGGTAACCTGGCGTCCTTCTGGGTTCCTCTGGTTTCAGCTGCATACAGGGAAGGTCGGATAGACACAAGTAGGGACCGTCTCAGGGTGTGTTCAAAATGTCGATGCCAGGGAGGTTAAGGGTGACTCAGGTCGGTCGTGTTCACCAGGTGAGTTTTTTTGAGGGCTGACTGCTGACTGACCACGAGCCACGAGTTCCTGTATCCAAGTGGCAGATACCTCTTGACAAAAACAGCCAAAGAATGCCAAAAATTGACAACAACGTGACTATTTCCTTAACACAAATACCCATAGATGGATCATGCCTCCCTGCACACAAACGGGTACACTCCAAAGCGTGGACGGCTACAGTGTGGTTTCCATATTCATGGACGCAGAGAAATCTCCCATGACATACTCTCAAATTCATGAAGGAAAATAGCATCATCAAGTATTAAATAGCTTCTCAACTGTGACTTGGGAAATTTTATGGATTAGTGAAAAGGGCTCTAAAAAGCAGATAGCAATGGTCAATATGATTTTTGTTTCACGAGTACCAATCCCTTTCTTAATGCACTTTTTATCCTGTTTTCAAATATGTATTCGAAATTTCTCCATCGCTCACAGTTTTTCGTCCATTTGTCAATTGTCAAGTAAAAGCTCCTAGAGCATTGTAAATATGATGGAACCAAATGAGCTAGCATTGCTACTGTTGACGTCTATAGACATGTACAAACGTGATCTAGTGTAGCTCACATTCATCAGAACGATGCTAGTTGTGAGATAGTAGCGAACCATAAACACGTCGTTTGTGTCACAATTATTCTATATTACATATTTACAACTTTATTTATTTTAATTAATCATTAATTACAAAATGCACAGTTTGTTTAAATCATTAAAACAATTTTTATTATGAATGTGGTGAAGTGACGCTCTCGTCCCGAAGGCAAAACCTTACTCCGTTAATAAAAAAGTGTTATGAACTTTATTTTGGGTGTGAAGTCGGAGACCAAACAAGGGCCTAGGATCCACATATCTGTTGCTTATTGTGTTCTAAGATTTTCACTGCACGGCAAAAAGTCGCAAGCCACATGCCATTTGCTATTCTTGTAATTTGGAGGGATCACAAAGATCACTGTTCTGAATGTTATTTCTGCTTAACAAATATTAAAGGGATTACATTAAAATCAAAACATAAAGTGTTGTATCCTAACTTGCAATCTGCAATGAGACCAGCTCCACGTTGGAAAGAATTGCCCATACCAAAGCCTCCGGTACATGCGACATTAAATGAAGAGAGCTCAGAGACTGATGAAAAGATACATATTCTGGCAATACAACTTTTGGATAAAGCAGTTCGTTTGAGCCTCATTTACTGACTCTAGAAAAATTGAACGCTCTCATGGGAGATTTAAAGTTATCCAAAAAAACATTCTGAAATGCTTGCTTCTCGGCTAAAAGGATGGAATTTTCTTTAAAAGAATAAAAAAATATGTACTTATCGTAATGGTCATTCTGAATAGAAAGACTATTTTTTGAATAAAATGGATTAGTGTTTTTTAATGGCATTTCTTCTCTTATGGAGACACTTTGTAATGTAAACCACCCAACAGACTAGCGCTTGTTCATTGATTCCTCTGAAGTTAGTTTAAAAGTTGTGCTTCTGATTAATGACAGTAAATTCCCATCAATACCCGTGGCTCACTCTACTGGTATGAAAGAAACTTATGAAAACTTTAAAATTTATATTGCAAAAGCTTCAATATCCAGTGTATGAATGGACTACTTGTGGCGATTTGAAGGTAATGGGGTCTTGGTCTGAAGGTTAGTTACACAAAGTGCTAGGGAGAGAAAAAAAATTTCATTACAAAGAAATGGCCGAAACGCGAATCACTCATTCCTGAACAGAACAATGTGAAACATGGCCCCTTGTGTAATCCTAAAAATGTGTACATTAATGAAGTATTTCGCCAAGGTCATGGACAATACCCTTATTTTCGTGTACTTAAGACACAGTTTTTCTGAAAAGTAGTGATGCAAAATTAAAGAAGAAATATTTGCGGGTCCACAAATAGGATGAAAAATTTGAGGAATTATTTAATCCAGTGGATAAAGCAGTTTGACAAGGATTAAAAAATGTTACTGAGAGTTTTTTGGCAATTCGAAAGGTGGAAAATTACCGTTATATTTTCAACGATCTCATAACATCTTATATGATATGTGATTATTCTAAGACGTGTGCCTTAACAGTAGACTTCCTCCATTCCCACGTAGACTTCTTCCTGGAAAATCTTGGTACAGTGAGCGATGAACACGGGGAACATTTACATCAGGAGATTTCAGCTTAGGAAAAAAGTATCAAGGCAAATGGATTCCTCATATACTGGGCGATTATTGTTGTACCGTCAAAAGGGATGCTCCACAGACGAAATACAGCAGAAAATCGTCATTTCTTACTTTCTAGATGAGTGAAATGTTTGAATATTGTGTAGTTAAGAATGCAGAAAATATTCACATGTTTGAAATTATAAATACCTTAATCTCGGAAACTTGCGTTACGGGGAAAAACCAATATCACATTTGAATTCAGAAGACAGTCAGAATCACATATTTTATTTCCTGAGAAGAAAAAAAACTTTTTTGTTAATCGTAATCAGCATATTTCTGTGCTGTGAAATATGCCTTAACATTTGAGGTTACATCTGAATGAAAGTATATTTTCATAATAATGCATAGTTTTTTGTAGGCTCTGAAAACCGAATGAGTAACGGCTAAGGTGTTGCGGCGTAGCCATCCCCTGGTGCACTACAGCCGTTTATGTTGCCTAATCTTCTGTATCCTAGAACAAACTGTCAAGTGGCAACGGAGAGCTAACTGGGGCCAATTCCGGACCCCAACAGTATATAGAAGGGCATAAGGCCTGGTCGCCCGGCGTTCAACCCCTTCGATCCGCAGACCTTGACTGCAACACTCGAGCCTTTGTCTCTCAGCCCGCCGCCGGCAAAATCATTTGTGACTGTTGTATTCCGGAGGGGGTCCGTCTTAGCTTGCCAGCAAAAGAATCGCCCATTTTTTACTGTTTAACCAATCTTCCCTTTTAATATATATACGATTCACTCCATGTATTAACTAATCAAAATGTATCAGTAACAATTGATAAAATAAGAAACTTGCTTGTTCAGAAAAAAACTTGACTGGGAAGTCCACGTTTATATATACAGGTATGAAATGATTCACTAATTAAAAACCTCAAGTTTGTCTAATTATGTTTGAAGCAATAAATTAACGTTTTCTCTGCTGTAACATAATGATGTAACAACACTTATGTCAAACACTAGGAGGGTTGTTTATGGATCCTTTAATGTTGATACCTCCTCGCGGATAGCACTTGTCTTCTTCAGGTACTAAACTATCTTTGTACCATTACTAGTACAGAAGGTGAGTCCCATCACCTTGTAATGTATTTATGTATTTTCCTTTTAACTTCAATCTTATATATGTAACCCAACCTCATTCAAATGCATCTGTGCATAGCAGCATGAGGAGAAAATTAGTCGATTATTTTTTTAATATTTTTACACATTGTATTAAAATTTAAAGGGGTTTAGAAAAAAAAAATAGTACAGACCGAACACAAGTCGCAAAGATACACTAAGATGCATCTTTCGAAGAATATAAATTACTTAGCTCCTGGCTCCGTGCATTTAGCAGCTGAGTCGCCTAAGAATTCTTAAACGAATATTCTATTTTAGAAAATGAACAACTACGAATTGACAAAACGTTCGATAGGAGTATGCATATATTTGGGGGAAAAGGAAGACCATAATTATAACATCCTGAAGTATCGGGAAGTGCATAATTATTATCTTGGCACCCACTGGTCGTTGCTAAAAAGGGAAAACTTGTTATTCTCTGTCATGTGATCAAAGCTTGTACCCACGTCTGGTTATGCTGATTGCAGATCGTGCTTGTCTACGGGTCACTTTCCACGACAACTCGTAAACACGGTTAAGAAAGAAAAACATAAAATAATTAAGTGCAATAGAAGCGTTAGGGGAGGGGCGACAGCTGGACTTTAGTACCTGTAAGTGAGCGATGGTCCAAAGAAGGTTGTTAAGCACTGGTTAACTTATAAATAGAGTCCCAATTTTCGTGCAGTAAAAAACTCAAAATGTGCAAAATCGTGCAGTAAAAACCCCACAGTGTGTAAAATCATGTATATAACACTTAAAATATGAAAAAATAATCTTTTTTTTGTCTAATGTATAACATTAATACATTGAAAGCTTATCTATCCATGTTTGAGTCAAAGTAAATTCGAAAAACAATTTTTTTTGGTGTAATAAATAAAAATAAATAATATGTGATGCAAGAAAAAAAATTATTTACATATTATATATTTGCTTTACATATTGTTGGTATATTAAGTAGAAAATATTTAATAAATAATAATATTAAAATTAAATAAACAATGTAAGAAAAAGTTCATTTTTAACACTTTCAAAGAATGTACAATGTACCAACAGTTAAACATCCCCCCCCCCAAAATTGTGTTGTCAGTCACTTAAGATGTTTTTTGAAATTAAAAATCTAACTATCCGTTAATGCAGTCATTGCATTGTTTTAAACGGATATAGCAAAGGTTTTTTTCAACCACAGAGTCAAATTTTGCATTTTGAATTCTTCCCTTGTTATCAATTTTTCTAGGTTCTCTCGAACAGTTTCAAAAATTTCAATGTGAGAATTTAAGTTTAGATTTCTAGATTCCAACCTTGATAGAGCATTTGATAGGGTGGATATGTGTGGTTTAATAAATGTTAAATCGGATGAATGGATGGTGAATTAAGAATGTTTTTTTTATTTTTATGATCGATTGATTCTATACATCTTAAATAGCAAGTTAAATAAAATAAAATTAATACGGATCTATTTAATATAAATATAACAATTTCATTTCTAAATAGAAGTTTAATGTTTTCGCTTTTTGCTTTAAAATTAATTTATATGAAATGAGATCATTCGTGCAATTTAGTTCAAAAAGTCCAAAATGTGAAATTTGGAAATAAGATCCCTTAGGTCATGAAACAGATGGATAAATTGTTTAGAAGACTCTAAACGCAAGCACACAATGAAATGTTAATGTAGTTAAATTCCTTTATTGTGCTAAAATTACAATCTGCCTTTTATAAGGCAATAAGTAATTAAGATAAATGCTCTCATTCATACCATATTTACAGTTCATCATTCACTCGCTCATTCATACAATATTTACAGACAGCCCAGAGACCCCCCCCCCAAATCCACCCCGAAGAGAAAGCGGAGTCTTGGGAAGTCCCCCACGCTCCTACGTCAGCCGCGTCACCGGATACTAGCCAGTGGAGGCTGACCAAGAGCGCGAGAGCCACAGACGCTCAGGACATGATTGGAGAAACTGGCCATTGCCAGGACTCCCACTGTCACGCGTTTATAGCAGGTCACGAGGCCACTGCCGTTTCAGTCTCCGAGGAGGATTATAGGGATGAGTGGCGCAGTGCAACGACTGTGCTACAGGATTAGGGTGGTTGGAAAGGCTACTGTGGAATTTCATAAACTTGGAAGGGATGAGTTCTAGAATGTAGGGTATGTTAAGGTCGTTATGAAGGGTTTTGTTGCTGACATAATAAGGGGCATTTACTATTGTTCTCAGGACTTTTGATTGAAAGGATTGGATACACTTGATGTTCGACTTTTTTGCTGTCCCCCATAGCTCTATTCCGTATGTCCAGATTGGTTTAAGTATAACTTTGTAGATTAGTAGTTTATTTTCTATTGAGAGATGGGATGTCCTTTGAAGTAGTCTGTACAGTTGTCCAAAGCGTCTGTTTAGTTCTTGTCTTTTTAGTCTCGTATGTGGGTTCTAGGTCAGTCGTTTGTCAAGATGGAAGCCTAAGTACCGTACTGTCTCGAATACAGGGAGAGGAATAGAATTAAAATAAACTAGTAGACAAGACTTGCGACAAAGGGTGAAGGTAATGTGGGAGCATTTTGCTTCATTAACTTTGATCCGCCATTGATTGCACCAATACTCGATCTCGTCAAGGTGTTTTTGAAGGTTATGGGATGCTATGTCGGGGTCTGGGTGGGATGACAAGACTGCAGTGTCATCTGCAAATGTGGCCAAGAAGGTATTGGGAGTAGAGGGGACATCAGCGGTGTATAGGTTATAGAGGATGGGGCCCAGGACACTGCCCTGTGGAACTCCTGCACTTATGGGATAGTAGTTAGAGTATTCTAAACCACAGCGGACTAGGAAGAAGCGGTTTGAAAGGTAGGACTGTAGGATTAGGAAAAGGGTCTGTGGTAAATATCTTTTGAGCTTGTAGAGCAAACCTGCGTGCCAAACCCTGTCAAAAGCTTGAGCTATATCAAGAAAGGCAGCAGTGCAATACTGTTTGGTTTCAAGGGCTGAGGAGATGTGATCAACAACGCGAAGGCCTTGTTGAGCAGTGGAATGTCGTTGGCGGAAACCAAACTGGTGTGTGGGAAAAAGGTTTTTGGATTCAACAATTGGAAGTAGACGTTTTAGTAGGAGTTTCTCAAATATTTTTGAGAGGATAGGGAGTAGGCTAATTGGACGGTAAGATGAGGCTTCATTGGGTGGTTTACCGGGTTTGGCGAATAGGACAATAATCGAATGTTTCCAGAGGAGAGGAAAGTGCGTCGTTCGGATAATGCAATTGTATATATAGGTTAAAAAGATTATGGCTTTAGGAGGAAGCTGTTTGAGAATTTGAGGAGTAAGGAGATTATATCCAGGGGATTTTCGGTAAGGTAAGTTTTTCAGAAGGTATTTGACCTCAGAGGGATTAACGGCTTTTGGTGGAAGAGAGAGAGGAATAGGTGAAGTGAGGAAATCTTCCACAGTTGTGCTGTGAGTATGGCTTTGATGAGAGAGGTGAGGTGTGAAAGTATGGGTAAGATGCAGAGCAAATTCCTCCGACCTATCCCCGTCCGAAGCCGCCCAGGACCCATCATCACGACGGAGTGGATGTGAAACAGGTTGATACTTTTTGGTTACATTCCACAACGAGTTATCCCTGGTAGACAGAGAGGAGAGGTAGGAATTGAAAGAATCGGAACGGAAGGATGCCAATCGCCGTTTTACCAATCGGCAGTACTGATTGTACGAGCGGCGATCAGCAGGATGCCGGGATCTTTGCCACACTGTTCTGGAGCGGCGTTTGGATTGGATTAGGTCTTTGAGATGCTGAGGTAAACAATTATGATTATGGATTTTTGGGTGACGATGCCTCCCAAGCCGACCTCTGGACCAGAGTAGTGAAAGAATGCACTGCATCGTCTAGGTCTTGGGATGTTTTCAGGGATAATTTGAGGTTTACGGACTCTGTAAGAAGCTGACGGAAGTGGTCCCAGTCAACTGGGCCCCTAATAAATGAAGGAGGAGGCAGTTTGTGAATTGGTCTTAGGGAAATGGTTAATAATAAAGGACTATGATCAGAGGAGAGGTCATCGAGGCGCGTGAGTGAATAGTTAAGCGTTCCTAAACTATTGTAAAAAAAGAAGTCAAGGAGATCAGGATTTCGGTTGAGATCAGAGGGCCAATAGGTGGCTGTGTCAGGAGTGATAGTGGAGCAATGTTTCCGTGTGAGTGCAGACAGCAAAGCACGTCCTCGTGTATTAGTGGATCTTGACCCCCAGTGTTGGTGCTTCGCATTAAAGTCCCCACCCACAAGGAAACGATGTCTGATGGAGTCTAGAAAGGAGATGAATTGGGAGTCGGAAATGGATTTATTGGGAGGGCAGTACACTGATGCTAGTGTAAGGGGAAAAGTGAAGGTGGTGATTGACACTGCAGTGGATTGAAGGAAATCATGTGCTACCAGAGGAACTATGTGGTGGGATATGGAGTTATGGACAATAACAGCGGTACCTGCATGAGCTGTTCCATCTGGGTGATCGGTTCGATAAGTCTTGTACTGTCGAACAGTAAATGGCCGTTTACTCGTTAGTCTTGTTTCAGTAATGAGAGCTACGTCGATGTTTTTGTCGTGGAGTAGTGCTGTCAGTTCGTTAGTGTGGGTGCGAACACCATTCGCATTCCAAAGGAGAATGGATAAGGAGTCGGAAGGATCCACTTATGGATTTTGTTTAACGGGGATAAGGTAGGAGACAAAATTTGTAAGAAGGGAAATGAGAGGGGTAATTAGGGTTCTGAACTCTGTAAAGAATGAGGTTAATAGGCTAGTAAGATCCGAAGAACTTGAAGGTGGAGGAATATGCGAGATGTGTGGTTGAGGATGGGATTGAGCTTGAGGGTTAACGGGATGAATGGAATGCTGGGAAAGGTGATCCTGCGGACAGGGAGTGGGCGGTGCCTGTGACTGCTCTCTGTTACAAACGGCATCGGCAAAAGAGACAAAAGGCCTCAAAATTCTGGCTGGGCCGCTTCTTGCTGCAAGTTTTTTCTCTTCTGGCTGACGACGTTGTTCTGTCCTGGACTTCAGCGTTCTGTATGCCTCGCAGCCCTTGTAGTTGGCTGGATGTCCTTGCTGGCAAAGCACGCAATCCGCAGGCGATTTAAGGGTTTTTTTTGCACAATTCGGTTTTGTGTTGCCCACTGCACTTAACACACCTGGGAGGGTGGTGGCAGTAAGATTTTGTATGCCCATACGCCTGACAGTTATGGCACTGGACGATATCGCGATTGGGATACGGTTTTTCAACCTGTACCCTAGTGTAGTACAGGTTTGTTAGGTCGTATATCTTCTCGACTCCAGGTGTCCTCTCGAGATCAACAAAGAACAGTGGTAATGCCGTTTTTATTGTTTCATCCTGTTGCCTATCCTCGCGCAACACGTTTGTTATTTGGCGAACTTTGTACCCGAGAGCTGAGAGTTCTTCTTATATTTCGTCAGCTGGTGTGGTCGGGTGCAAATTTCTGATTACCACTCGGAGTGATCGTTCCTGCTTTAATTGGTAGGTGTGGTAGTCTGCATTGGTTTCATCTAAATATTTAACAATCGCTCGATAAGTATCGGGAGTGTCTGGGGAAATTTTTGTATCCCGAGAGCGATTGAGCCACGTATATTTTCCGGTACCAACAATTTTGCTCATTTGTGAGCATAGTAATTTGAAGTTGCTAATGTTGCGTACATAAAGAGCAGGCGGTTTGGGCTGTGTTGGAGTTTTGTTGATTTCCATTTTTTCTGTTGGGATATTTTTTAAAGCCTCAAAGGTGTTTGGCGTGAAAAAAGGCGACTCTAAGGCTGTTTCTTTTTTGGATGTGCTGGCCTGTGGAGGTATCTCCTCCATGGAACTAGCTGCAGAGGAGGTCATTTGTACGTTCCTATTCGACCTTCTTGGTTTTCGCTTTACAGGCGACGGTGTTGGAGTTGGACCTAGTGATCTAGACCTTTTTTTCTTATTTTGAGACATTAGTTGTTGATAAAATCTCATTTTATCATAACAACGGTTTTTTTATTAGTAGAAAAGAAGTACGTAGCGCCGTGGGATTAAGTTCACAACTCCCAGTGGCGAGTCACGGGTCTTGGCTCTGAGCCACTAGACCGAATGGCTCAGAGAACTATCGTTAGTGAACGTCGAGTAAGGCGTTCAATATGGCCGACTACTCAATCCGATATCACTTATCACACTTCTCTCTAAATATAATAAGCAATTTACTCACTCTTGAGGGCTCCCTCGTGGCCAGCGCCCTCAAGTTGCCTGCTGGAACAATTTTTTAACTGAACTATGGCCTATAGACGGTAGTATATAGTGTTTGAATGACGAGCGATGTACAGAGATGTTCTAAAAGGTAGCGCATGCGCAAAAACTGACACACACACAATGAAATAACACTTAAATCCGGTTTTTACTTAAATAAGCTCTTTAATCATTGCTGATTTTCCTGAGAGGGAGGGATGGGCGCAGCTTTTGTCATCCGTTACAGGGAAGTTCTTCAGAGCGAATTCTTTTTCAGTTATTATTAAAGAAGCCCTCATGTGAGCCATCGCACACAAGTATTAGAGCAAGTGCTGTTATTAATTCAGTTCATAGAAATATACCCGTTGACAACTGTTAATTGAATTTAATAAACGATGGGCGTTACCATGGAAACAAAACGCGTATATGTTTTATTTAATTATTTTATACGGTGTGTAATTTGAAGAATATTTTAAAGTAAGGAAACTATACAAGCTTTCTATAGACTACATAATACGAGGGCGGTCTGAAAAGTTTCCACCCTCAACATAAAGATAGCAGCAGTCGTAAATAAAAGCTAGTGAATTTCGTTGTTCATCTGTTGACAGTTACTCACCAAAGTTTCAGCCATTTTGGACGCGCAGTTGTTGTGTAACAGTCGTTTGAGTGAGTCGATGTGAGTGTTTTTATGAAAATGGACAAAATCGAGTATCGAGCTGTCATTAAATATTTGTTTTTGAAAGGCAATACGCCTACGCAAATCAAAGATGAGTTGGATTCTGTGTATGGGGACTCTGCACCATCATTTACCATAGTGAAATTTTGGGCAGCTAAATTTAAACGTGGTCGTAAGAGCTTGGGAGAGGATGAACGTTCGGGACGTCCAAAAACTACAACTACCGACGAAAACATCGCCAAAGTTCACCAAATGGTGCTTGACGACCGCCGAATTAAAGTGAGAGAGATAGCAGAGGTTATGAACCTGTCAAAAGAACGTGTTTGTCACATATTAAATCAACATTTAGAGATGAGAAAGCTGTCCGCGCGTTGGGTACCGCGTTTGCTCACGTTAGACCAAAAACGTGTTCGAATGAACATTTCCAACGCTCTGTTGGCGCAGTTTAGGGGCAATAAATCCGAGTTTTGGCGCCGATTAATTACTGTGGATGAAACTTGGATACACCATTATACGCCCGAAACAAAAATACAGTCCAAACAGTGGACTGCAAAGGGGGAACCGGCTCCAAAAAAAGCAAAAACTGTTTTTTCGGCTGGGAAAGTGATGGACCCTGTTTTTTGGGATAGTCATGGAGTTATTTTAATCGATTATCTTCAAAAACGAAAAACCATTTCAGGAGCATACTACGCGTCATTACTTGACAAGCTGAAGGCAGAACTTGCGGAAAAACGGCCACATTTGCAGAAAAAGAAAATCCTGTTTCACCAAGACAACGCACCGTCTCACACCTCAGCGGTTGCCATGGCGAAAATCCATGAATTACGGTTTGAACTGCTTGACCATCCACCTTACTCACCATATCTAGCCGCAAGCGACTTCTTTTTGTTCCCTCATCTAAAAATTGCGCTCGGAGGACGGAGATTTTCGTCAAATGAAGAGGCCATCACCTTCGTGAACGATTATTTTGCAGAGAAAAACGCCGAGTACTATTTGGACGGGTTGCAGAGATGGGAGCATCGCTGGGAGAAGTGTGTAGAGTTACAAGGAGACTATGTTGAAAAATAAAAAAAAAATTCTGAAAAAACGTCTTGTATCTTTGTTAGGTCGGAAACCTTTCAGACCACCCTCGTATATGTGAACATTAACAATAATATAATATTTACGTATCTAAATACATATTTCGTTGTTACAAAATACATATTTCGTTGTTAAAAAATACATATTTCGTTGTTACAAAATACATATTTTGTTGTTAAAAAAATACATAGTTTGTTGTTACAAAATATCATACATATTTTGTTGTTACAATATACATAGTTTGTTGTTAAATTTAATGGCCCTCCGACCACTTTTGATCCAACGACATAAAAGGACGCAATCAGTGCATGCCCACAGACAACTGAACCCTGATTGAAGTTCCTCAGACACGTGTCCCTATTTCACTTTTGACCTTGCGATGATTTTTTTCATTACAGTTTTCCTCCAAGTACCTACTATCACTTAGTTACCTACTACCAAGTACCTAGTACCACTCCTATAAAATGATAACACTCAAAAGTGACACATTAGGGCTGGCAAATGGCTAAATAGTCAAGATTACTATTTAAACTTAAATGAGATGAAATAATGAAAATCAGCTGTGATACTTCACACTATTACATGTTAACAACTTTATTATGATGAAATTACAATCTGCCTTTACTTAATAGGCAATAAATAATTGAGATAAGTGTTTTCATTCATACCATATTTACAATTCATCATTAGCTCGCACATTCATACAATATTTACAAACATTTATAAACAGCCCAGGGGCCCCCTAAGTCCACACGGTTGTTGCTTCCCTCGCAAGCGAAAGAGGAAGCGGAGTCTTGGGAAGTCCCCCACGCTCCCCCACAAGCCACGTCACCGGATACAATCCAGTGGAGGCTGACGAAGAGCGCGAGAGCCACAGACGCTCAGTACATGTTTGGAGAAACTGGCCATTGCCAGGACTCCCATTGTTGCGCATTTATAGTAGGTCACGAGGCCACTGCCGTTTCATTCTCCGAGGAGGATTATAGGGATGAGTGGAGCAGTGCAATGACTGTGCTACGGGATTAGGGTGGTTGGATAGGTTACTATGGAATTTCATGAATTTGGAAGGGATGAGTTCAAAAATGCAGGGTATATTAAGATCATTATGAAGGGTTTTGTTGGTGACGTAATAGGGGGCATTTACTATTGTTCTCAGGACTTTTGATTGAAAGGATTGGATGCGCTTGATGTTCGACTTTTTTGCTGTCCCCCATGGCTATATCCCGTATGTCCAGATTGGCTTGAGTATAACTTTGTAAATAAGTAGTATATTTTCTATACAATGGGATGTCCTTCGAAGTAGTCTGTACAGTAGTCCAAAGCGTCTGTTTAGTTCTTGTCTTTTTAGCCTCGTGTGTGGGTTCCATGTCAGTCTTTTGTCGAGATGGAAGCCTAGATACCTTACTGTCTCAGACACGGGGAGAGGAAGGAAAAAGACCAGCGGACAGGACTTGCGGCAGAGGGTAAAGGTTATGTGGGAACATTTTGCTTCATTGACCTTGATTCGCCATTGGTTGAACCAATACTCGATCTCATCAAGGTGTTTTTGAAGGTTTTGGGATTCTATATCAGGGTCTGAGTGGGATGACAAGACTGCAGTGTCATCTGCAAATGTTGCCAAGAAGGTGTTGGGGGTAGAGGGGACATCAGCGGTGTATATATAGGTTATAGAGGATGGGGCCCAGAACGCTGCCCTGTGGAACTCCTGCATTTATGGGATAGTAGTTAGAATATTCTAAACCACAGCGGATTTGGAAGAAGCTGTTTGAAAGGTAGGACTTTAGGATTAGGAAAAGGGTCTGTGGTAAATATGTTTTGAGCTTGTAAAGCAAACCTGCGTGCCAAACCCTGTCAAAAGCTTGAGCTATGTCCAGAAATGCAGCAGTGCAATACTGTTTGGTTTCAAGGGCTGAGGAAATGTGATCAACAACGCGAAGGCCTTATTGAGTAGTGGAATGTTGTTGACGGAAGCCAAACTGATGTATAGGAAAAAGGTTTTTGGTTTCGACAATTGGAAGTAGACGTTTTAAGAGGAGTTTCTCAAATATTTTTGAGAGGATAGGGAGTAGGCTAATTGGACGGTAAGATTAATAAGAGGCGTCGTGGGGTGGTTTTCCGAGTTTGGTGAATAGGACAATAATGGAGTGTTTCCAGAGGAGAGGAAAGTGCGTCGTTCGGATAATGCAATTATAGATGTAGGTTAGGAAGATTATGGCTTTATGAGGAAGCTGTTTGAGAATTTGAGGAGTAAGAAGATCATATCCAGGGGATTTTCGGTAAGGTAAGTTTTTCAGAAGGTATTTGACCTCAGAGGGGTTAACGGCTTTTGGTGGAAGTGAGAGAGGTATAGGTGAAGTGAGGTAATCTTCTACAGTTGTGCTATGAGTATGGTTTTGATGAGAAAGGTGAGGTGTGAAAGTATGGGTAAGATGCAGAGCAAATTCCTCCAACCTATCCCCATCCGAAGCCGCCCAGGACCCATCATCACGACGGAGTGGGTGTGAAACAGGATGATATTTTAGGATTTTTTTAGTTACATTCCACAGAGAGTTATCCCTGGTAGAAAGAGAGGAGAGGTGGGAATTGAAGGAATCGGAACGGAAGGACGCCAATTGCCGCTTTACCAATCTGCAGTACTGATTGTATGAGCGGCGATTAGCAGGATGTCGGGATCTTTGCCATACTGTTCTGGAACGGCGTTTGGATTGGATTAGGTCTTTGAGATGCTGAGGTAAACGATTATGATTGTGGATTTTTTGTGACGATGCCTCCCAAGCCGACCTCTGGACCAGAGTAGTGAAAGAATGCACTGCATCGTCTAGGTCTTGGGATGTTTTCAGGGACACTTTGAGGTCAATGGAGCCTGTAAGAAGCTGGTGGAAGTGGTCCCAATCGACTGGGCCCCTAATAAATGAAGGAGGAGGTAGTTTGTGAATTGGTCTTAGGGAAATGGTTAATAATAAAGGGCTATGATCGGAGGAGAGGTCATCGAGGCACTTGAGTGAATAGTTTAGTGTTCCTAAACTATTGTAGAAGAAGAAGTCTAGGAGATCTGGATTTCGGTTGGGATCTGATGGCCAGTAGGTGGCTGTGTCAGGAGAGATCGTGGAGCAATGTTTCCGTGTGAGTGCAGACAGCAAAGCACGTCCGCGTGTATTCGTGGATCTTGACCCCCAGTGTTGGTGCTTCGCATTAAAGTCCCCACCCACAAGGAAACAATGTCCTATGGAGTCTAGAAAGGAGATGAATTGGGAATCGGAAATGGATTTATTGGGAGGGCAGTACACTCATGCTAGAGTAAGGGGGAAAGGGAAGGTGCTGATTGACACTGCAGTCGACTGAAGGAAATCATGTGCTACCAAAGGAACTATGTGATGAGAAATGGAATTATGAACAATGACAGCGGTACCTGCATGAGTTCTTCCTCACACTATTAAGGGTTGCGTCATAGTTAGTATAAATATATTACTTAAATAATATAGTATATTAAAATTAAATTACATGCGAATATATAATTTTATTCCAATAAATTCCGAACACATATTACAAATTGTTAATGAGGCTGTCTAGAGCTTTAATTCGATGACTTACTAAATATGATATATATTATTTTTAATTTGAAGTAATTGATTAATTAACGATAATTCATTATTATTTTTTATGGTGTTGCTAATATTTTTAGCATCTTGTAGGCAAGTTAAAGTTAATAACTATAAGCTGGAATGCGAACAGCCTTTTGACGACAGTTTTAACTAGTCCATTTAAGTAGCTAATAATGATATATTTTATTAATAAAAACGCCAGGGTATTAAATGTTCTATTCAGAATGAAAGAATTTTTTTTAATTAATAAGAAATTGATTAATCTCATTCGTTATTTTTCAGGGGGTTGCTTTTTTTAATCATCATCTGGGCGTCAAATAGAGTTACTACGCAAAATATCATTTCTCTATAATTCAATGAATATGCTTATAAATGTGTACACGTAACGCAAACAAATGAAAGCAGGTATTATAAAAATGAGTATTAAAATGTCCCACCTTTATTACTCGTCGCTTATTATTTGAATCGGTAATCAATCCCAGTTTTTGAATATGTACCAGCCCAATCGCTCAAGGAAGAATAGGCTGATTATTAGGATCGGGGTTTCGGAACCACTTGACCCAAATCCCCATTCAGGAGGCAATTATAGGAAGAAAAGGAAAATCCTATTATGTCCCCCGAATGAGCGAATACTCCCAGTGAAAGTGACATGAAAGGACGATACTGCCCTTTGTTCTACATAGCCTTTATCAGAGGGCACCTAGCTATTATACCAAACAACAAAACCTACTTCTATCGACAAATTGTTTTCATAGGACAATACTAATATCTTTATTATCCTGGGAATATCCCCCTTAAGAACAAACATTTATTCAACTTAAAGTGGGTTCTTTGATAGTTTCAGCCAGCGCTAAAATTACAATGTCCAAAGAAATAAGAAAAGATGTAATGAAAAAATGTATATATACACATAAAAGACACACATTCTTCAACAATTGAAAATTAAATAAATGTAAACCCGAACAATAAGAACAAAATTGAAGGAACCCCTTCCATTCAGACGACAACCTCTGGGGCCCTACAAAATGCAATTCGTAGCGTCTCCCCCAGCGGTCCAGTCTGCCTCTTTCCAGTTCACAATCGCCTTGGCGATCCGGACGGTTTCCGCCTACCCTCAGATACCGATTGTCAACTATAGTCATTTTAAGACCACGTAAACTACCTATAATACCTAGTATGTGCCTCTTCTTCTGAAGATACTGCCCTGTCGGGGCACATTTTCTAAGATCTTATGGAGTCAAATCAATAAACAAATACGAATTAAGCTGTGCATTGACTAGGCCACCAGCAAAGATCAAAGACCACAAGTTTATTTATCTCTTTCTGACGCCCGTCAGCTGGGTCGATGAGCCCTTCCTTGGCATGGTCATTCATTAATTAATTGTGAGATACATCATTGTTGACCGAATGTTTTATAAAACTTCTAGATTATTCTCTTCTGGGTTTTCTTAGTTTTTTGTTTTTTTAATTTAATGTTTTCACTGTCTGTTAAAGCCCTTTTTCAGCTTAGTCTAGAGATGTGATATTTCAAACAGTGGGTGATTTTAATTACTATCACAAAATGAGTAAGGGTGTCCAATGAAAGATACCCTGAGAAGTGTAATGTGTAAAAGGCTGAACTGCTGGTTGAACCGCTTTCGCTACTTTTTAACAGCAATATCGAGACCGTTGTGCAATAAAGCAATCTTGGATCGATATTGTTCCAATAGAGTGGGTGGAATCATGTTACATCCAAAAATTGACTATGTTAGAAATTTTAATAGCGATGACTAGCGATTCCTCAAAACTAGTACAGGGAGATCTGCGTAAATCATACTTGGCTCCATATTAATTTTTTACTCTGCCATCTTTTCATTTAATCATTTTTATCATTATTGTATACATTAAGTGAAAGTGATTATTCTCTTCAAGATGCAATCATTAAATCCTGATCAGGTTCAGGACCAAACTCGCAGGATGAAAACTTTCTTCTCCCCTTTCTCTTCCAGTCATTCAGCCGTCTTTTTAAGCCTTTATTTTGTCTTCTTTATTGAAATACTAACATATAATCAATAGAGTAGTAATGTAAGCCTAATAAATACCAGTAGGTAATAAAAACCTAATAACCTTAAGTTTATACGGTCTTGTTACTTTTTAGGGGTAAAAAGGTGACCTTCATCTTTGAATTCACTTTTAGCGTGGATGAAGGAATCTTTGTAACTGTTGACTCATTCTAGAAAAGTGTGTCAACCCGCAGATAGCCAACCCACGGGTAATACGACTTATTGCAGGGGTAAAGGTTTTGCTACGCCTGCGAAGAAGTTGTGGACACAATTTGAATAACTTTTCGTAATCATAGCCGTTCAAAGCTCCCAAAATTAATTCATATTATCAATCAGGACGCCGAGATCTATTTATGTCGAGTCATAAGTATTCGGTTTTTTTATCAGACATTTATTTTGCTCTCATTAAATAACAAAATTATATTAATTTTGACAAGTACAGGAAGCTTTTCATGGAGGTTCTCTTGCACTATTTGCAACTGCTGAACGTATCTATCCGCAGTAATCGTTAAATTTGACTTCAACAACTCGTGGTGAATTATTCTTTGACAATCCCGCCATACACACGATAAAATCTTTTTGCCATGGATGTTTGCTTTCGGATCTGCTAGGGGTGGTTGATCCTTATCAAGCCACTGTCTTTTGCGCACTATATTGTCATAGGTAACCCATTTTTCATCGCCTGTTAAAATCCAGTTTAAAAAAGGCTCAATTTTCACCCGTGAGAGCAGACTTGTGGCGATTGACACGCGATCTTCTTTATTCCGTTCACTGAGATTGTGAGGTACCCACACTCCTAACTTGCTGACTTTCCTTAATTTCCCAGGTGGCGGTTAACAGTTGATTGTGGTGCATTCAACTTTTCTGCTATACCTCTTGTTGATTGACATGGATTTTGCTCCAATATTGCCTTTAAAAGGTTGTCGTCAAAGTCGGAAGGACGTCCAGGTTCGTCTTTTAAGGTTGTATCTTCAGAACGGAATTTAATAAACCAATTTCTAACTGCCCGATCAGTTATTAGTCCTTCACCATATACACTGCATATTTTTTCAGCTGTCACCCTAGCACTATTGCCTTGTTTAAATTCCCAAAGCATTATATGACAAATATGTACTTTTTGACTCTGCATTTCAAAGGTTTAAAAAAAAACAGTTTAACGCAACGTGTATCACACAAAACCGTTGACAAAAGACTAACTGAAGCCTCGTCGATATAGTGAAAACAAAAAGTTGTCATGGTAACTCATAGCGGGCAGATACGAACAATAGATTCTACTTAGCTGCATCGGGAGTTACTTATGACTCAATATAATTTGATAGAACGTACAACATGAAAATATTATTTTTTCATTCATTGTCCGTTCATCATTACCTTTCCAACATTAAAAAATATATTTAAATAACACTTTGTTAAAGGCCACTTTGCATATCGACGGTGACCATGTACACATTTATATATTTGTAATCAAATGACTCATTATTCACTCTCTTTGAGTGATACTACGTTTCCTGTTCTTTTTGTCAACGGACCCAAAGTAAATTCACCGGGATTCATTAAATTCATTGGGGTCAAATAAGTACTTGTTCTAAAAATAAACCTACAAATTCAAATATAAATGTTGTAAAATGTTTTTTTCTTCAGCAAACTCCACTCAAGACATTTGAGTTCTATCATGTGCCACATTGCCTTTGCTCTGACTCCTTCCACATCATCCAGACAATGTTTTCTTGGACGTCTTCTTGGCCACTTGCCTTCTTCCTAAATTCTTGGAGGTAATGTTGATGCATTCCTAGTAAGGGCTCTGGTATTTATTAAGTCCTGAGGGATTCCTGATTTACCTTCTCTCCCACTCTACTGTTCCTCATTCTGTGCAGTCTAGTTTTCCCAATTAACACTTACAGAAACCTCATCTCGGCGGCATCATTATTCCAGGCCGAGATTCTGATCCGTAAGTTAAAAAAGGTAGGTAAATTTATTTGTATATGGCCATTTTTGTCTTAGTTTCAATCTCTCTTGATTATTGTATTTCTCAATTGGAAATACATACTGTGCATTCTATTGCTAACTTCTGGATTGAGTCCCCCGGGCAGTAAAACTCTTTCTAGAACTCCAATAACAGTAATTGGTGCATACTATTTTTTGTTGGGTTCCTAGAGATTGCTATAACTTTATTTTTTAGAAAAGTTGAGGGTCATACCTTTTCTAGCGATTGCAGCTACAAGGTTTTTTAAATGTATTATTCCATACTTAATTATCACTTTTTAAACAGGTTATACCATAATAGATCCGTGATTATGATTACAGCCAAACTGATCCTTCTCTTTTCCCCCCGAGACGAATTCGAGCATAAAACGCAAACGGAATTCGCATAAGCGTGTATTCGCCGTGGAATGAAAATAAATTGTTACGGAGCTAAGTCGATAAGCGTAAATAAGCTAATGTAGTCACAACAGGCAAGCTAACGCGTACAGCCTATGGTTTGTAGAGAATGGAGTAAGGTTATAATACGCTTCCTGACCTAAAAAAAAATTTGCATAGTTACATAAAAAAAATAATATAAATTCGTATAATTTATTTTTAGAACCAAGCCTACGAGTTTTTTTTTGTTACCAGATTGTTCTAACATAACGGACATAGCATTTTCAAGGTGAAAAGTATTAGTGCACATTTATACTGGATAATTAAATATATATATATATATATATATATATATATATATATATATATATATATATATATAAAAAAAAGTCAGTCTTATGACTAGAAAGAACATGGGGTAATTTCGCTATCCCAGGTGAAAAATTTTATCAAAACGATTAGCGTTGTATTGAATGCAATCGATAAAACAGTTACCAAGTTAACTTTGTCTGCATTTATCGCATCTATCTTAATAGAACGCGCTTCATAACATAAAACTGAACTTGATAAATTGATTTGCTAAAAATACCAAGTCAGGTATGGCATTGTTTTACCCGCTGAAGCGAAGTTGGCTAACTTTCAGATTGGAATTTAAACTTACTTTTACAGGCCCAGCTGACTTTGTCGACTGCTTTTTGTTCGAACAGGCGTAATTACTCAGTATTTCATCAACCAACTCACCTGCAAAAATAAAATTAATACAGTGAAAAGGGTTTTACAGTAATAGAAAATATTCACAATTTAAGGGTAGTGTACTTATGATGATGAGCATATTAACAGGAATTAAAGGTTATACCCTTAAAATTTTAGATCAAACTGCTATCGTGTATTAAGGAGCCGTGAAGCGGGCTCGTGGGGTTACGTAGCCTGTGGTGCGCGTATTCCGATGCCATGGGATTGTTGCACCGGTCAGCGCACCTTCGGTTATTCTGTTTTGTTTCATTTATTCTCAAAAAAAAAAACCCATGATAATAATATATAAAAAGAAAGAAGAAAACACAAAACTAAAGTAAAGAGAAAAGAAACACCACTAATAACATATTTACAAATCCTAAACTAGCTATATATACATTTGTGTATTAAGGAACTGACAGACAGACAGAATATTGATCCGTTCTACTTTGAGGCGACAGAAAAAATCTATTCGCATAAGTCCGGGAACTATTTGACAGCCATAAGATTATTTTTTGCGTTATTCCAATGATCAGATTTAAATGAATAATATTTGAGACAACCCTGGTTTTGACTGACACTAATTTCTGTTTCTTTGACGAAATGTCAATAAAATATCCACATAAGACCAGCCAGACAGTCACCTGCTAAGGTTAAACAAATAAGGTCGTTGGATTGTGCGCATTAAGGTCGTTCCAGCCAATAGGAATGTTTGGAGGCCGTCTTTTACTGCGTCTCACAATCTATAAATAATATAATTCCTATGTAATTGGCCATTTAAATATTGTGCCTGTTATATCTATTCAGTAGCAATGAATGCAGTATTAAAATGATGTAATATTAAATGCGGCTTCTTTCGATATATACAGTACGTTTTTGTTCTTTTTCAAAATCACCATGACAATATATCTAATAGTAAATACATGACAAATTATATTTATTTATTTGGAAATCGGTGATTTGGTCGGAGGAAACGAAAGTTTGTCGTATTTTGTTTTCTTTCATAGCCCCTTTAAATTTACAGATAATTATAGATCCTCGGGCGAATCTATTTACAAATTATTTTTGTATTTCCTGTAGCATCGCTACATTATATACAGGTTTTGTTATTTTATAAAAATTATATAATGAATAAACAAGTATAATGATACACATTATAAGTGACTGGACTTAAATGGCTAATAAAGGTGATGGGGTTCACCTTTTTGATCAAACTTACTAACTTACTTACTAATTCTTAACCTAATTTTTCCCCGACAGTCTGTTGCCATCGATGCGGGAAGGGTGGTGGGGTGGGATATATAAAATAGATTTGCGGTATTGGTCCCGTTGTTACTTATAATAATTAATATTTGTTTAACATAAAAATCCTTGTGAGATTGAGACTTGGTTCCTGTAGATTAATTAAAGAAGCAAGATATATACGAAATTTGTGTGTGCTAAAAGTAACATAATACAATAAACAGATTTACACGACTTAATACTAAAATTTGGAGCGTTATAAGGTGTAATTGTTTAAATAAATATATTGGAAAAGTAAGTACGCAATTCAAATAGTATAAAAACATAACTGAGAAAGTTTTTGTCTATGATGACATCCTTGCTGATATATAGTATAACTTACTAAGCCCCCACTAGACGCTCCTTAATTTAATATGAGCTTTACTAACATATTATAAACGAAAAACATCAGGGCATTAAGGTTAGAATTTATATTGATAAGCCGTATTAATAGAGATTATAGTATCTGACTTTAAACTATAACATACATGCATATGAGAAAATATAAAAAAAAACTCTACCCCTATCATATAGAAGGTACAGGTTATTTATATAAATAACAATAGGTTTTACAGAAGAATGTTTATACTTTGTCCAAATAAATTGAGGAAATGAATTTATATAAATAATTAAATAAATCATTTAATAAGTTTTATTTTTATGGAGACCATGCTGACAGCGTCAAAACTTTTATGAGATTCACTTTCAAATGATCTAGTAGTCCTCTAGTACATATACCAGATGACTTATGTCATCTACGTTTGTCCCTCAGTTTCAATCTGTAGATGTAGCATCTAACTTTTTTTTACTTCGTGCCTCTCGTCAATATGACTAGTGTATTTGAAAAGGGCCGGTCATTGTGAGCGTTCCTCTATTGTGTGGTCCATTTCTATCCATTTTCAGAATTTTTACCGGAGAGCAAAAAAACGTCCCATTTCTGATAAATTTGTTGTTATTTAAAAAATATGTATTGAAAGAACCGAAATCCTTGATTACTTCAAGGTTAGCTTTACAACATCTGCAATTTTATGTTTCTGGAAATTTAAATTTCGGACGGTTTTGGTTTTGAAGCAGGCTGAGTGATCGACGAGCTATTGCAATACAGTTGACTTTTGCAAAACACGAAGCTAGTTATCAGGTACAAATATAATATTTTGAAAAAGAATAAAAGATTATTAACAATATAAATAAAACAAATCTGAAATATAGGTTCCAATTCTAATCAATGGAAAAAAACACACAGCTCCTCGGAGACTAAAACGGCAGTGGCCTCTTGACATGCTATAACTAAGTGATAGTGGGAGTCCTGGCAATGGCCACTTTCTCTAATCATGTCCTGAGCGTCTTCGTCAGCCTCCGCTGGCTCTTATCCAGTGACGCGGCTGACGTAGGAGCGTGGGGGACTCCCCAAGACTCCACTTCCTCCTTCGCATGCGGGGGAGGTGACAACCTTGTGGACTTGGGGGGCCTCTGGGCTGTTTGTAAATATTGTATGAATGATAACATTTATCTCAATTACTTATCGCCTAATAAAAAGGCAGATTGCAATTTTATCTTAATAAAAATTGTTATAAAAAAAAAAACTATTTCGTAAAACGTGAAAATCAAAGGTTTAAAGAAACTCAAGAAAATCAGGAAAAATGTCTTCTCGAAATTCAGACAACGTCAACATAAAAGTGAGAGAAAAAAGGTTTATGAGAATCACGCAAAATGGGAGCGGGGGGGGGGGGGGGGAGGGGGTTTCGCAAGATTAAACAGGCCCATTTTCACTCTCGTGGTTTGAGGCAAAATGCGGCTTCCTTCGATATTTACGGTACGTTTTTGTTCTTTTTCAAAGTCATCACGACAATATGTACAATAAATTCATGACAAATTGTCTTTCTAACTACTGAAACTGTCAACAATTTATTTAGTTGGAAATGGAAGGAATGGATACCTTTAACTATCTTCATTCGAATCATTAACATTTCTATTTCCCACAATCGCAAAATTATAATACTGAAACGAATCCATATATTTCAAGTCGGTTTCGAATTAGTTTCATTTCAAAAATGTTATCTACATCTGACAGTTTTGCGGGATTCCTCCTAACGGTATCAAGTTTGATGACATCAGAAACTTTTTTTTACTTTTCTTGGATATTCCTTGAAAGGATCCTACACCATTCAGGTAGCTCACTTCGCCCGGAAATTTGTCATTCTGATCAAGAACCATTTGACTGTTGAAAATTCCATTGCTCACCAGCATTGGCATGCAAGGAAACTTAAGGAGCTGGTTTTGAAGCTAGCCTATGACTTGAACACAATTTTAATATAGAAACAGCGAATCGAGAACTTGCGAAGAATCGAAACTCATTTTGGAAAAATGGTAGAGGGAACAGGTTTTGAAGCTACAGGAATCGTTTGCTCGTTGGCGTAGCGTCATTATGACTGCGGAAGGAGGAACTCGGTCATATGTACCGACAGCTGGCCATCAGATGATCTCACCGCTGCAACATCCGCCATCTCATTCCCTTTTATTCCTACACGAGCTCGTGGAGTCTCCAGGTACACCTCTGCTAATGTTAATCTTGAGATGACCAACCGTCAGTGAAAATGTCTAATTGAAAGAGTATTACATCCTCCCACTTGCGGGCTGGATACGTTGCATGTGTGTGTACTTCACCATCTCATAAAATCAATTATCAGCTATCAATTTAGTGTGGAAACTGAAACCAAAGTAATCAACTATTATTTATTGTAGCGACAGCTAACTACATAAGATAAATCACCCTATACTCTATGTTATATATATTGTAAATTAATTTAAACAAATGTAAATAACATTACCAAACCATAAATCATTGTAAATGTTGTAAACAATAAAAGACGCGGCTGCAAGTCAAATAGTTAGAGGCTAGGAACCCTCACCCTCTACCCAGAGCAGGTAGTAAAGCCACCCCCCAGACAAGGCCTGAGTCACTACGAGAACAAAGGCCACCACATACTGGGCTGTCATTGGCCACAACAACGAGTCCCATGATTGGGTACTAATGAAGGCAGCCAACTATAAATAGACCCGGGTTTTTGCCTGTAATTCATTCTCAAGACGACTCTCTAACTGGTGACTTGCGGCTGCACTGATGTCTCAAAACGTGGCCTTCTCATTTATGAAAACCTCTGGACCTCTCTTCCTAACCTCGCTATGTTTTAGTCCGGCCTTGTCAGACCCCACCCTCTCCTTGTGGGATTCTCTGCCTTCGCCCCGCTAAAACTAGCAGCTCCTTGGGAGAGACCTCTCCCTCGCGGACAGGTTGTCGTGGCCCTACAAATTTACCTAGTAGTGTCTCCCACGGCAATCCGCCTCTCTCCGGTTCACACTCGCCTTTGGGGTCCGGACGGATTTCACCTACCCTCAGATACCGAGTGTGAATTCGTAGTCATTCCAATACCACACAAACTACCTACACTACCTACCCTATACCTCTTCTCCTGATCATAGTTCATTGTCCTATCAAATACCTATCAAATATGGAGTCAGATAGTAAGACCCGTCATTAAACAATTGTCTAGATCATAGCCTAATCATTCCTCACTTCGCCACTAGGGCTAGGGTAACTAGGCACCCCCTCGTTACGACCCGACAGTGTAAATTACTTTTTTTCAAGATTAGTGTGTGTCCCTACTCTACCGACAACGTTTCACCTTTTTAGGCATCATGAGAACTGTGAAATACATTTTCTATTTCAATCTGTAAGCAAAGGTGGCCAACCCGCGGCCAGCATTGAACATTTTCCGGCCCACGAGATTCATCACAATTTTACAAAATATATTTATTTTATAATGGCCAAAGTAGTAAAAACCAATGTATTAAAAAAATACACTATTTGTGGATCCATATATTCAAAAATTAACTTTGATTTTAAAATGAAATTCTTGCGAATATATGACGCTTTTAGTATCATTATTATTATATTATTTATGTTTACATGTAAGAACAATAGTAAACACAATAATAATAACTCGTTATGTATCAATTTTTCACTCCAAAATGTAAAGTGGGTTTAAATCTAATAGGGGGTATACAGGTATGATGCATTACCAAAGTGACCCGCAAGCTCATTTGAGTTGGCCACCCCTGTTTTAGAGGGTAAATTAAATTATTTTATCGAGGTATAGCATAGTGTGTGTGATGACAGGATGTTTTGAAGTTTTTGTCAAAGTAACAAACTGGAGATTAAAATTAAAATATCGTTCATTCTTGGATTAGTTTCTGAACTTAAATGGATCTCCTTAAGCGGATGCATAAATAGGTAAAAAAAATTCGAGACATCATTCAACTAAACGAAAGTATCTAAAAATATACAGCAAAGAATTTTTTTTCCGAAGGATACAGGTTTTCCTACTAAGCAAGTTTTCGTGAATTAATACGACCGACTGTCTTAAATTTATCGGTCATCAAAGTAAAAAAAAAAAAAATCACCTAGAACAAAATCAAGAACGCGAACTAAGTAATAAATTAAACAAAAAAAAATAATAAAGGCTTTATTGTGCAGTAATTTAAAAAGTTCCCATACCGTGCCTAGGAAAGCTTAGTCACAGTAACAAGGAAAGGGAACAGTTGTAAGTGGACTATCATTAGATAATCAATCCTGACGTCAGAATTTACCAAGCCGGTTTCAGTAGGTCAAGGTTGAAAAGGATACCATAGCAAACCTAGTGCAAACACAATTCGATCAAGTTTAACATGTTCAAATGAGTAATGCTGTATCGACAGGGAACATAGTGTCGCCGTTATTAATAATGATTAGCCAAGGATATATAGGGAAATTCTGCTTTATTGTGGATGGTTTAATTGTTGACACCTATTTAATTGTTGTAAACTTTTACTATTGTTGACAGGATTACATGCGCCTTATGTTCGAAGATTTTCCTGACCCCACATTTGTGGTCCAAACTGTTTTTAATAGTAAAATATATGATAAAATCATAATATAATTTTTTTATTTTTTTCCCCCCTAACAACAATCTTTATTGTGCAATAATTACAATCTGCCTTCCGTATGTCCAGATTGGTTTAAGTATAACTTTGTAGATTAGTAGTTTATTTTCTATTGAGAGATGGGATGTCCTTTGAGTAGTCTGTACAGTTGTCCAAAGCGTCTGTTTAGTTCTTGTCCTTTTAGTCTCGTATGTGGGTTCCAGGTCAGCCGTTTGTCGAGATGGAAGCCTAAGTACCGTACTGTCTCGGTTACAGGGAGAGGAATAGAATTAAAATAAACTAGTGGACAAGTCTTGCGACAAAGGGTGAAGGTAATGTGGGAGCATTTTGCTTCATTAACTTTGATCCGCCATTGATTGCACCAATACTCGATCTCGTCAAGGTGTTTTTGAAGGTTATGGGATGCTATGTCGGGGTCTGGGTGGGATGACAAGACTGCAGTGTCATCTGCAAATGTGGCTAAGAAGGTATTGGGAGTAGAGGGGACATCAGCGGTGTATAGGTTATAGAGGATGGGGCCTAGGACACTGCCCTGTGGAACTCCTGCATTTATGGGATAGTAGTTAGAGTATTCTAAACCACAGCGGACTAACTAAGTTTTCTAAGTGGAATTTCCTGTTGAGTGGTCAATACAGTTGTCTAAACCGTCTCTTATGCCCTTGCAATCTGTCTAGTCCTCTGACGTCTCGTATGTGGGTTCCAAGTAAGTCTTTTGTCGTGATGGAACCCAAGATATCTCATCGTGTCTCATTTGGGGATAAAGAAGCGTTGAACTGTCGGACAGGATCTACGTCATAGGGTGAAGGTAACGTGGGTGAATTTTCTTTCGTCGACTTCCGCTTATTGAGGTGAACGATTAGCCTGGGGACACGAAGTAATTAAGTACTAGATGGGTTCTGGGCGACCCTTGTTTCCTTGATCAAACTGTTTCGGGGGATGCTGTTGAGGCAGATCCTCTCAAAAGTTAACATTAACCGGGATATTGTATCTACCTTAGTATATTCACATTTTATATTCTTATTAATAATTAATAAAATACTATTTTTAAACCTATCGATTATGTTGAGAGATATACGAGGGTGGTCTGAAAATTTTCCGACCTAACAAAGATACAAGACGTTTTTTCAGATTTTTTTTTTTTTTTTCAACATAGTCTCCTTGTAACTCTACACACTTCTCCCAGCGATGCACCCATCTCTGCAACCCGTCCAAATAGTACTCGGCGTTTTTCTCTGCAAAATAATCGTTCACGAAGGTGATTGCCTTTTCATTTGACGAAAATTTCTGTCCTCCGAGCGCAATTTTTAGGTGAGGGAACGAAAAGAAGTCGCTTGGGGCTAGATCTGGTGAGTAAGGCGGATGGTCAAGAAGTTCAAACCGTAATTCATGGATTTTCGCTATGGCAACCAATGAGGTGTGAGACGGTGCGTTGTCTTGGTGAAACAGGATTTTCTTTTTCTGCAAATGTGGCCGTTTTTCCGCAAGTTCTGCCATCAGCTTGTCAAGTAATGATGCGTAGTATGCTCCTGTAATGGTTTTTCCTTTTTGAAGATAATCGATTAAAATAACTCCATGACTATCCCAAAAAACAGGGTCCATCACTTTCCCAGCCGAAAAAACAGTTTTTGCTTTTTTTGGAGCCGGTTCCCCCTTTGCAGTCCACTGTTTGGAATGTATTTTTGTTTCGGGCGTATAATGGTGTATCCAAGTTTCATCCACAGTAATTAATCGGCGCCAAAAGTCGGATTTATTGCGCCTAAACTACGCCAACAGAGCGTTGGAAATGTTCATTCGAACAAGTTTTGGTCTAACGTGAGCAAACGCGGCACCCAACGCGTGGACAGCTTTCTCATCTCTAAATGTTGATTTAATATGTGACAAACACGTTCTTTTGACATGTTCATAACCTCTGCTATTTCTCTCACTTTAATTCGGCGGTCGTCTAGCACCATTTGGTGAACTTTGGCGATGTTTTCGTCGGTAGTTGCAGTTTTTGGAGTTCCCAAACGTTCATCGTCTCCCAAGCTCTTACGACCACGTTTAAATTCAGCTGCCCAAAATTTCACTGTGGTAAATGATGGTGCAGAGTCCTCATACACAGAATCCAACTCATCTTCGATTTGCGTAGGCATATTGCCTTTCAAAAACAAATATTCAATGACAGCTCGATACTCGATTTTGTCCATTTCCATAAAAACACTCACAACGACTCACTCAAACGACTGTTACACAACTGCGCGTCCAAAATGGCTGAAGCTTTGGTGAGTAACTGTCAACAGATGAACAACGAAATTCACTAGCTTTTATTTACGACTGCTGCTGCTATCTTCATGTTGAGGTCGGAACCTTTTCAGTTCACTTTCGTACTGCCGAAGACTAAGGGGGTTCTATATTAAAACCCAAAACCTCCCCAACATCTGGTCGGGTCCTATGTATATATAAATATATGTACTCAACAATAATTGTTAAGTATTTCATATATTACAATGCCGCATTGTAGGCAAGCTCTTAAAACATTTACTGCGAATTCCCGTCATAAAATTCCATCAAAAATCATCTGACCATCCAAATCCTCTAGCATGATACTTTCTAGTATCACCGATGAGGATCCTCGGTAATTGACGCAGGAGTGGTCCCGTTATCATTAGAAAATATTGTGTCAATGGGAGTTCTGGCACTAGTCCACTTCCCTCGCTCTTAATTACCCTATTAGGGCTCATTACAGTTTTCTTCTAATAAAGATTTGTTTTCCACATAAAAACAATAAGCGTAAATACGTAAGTGCCAAGCCAAAATACGTCATAGAGCGTGGTAATGATGCGTTTAATTAACCGCGGTCCATTCTACGTATACAATGAAATTCAATGAACAGGCATCTATGGTTTATATTTTAGCTTGATTAAACTTCATGCTATGTGAGCTCATTGAGAAGTGGAATTACGCTGGAGTAAACAACGCTTGAGAAGTGGCGCATCACCAATTACAAATGACAATGACCAACACATGGTGCCGTTTGGGTCCTCGTTCCCGATTGGCATCTATTGACTTTTCACTCCGCCGGGTCGCTATTAATGGCTCCACTTTAAACCCTGCAGCTAGGACTTCGTACTCAATGAAACAGATTCACTATGACGTAGTTGTCACACTTGAAACGTCTACGATGACACATTCGCGCCGGTTCTATAGGAGTTATGTCAAAGAGTTGATAATTAGCATGGAGGTGACAGCTTTTAAGAATCTGACGATTGTAGAATCGAAGAGGCGGTGCTACGATGCTCGAGAAATGCAAATATCCAAAAGGACTGCCCGAAGGAGACTGAATGAACGCTGTTAGATTTTCGTTCTGGAACAGAGTGACATTGCATGTGATTCCCAATTCGCCTTGAGTCGAGCGACCGTTAATTAGTTTGGATAAGGAGAGGTGGGAGATGGAGCAATATTTTGTTCGCGACAGGCCTTTCAAACGTTGTCTCATTGATGGTTTGTGCATCAGTCCGGAAAGTCGTCAAGTTAATATGTTTGTTAACATGTATAATGATAACTTGCTTTTTTTTAAGTCAATAACGTTAGCGGTTAGAACTGGCTCGTTAATACACTTTAAATCTCACTGATCTTTGGGATAACCTCAGATGTAAGTAGCCGAGTGGTCCTTTAGAAATACTGAAAGATCAAGAAAGGATACTTTAAGATGAATGGAATAGCATTGGATAGAATGTGATTTTTTGTCTAATAAAGAAAGTATCAAAAGTCCTGAGAACAATAGTAAATGCCCCTTATTACGTCAGCAACAAAACCCTTCATAACGATCTTAATATACCTTAAATTCTCGAACTCATTCCTTTCAAGTTCATAAAATTCCATAGTAACCTATCCAACCACCCTAATCCCCTAGCACAGTCATTGGTTCACCACTCGTCCCTGTAATCATCCTCCTCGGAGACTAAAACGGCAGTGGCCTCGTGACCTGCTATAAATGCGTAACAGAGGGACTCCTGGCAATGGCCAGCTTCTCCAATCTTGTCCTGAGCGTATGTGGTTCTCACGCTCTTGGTCAGCCTCCGCTGGCTCGTATCCGGTGACGTGGAGGAGCGTGAGGGACTTCCCAAGACTCAGCTCTTTCGCATGCTAGGGAGGTTACAACCACGTGGATTTGAGAGGTTTCTGGGCTGTTTGTAAATACTGTATGAATGAGCGAGTGTATGAAAATTGTAAATATGGTATGAATGAAAACATTTATCATAATCACTTATTGCCCGATGAGGCAGATTGTAATTTAATCATAATAAAGTTGTTAATGTAAAAAAAAAGAGACGACAAGAAATACTCGAGGAAGTAGGATAATTTATTTTATATGGAAGCTAGTCTGTACAAGAAAGTTTCTTTCTATGCTGTTCTTTCAAAACCAATTTTGGTTACTCTTCTGAACGTCTAAGTGTGAGCACCAGTAGCGTATCAATAGCTTTTGCCACATGGGGTCGACCCCAATTCGACACTCAATGAAAATCAAGAGTGGTTATTAACAATTATTGAACATAAATGAATATTTTTTTTCTTTTGTTTAAAGATATTGTACACATAATGATAAAATGTATGCGTGTTTATATATTTATTTTTCTATCTCTTCTACTAGAAAAGTCTTGAATGAAAATTGATGTCATTTATAAGTTGCTCTTCTGTGTATCACTAGTTTTCGCAATCATAAATCGCTCATTGTGGAACGAAGACAATTTTTGGTACGGAAAAGCTGCGTTAAAAATTAGCGACACAGATGGTTATTTAAAAAAAAATCCGGGTTTGTGCCGGGGGTCAGCATGTATTTTTCTCAAATTGCATATTTGCTATAATAATTTATTCTACAATTAATCTAACATGACTATATTAATTATTTTTATATAATTTAGACAAAAATAAAAAAAATATCCCGGCCAAAATATGTGCCGCTCCCATCCCACCCTCTCCAGATACATTACTGCATAACCTGACGACAGGAAATATGATGGAGGATCATATTATGTAACCCTACGTTGTAGGGGATGTTTTTCAACTATAATTACAAACATTATACGTGATGCTCCGGAGATTCTACAATAAAAGCAACCCCCTAAAAAATAATGAGGGGTCATTAACCAATTACTTGTTATTTCAACCATAATTTTTTTTCTCCAAAAATATAGAGTAGGGTACCAGATTATATATCTCGACATATTTATTTTGTGTTGGTACTTCAGTCTATAATTTCAATATTCGTTGAAATCGTGTTCGCAACTTTTTCGCAGCCGTGACGAAACCAATGAATAGTGTGGTTTATCACTCTAATCACTCTCACTCTATCCGGTGACGCGGCTGACGGAGGAGCGTGGGGGACTTCCCAAGACTCCGCTTTCTCTTTGCGGTGGATTTGGGGGGTCTCTGGGCTGTCTGTAAATATTGTATGAATGAGCGAGTGAATGATGAACTGTAAATATTGTATGAATGAGCGAGTGAATGATGAACTGTAAATATTGTATGAATGAGAGCATATATCTTAATTACTTATTGCCTTATAAAAGGCAGATTGTAATTATTGCACAATAAAGGAATAAAAAAAAAAAAAAAAAAAAAAAAAATCTAATCATGGAGCGCCTAACACCTTCACTACATGAAACCCACTACTATATAGTTGATTGAAATCCATTGAAACGATCAATTATTGCGGGATAAAAAAATTAGTGGAATGGAATTTGTAATTTTTACTGAAGCACATATCCAGCTGAGCTACAGGAATTCAGTCGGTAATTCCTGCATACATTACAAATAAGACAGTTTTGAGTTAGCTAAAATAACCCCACTGCTTTTAGAAATAATGTAAATGTATCATATATTTATCATATAGATAATATAAATATGTGATTTTATTTTACACATATACATGATAATGTATTGTGAAGTTATGCAATATATAATAAGGTTGCCAAGAAAATAATTTCGGTTTATTAGTGTGAAATAAAACTCAATTTTTTCAATACAAAAAATTTTCGATTCAGTTCGATGACCTTTTGTCATGTTTCTAGTAACTTCATGATCCCGCGCTCATAGAACTTCTGGTCCTTATCAGCAAAAAACTCCTAGTGCGATTTGAGGTCATCGTTATTACTGAAATTTTTAACTTTTAAGAAGTTGTGTGCACTTCGAAATAAATGATAATCCGATGGTGCAAGGTCGGGGCTGCGACATCACTTCCCAGCCAATATTTTCGTAAGTGTTGCTAAAGATGTGTGAGGCCTCGCATTGTCTTGGCGGAACCCAAATATCGAGCCTCTTAACAAGTCCAAGACGTCTTATATGATTTTCAATTGTTGCGTGTGATACATTTAACTGCTTTGCAATCTCTCGCACAGTTATATGACTATTCGATTCAATTATGGTTTTCATTCATCATCAACTTCAGAAGATCGACCAGAACGTTGGTTATCTTTCAGTGAAAAATCTCCAGAGCGAAATTTTTTTAACCAATTCTGACACGTGCGTTCTGTTTAACAATCAACAGACTTCACACATCTCTTTGTGAGCCTCAGCCGCTTTCTTGCCTTTATGAAAATAAAAAAGTAAAATGTGTCGAAAATGCTTATTTTTGCACTCCATGTTAAAACTGGCAGTTGTAAGCAAAATTATACGGAATTTCTATAGCAACCTAAAGGTATCGACTATCAAATCTCAAATGGAAAAAATTCTAACATAGACACAAGAATAACGAAACAAATATAACGCTATCTACTCGTGCAAACCGAAATCACTTTCTTGCCAACCCAATAGTATGTTGGTATTTGGTGCTTTACTGCCAACTCCAACGTTTTTAAGCAGATACACTAATGGCATTTTGACTGTCTATCCAACAATTAACGCATAGTTGACAGTAAAGATATTATACAAAAGGGGTGACTGGGCGAGACCGAGTTTAAATATATACTTGATTTACGAGGGTAAATGCAGAAAGATACTTTGATTACCTGCACATTTTTAAATCCGCTTTTTACTATTAATTATGTATCATTTTTGGAAGAAACACGACCTAAAATGCCAATGTTTAAGAATTGTCTATTGGTTATTCTCACCGTGTAGTAGCCGAGCGAAACCTTCAGGAGTACAAACAGATTCAATTCCTACGGGACACTTGTGTTGACTTATTATTGGCGTTCTCACTCCGTGGAGGATGGATAGATTTTCACATCTAATTTATTATTTCTTGCGCAAAATTTTCAGTTATAAATATTATTATTACAATTCATACATTCCTATAACGCTTCAAAAATATATTACTTGTTTTGAATTGTGTGCTTTCCCTAATTAACTAATTTCATTGCGAGCTGCGTTGAAGTGCCGTCCTTGGTGCCAGAAGTAGGGCAGTATTCAGTTGAACAAAGTTACACAAAACGTCGGCTGCAATGAAGTTGTATCATCGCATGGAGTGCCGACGAAGTTCCTAACTGTTGTAAGTTCCAGTTTGTTTGCCCAGTTCTTCTTGGCTCCTTCATTTCGAGATTCGACAATTTCCAAGGTTGCTTTTAAAATGAATTATTAATGCGAATAATATTTAATAAAAAAATTAATCAATTAAATTTAATGAGGGGCCCCCACTCATACTGTTACCATTAATGAGGCTCTTCATACTGTGAGGTGTGAACGAGAGGACGATATTGTTGGACCCTACGTCGTCACCATCAAGGTCGAAGGTTGCCGTCGCTTGAGTTTTGTTGTTGTGTGACGATGAAAAGATAAAGAAAAAATACCCGGGTGTGAATGAAAAAATGGATGATGAATAAATCAATTTCTTCACTTATAAATTTACTGAACACATCGAAACAACAAGGACCAGATGATTTCAAGAATTTCCTCAGAATGACCAGCGATAGTTTTTCTGGGATACTAGGATTAATTCGCCCCAAAACCGACAAAAAGGAAACTTGGTTCAGAGAAACTATTTGTGCTGAAGAAAGGCTACTTGCAACCCCAGTTGTGTCCAAACACATCAGACACTGATCAATTAATTGTGCAGTGTGAATCACCGACAGAAGAACACAAAGTGAGTTTGTTGAACAACTTATCTTTTTTTATCTTTATAATCTCAACTAAATTTCAGAATAATTCAACGAATCAATGACTATTTCAATAGTAAAACTATTCTACATAGTACTTTTATGATCTAGCAAACGTGGTTAAGTTTTGACAGTCGGTTCGTAAATTGCCCGCTTTCATACTTTTTGAACTGGTGAGACGGGTAAGTACGAAGGTGTGAAGGGTTGCACATCGAACCTCAGACCCCACCGGTGTCACGACCAGTATGAAAGTGACTGGGGTCGGTTAGAGGCTACTGTCGTTCTTCTGTGTGTATGTTCTAGAGGGTCTTTCATTAAGCGCTTCCTCTCTTTAAATTTAAATAAAACAAAGTGTTTGTGAGATATCATCGAAATTTTTTATGCGTTTGAAAGGCCTATCGATGCCATTATGTACGGAATAGAACATCGTGCAAATGTCCGCCGTGGGCTCGCTGCGTGGCGCGCATCCAAAATGTCCAATTTTCCATGACTCTGGCGCATAAATCTGGCATTTGACCGATGGCATGGGTTATGTTGGCTTTGAGGACCACTGTGATTTGTGGCTTATTCGCATAAACCTGGGACTTAAGAAAACCCCACAAGAAAAAGTCTAACGGGGTCAAATCGCACGATCTCGGTGGCCAGATCACATCACCTCCACGTGAGATGACCACACATCGTCGTCTATGGTCGTTTACCTTCAGCTCCTGGGTCAATTGAAATTTGTACGGGTGCAGGCCCAAGTCACGACGCAAAATTCGCCAAGTTGTGGTCTGCGAAAGACCGAGTTCTTGTGAGCGACGCGAAATCGACTGCCTCGGATTCTCCTGCACACTCTCACGGACAGCGGCGATGTTTTCGGTAGATCTTGCGTTTCGTCGACGCACGGGTTGATTGTTTACAGAACCAGTGGACTCAAATTTATCCACCACTCTGCGAATAGTCCTCTCGGTAGGACGGTTATGGCGACCCAGAACAGAACACCCATATTGATAAAACAATTTTATAATTTGCGCGTGTTGTTGAACGCTATATTTGTCCATGGTGATTTGGCATAACAGTCTAACTAAATGACAGCCAATTTGACAGTTGCAGCTTCAACAATATGGCCGATATCAACTGTCAAAGTTAAACAATTAACGCTCTCTCAACAGCAACTACTTAAAACAATTTATAAATAAAACAGCTTACAATGATGAAATTTTTCTGAAAAGGCTTTATACAGGATGGGTGAATGTGCGAGACGTATGGAGACAAGTTTGGGCTGTAGATGGAGGTTGAGGAATTAACCTAGATCTGCGTTTTCGAGAGTTCATATAGACCGCCTTGGTTTACCAGCGCATTTGTAGGGTAAGAGCCGTTTGTTTCTTACTTTGGCATAAGCCTTCAACTCCGGTGGTAGGACCTAATACTTAGACAAGGTGGTCTTTTAAGTCCCGCTAGGTCAAGATCAATCCCTGAGCTAATGCTCGGGTCTCAGAAATCAGACTGATAACCAACAATAAACATGCATTCAAAGTACTAGGAAATTGCTTATCTCTTAATAGAATATAAGATAGGAAGAGTAATACAACTAAACTAAGGATATAGGTACAATCATGAAACAGAACCTACAATAGCAAACTGGAGTGTGGTATCTCCAAGAATAATGATTGAAGAAGTGAGTGAGGCATCCAAGTGAGATCACACACATATAATATTCCTGCTAATGTTCGGCATTGGCACCTACGGCTATTCCAAGTGATACAGCCTTGCCGGATCTGTAGTGAACTGCAACTCTTTGTTTCATGCCAAGCCAACCATTATGATCTAGGGTTCAATGCAAGACAGGTAGTCAATGTCTTCAGGGAGGACAAGGACATGGACACTCCGGTGAAAACGCCACTCCCACTATTTTTCGTTGACCTCGAAAAAACGCCAGGAGTTGAACAAATTTACAATGTGAACTACCTTTACTACACTAGAGTAAAGGTGGAAAAATCACATCCCAGGCGTGACATAGTTCAGTGCCACAACTGCCAGGAATATGGCCACAGTCGTTCGTACTGTCACCACATACCTAGGTGTGTGAAGTGCGGAGACAAGCACAAGAGCGAGCTTTGCAAGAAGCCTCGCCAATCCCCCGCTGTATGTGCCTTGTGTCAGCAAGACCACCCTGCCAACTACAAAGGCTGCGAGGCATATAAAGTGCTGAAGAACCGCCTCCAACAACAACGCCGCCCACTCGTGGTAGAACAAGCAATGAAACCGCGAAGCGTTCCAGCCAGAGAAGTGAATGACTCCACTTCATTCGCCAACATAGTGTCAGGTGGACGCAAGACATTATCCGAGGCACCGCCTCCTCCCCTCCCTCAACCACAGCATTTACCTCAGCCTCACATACACCAAATTCCTCCCCCTCCCAACTCCACAGATCTCACTAGCCTTCTTACATCCTTTCTCACCGACTTCAGAACTCTTATCACTCCTCTTATTTCACTGCTCACCAACCTTGTTTCCCACCTCATTCCAAGCTCTCCCAAATGAATAAAAAACCCTTAACTATCCTTCTTTGGAATGCCAATGGTGTTCGAAATCACACAAACGAACTGACAACATTACTAAATGAAAAAAACATTGACGTTGCACTCATTACTGAAACGCGACTGACTGCTAACAGATCCCTCAACATCCCACAGTACCAGATTTACAGAACAGACCACCCTGATGGAACATCACATGCTGGTACTGCTGTCCTTATCCACCATTCCCTTTCCCACCACATCGTCCCATTGATTGCCCATGATTTCCTACAAGCCACAGCTGTGTCAATCCGCACATTTTCCTTCCCCCTCACCATAGCTGCAGCGTATTGTCCACCTAACAAGTCTATTTCCAACTCACAATTTACCTCCTTTCTTAACTCAATTGGACATCACTACCTTGTGGGTGGAGATTTCAACGCAAAGCACCAACAGTGGGGCTCTAGAACCACCAACTCCCGAGGGCGAGCTTTGTTATCTGCACTCTTATCCACAAACTCCACCCCTCTCCCTCCTCAGACTCCTACCTATTGGCCTGCAGATCCCTATCGAAATCCTGACATCCTTGATTTCTTCATCCACCATGGAATAGGATCGATAAATTCGTCCACTACACGGCTCGATGACCTGTCGTCCGACCATAGCCCTCTACTCCTCACTCTTTCGTTACACCCCATCCCCAAACTACCTCCTCCCTCATTCATCAGAGGTCCAGTCGACTGGGACCACTTCCGTGAACTTCTAACTAATTCCATTGACCTCAAAGTTACCCTAAAAACACCTCATGATCTAGACCATGCCGTACATTCCCTTACTACCTTAATCCAACAATGTGCATGGAATGCTTCAAAGCCTCGACCTTCCCCGTATGCCCAGAACAAAACTTCTTTACCTCAAAACCTACTCGACCTTATCCACATCAAACGCCGCTCCAAAGCCTTATGGCAAAGAACCCGACACCCTGCCGATCGCCGCTGTTACAATCAAAACTGTAAATTGTTAAAGCGAGAGTTGGCAACCTTCCGATCCCAAACATTTAATTCTTACCTATCCTCTTTATCCACTCAGGACAACTCTCTTTGGAGAGCTACCCAAAATATCCTAAAATACCATTATGTATCACATCCACTTCGTCGTGGCGATGGGTCCTGGGCTGCGTCAGATGGAGAGAGATCTGAAGCATTCGCACAGCACCTCTCACATACTTTCACACCTCATCCCAACCAGCATAATCCATCCCACGATACGAAGGTCGAAGATTTCCTTATTTCTCCGATTCCTCTTTCACTTCCTCCAAAGGCAGTCAATCCCTCCGAGGTCCAATACCACTTAAAAAACCTACCACTCCGTAAATCTCCTGGATACGATCTTCTCACTGCTCAGATCCTTCGACAACTCCCACCCAAAGCAATAATTTTCCTCACCTATATATTTAATTGTATCCTTAGAACCACCCACTACCCACTTCTCTGGAAATATTCCATTATCGTCCTCTTTCAGAAACCTGGAAAGTCCCCAAATGATCCCTCATCTTACCGCCCAATCAGTCTACTTCCAATCCTTTCAAAAGTTTTTGAAAGAATCCTACTCAAACGCCTTTTGCCTATAGTTGAATCCAAAAACCTTCTTCCTAACCATCAATTTGGCTTTCGCTTCAAACACTCCACTGCTCAACAAGGCCTTCGCGTTGTTGACCATATATCCTCCGCACTTGAAAGCAAACACTACTGCACGGGTGCTTTCTTGGACGTAGCTCAGGCTTTTGACCGGGTATGGCACCCAGGTTTGCTTTACAAACTAAAAATCTCCTTACCGCAGACCCTTTATCTAATCCTTCAATCCTATCTGTCTAACAGGTTCTTTCGGGTCCGTTGTGGTTCAGAATACTCCGATTATTACCCCATAGAAGCAGGAGTTCCTCAAGGCAGCGTCCTTGGCCCTATCCTGTATACCCTTTTCACTGCTGACATTCCGTTAAGTCCTAGCACCTTCCTTGCAACTTTTGCTGACGACACAGCAATTCTCTCGTCACATCCCAATCCGTCAACGGCATCCTACAACCTCCAAAATCACCTCACTAAGATAGAGAAGTGGTGCAACATCTGGCGCATCAAGGTCAATGAAGGCAAATGCGTTCACACCACATTTACTCTCCGTCGAGGATCCTGCCCGTCCGTAACCTTCAATTCAATTCCGCTTCCCATGTCCAATACAGTTAGATATCTAGGTTTTCATCTAGACAAAAGACTGACTTGGAACCCTCACACAAGACTTAAAAGACAAGAATCGAACAGACGGTTTGGACAGTTATACAGACTACTGAACAGAAACTCTAACCTCACACTAGAAAACAAACTCCACGTATACAAACAGTTATTAAAACCAATTTGGACTTACGGAATAGAGTTATGGGGGACAGCCAAACCATCGAACATCAAACGTATCCAAACATTCCAATCCAAAGTCCTCAGAACCATAGTCAACGCACCCTTTTATATTAAAAACTCATCCCTTCACAGAGATCTCCATGTACCAACTGTCCTCGACCTTATACCCTCAAGATTTTCCAAATTTCACCAAAACCTTTCCGCACATCCGAATCCTTTGGTCGACTCCATATCCAGTAACATTCATCCTTACAATCCTCCTCGACGCCTAAAATGGCGGTGGCCTCGCGACCTATTATAAATAGACATTCTATGTCATGGGGTCCTGGCACTGGCCATCATCCCCACTCATGTCCTGAGCGTGTGTGGCTCTCTTGCCCTCTCTGTGGCCTGCGCCGGATGGTGCCACGGCCAGAGAGGGGGCGGGGGGAGCTTCGCTGCTTCCGGCCTTTCCACCAGCTTGCTGGGGGATTGGCTTCGGGGGCGGGGGGGCTCCTGGGCTGAATCTGTATGTATATAGGTATGAATGGACTGTATATAGGTATGAATGGAATTGTATATAAGGTATGAATGATCTCTCAGCACAATTATTAATGCTGGAAAAGGCAAATTGTAATTTTTTTTTCAATAAAGAATTTATATATATTATTCATTGTTTTTATCCAAGGTTTAAATATGACCTGGAATAGTGCTTTCTATGCTACATGACGGTTTAACAGTGATAATATGACGAATAATTTCCTCAACGGGAAATTTTGACTTAATGCAGTTGCCCAGTAATCAATCAATCAAATCATTATTGTGATTAAATTACAATCTGCCTCATTGGGCAATTACTGATTGTGATAAATGTTTTCATTTATACCTTATTTACAATTCTTCATTCACTCGCTTATTCATACAGTATTTTCAAACAACCCAGGGACCTGCCAAAACCAGTTTCTCCGCCAGCCACGTCACTGGATACGAGCCAGTAAAGGCTGGCCAAGAGCGCGAGAACCACAGACGCTCCAAACGTGATTGGAGAAACTAGCCATTGCCAGAACTGTCATGTATTTATAGAAAGCCACTGCCGCTTTAATCTTCGAGAAGGAAGGATTATAGGGATGTGCGTTGCAGTGTAAAGACTGTACTGGAGGATTAGGGTGGGTGGATAGATTACTAGGGTGGTTCAGGGTGGGTGGATAGGTTACTAGGGTGGATTAGGGTGGGTGGATAGGTTACTAGGGAATTTCATGAACATGGAAGGGTTTGCACAGTAACAACTTTCATTTCAATATTGTTGCCGAAGCCAAAGTGAGAGCCACTACTATGATTAAGGTCAATGCGATCGAATTTCGTCTTATATACTTCAACAGCTCCTCGGATAATAAGCGGATTAGTTTTTGGTTAAGTTAGTGGAATACAAATTAAATGTATTTATTAAATACACTAAATTAAACGTAAAAACATTCCCTGTTTTGCTTACTTGAAAACCCCAGCTTAGAATTTATTAAGGATTAAAAATCTGATTTTTTCCACACCATTAAATACCCTAACACAAAAGAATTTCAAGGATATTCCAAAAAATAAACTTTCGCCAGTCGCGAATCGAATTCTAGTCATTTCATGAATATTAATAACTTACTTACTATTTTTCGTATTTTTTTTCAGTCTTTTTTACATACATTTAAAAAAATAATATTTGTTTCTTAATCGATCTAAAAAATATATTAGCCGATAAAAAAAATCTTTTAACTACCCAGAAAGTCTGTCGTAACTCCTGATTTATGGATCAAGTAGTATTCATTCAATATTTGTATTATTTTGATTGATGTGCCATTACTACACTATCTGTCAATACAGCATATTTAGTAAGTTAGGAAGATCTGCTTTTGTCACATCTCTTTCTGTTCCCAATTATTATTACTAATTTATTAAATTACTTATTAGCATCAAACTCATTCAAAAAGATTCGTACGTAATGAATGTTAAGTTATATTTAATGAAACCGTTAGTATATCAGAATAAGCGGTTTATTGTAAATAACTAGCTTTAGACACATTTCGTTTCTGTTCTCTTGCTATCGAGTTTATATTACATTTTTACAAACTTAAAATTTCATCAATTAAATAATAATAAGTAATATAAGACATCAGCTTTTACAACTTACAGCGTATTGTTCAAATTTAGCTCCATGAAGGTTAATTACGAATAGAAATAACATTAAAATAGTAAGTACAAAAGTACTTCATGCTTCAGTCTTTTATGCTTGTACTTTCTAAAGAGGACTTTTGGGATTTGAAAACTCATATTGTGAGTTTTAATACAAAGCCTCGGATTTTTTGAATATTTGAAACTTCATGCAAGGGGTTCGTTCTTATAGGAATGAATCTCATGCATTAACTGTGTACGAAGTATTCGTCCAATGCAACTGCACGAATCCAACGAAACATTCATCTAAGAACTAACGGATTATAAATCTTTGATTTGTTGTAAGTTGTAAATCTAACTGCCCTGCCTTAACACAAGCTATTCTTCAAGATTTTAAGATAGTGCATAGGAGTCCTGTCTTTAGCGCAAGTACCTGCAATGCGGATCGGATAGATTGCAGATACCGGTGAGGAAATTACTCTTTAATTCGCTTATAAAAGCTCTTTACGAATGCTACCGTCTGTGCCATTGGGCCACGCGGTAGTTTGGCAGTTCTGTTTAAATATTCAACGCCACAGCCATCAAAGGTCGATAGATTGAAACGTGCGGATCCTGATATCGACGTCCGAACGAGACATTGCGATTATAACGATTTAAATTACAATAGAGTCTAACAATGCATTTTTTCGGTTCTTTCTTTTACCATTAAAAGTTGTATATGTGAAAATAAATTACGAGGAACTAATTGTTGAAATAACTAGAAATAGCAATACCTCGAGCTTGATTATTACTTGTGCATATATTCCACAGTATTGATTCCAACGCGGAGTTCCTCGTTCCATTCATGGTTGCAGTAGTTAAGGTGCATTACTGCTTGACACGTTACCACACTAACGGTGCACATGCCTGCTGATGAGTAATAGTAAACGCATGGGTTCTGTTAAAACCATTTATTGTGCAATATTCAATACCCATATCTTTCAAACAATAAATCGTTGTTATAATTGGAATCGGTTGAGACCATTCTTATAATGCCTCCGGCTAAAATAAATAATTGTTCTAACAGCAGTTTAGTCGGTAAACTAAATGAGTCCAATTATCCTCGAATTAACTAGCTATATGTATTAATGCCATCTATCACAAGAAAATAACCCAACAAATACTGATTTTTAATGCATTGACACATGTCTGCTTGTTGGTCTATGTTTTTTTCGTAGATGCAGTTTCACGGCGTGACTTTTCAGCTGAAATTTCATTTCTTACTAAACTCTTACAGGAAAACAAAATGACCAGGTAGACTCGTGGAACACGAAAGTAGCTATCGGGCAAATCGATTTATCCCAACAATGGCCGGCTTTATAAAACAAAGAAGTAAACAACAATGAGTGACTCGACCAAAGCATTTGCTAAGGTATTTATTTAAGACCCCTGTGTCTAGAAATAAGCCAGAGCTGGCCGAAGTAAGGAACAGAACAAGCAGCATAGGACCCTACGCTATACACTTGAGGTAGAATCTAGCAGATCTATGTACACTCTGTAGAACACTGATCTGGGGCTTATACCTCAAGGTCTCACCTACAGTCCATACCTCTATCCGCCTCACAAAATCTCTCTGATAGTTTTATAATGCTTGCTTTATATATAATAATTATAATCTTGAGTAGAACTGTATACCTGCCTCGTGACTTCATGGAAGTCACTGTTGGCTCCTGTTATTTTTAAGGAAGCAACCTCCCTACAAACCAGATTTTTAGCATTTTCTTATACATATATGTCTCAGCTTTAGCCCCAGATCCTACTCGTCTCTAGACATTCCACCCAGTATGTAGTAACGTAACTCTTAATATTTGTAAAGGGTGTCCCAGAATTAACGCAAGATTTGAATTTGCCGCCATTTGTGCAGTCAAGTGCTGGCAACCCTAAAAAAACAAAAACAATTTGACAGCTGACTGTTTAGGGTTAGTAAAAGTTTAGGAGCGTTACACGATAGAACAACGTGTCTTTATTGTTGAACAATATCTCAAAAATAATGAAAGTTTGGCGGCCGCAGTTCCAAAATTTCATACAAAATATGGTCGGAATAGTGTTTTGACTTCATCAACTGTGAAGAGATTAATTGAAAAATTTAAGGAGACGGGATCAGTTGGAGATACTAAACACACTTGTCGTCCAAAAACAAGCCGTTCAGATGTCAATATCGAAGCAGTGCGTGAGAGTGTTGTTGAAAATCCAGGAACATCAATTCGGCGTCGTAGACCGTGCCGAAATTGGATGATATTGATGTGGCCAATATGTGGTTTCAACAAGACGGTGCTACATGCCATACAGCCTATGAAACAATTCAAATACTGCATGAGACATTTCCAGGTCGTGTACTCTCTAGTTTCGGTGATCAGAATTGGCCCCCTAGATCGTGTGATTTAACACCTTTAGATTTCTTTTTATGGGGTTATTTGAAGTCAAAGGTGTATGTAAACAAGCCCACATCCACCCGTGCATTAAAAGAGGAAATTCAACGCTGCATCAACGAAATTCAACCACATTTATGCCAAATGGTCATGGAAAATTTCAACAAAAGAGTGCGTATGTGCCAGCAAAGTCGTGGAGGCCATTTGCCCGATGTGTTATTCCATAAATAACCCTATCCTATTTATTTTATAATTCAATAAAAAAAAACTAAATAATAACAACAAAAATACTAAAAACTGTGTTTTCTATTTAAATCAAATCATGTGTTAATTCTGGGACACCCTTTATATACCAGTGTTTTGATTGTACTTCATAATAAAGCTTTTCTTTTAAAAGACTCTAATCTACAAAGATTATTTAACTTATGACAATATTGTGATTGCTTTTATTAGTAAAGCTTTTACTGTTGCGAGATCGTTAATAACACTAGTAGTAAGACATCGGAACCTGTCTTTCCAGTCTAGTAAAGACTCCGCTGCAAGGCCTTGATTAACTGGTAAATATGGTGATTAAACCTAAGCAAAATATTTGAAGCCAAACGCCTACAAACAAATTACCATTTTAATAAACGTAAGGATGAATCAGTTAAGGGAAACATTTCTCTGTGTGTGAACAAGTACCCACTCAACCTTAGCATACATTTCTTACTGCCGACAACAATGAAAAAGATTGGATCCAATACATTGGGTTTATTGACTAATGAAAATATTGGCACAAAGGAAACTTGTTTCGATCAGGAGCCGAGGGAAGAGGGGAGAAGAAAGTTATGCGACTCACCTTTCTCGGATGCACGAGCAGGAGTGGGGATTGGATGATAAAAAAAAAGGGTATAAGAAAGCCCCAACTGGCTTTTCAAGCCTCGCCGCGCTACTGGAGTGAAGGGGAAAATACATAGCCACTTCATAATCGATAGTCCTGCCTTGAGCTCAGAGCCTCTGCACAAACTATACTACCGAAAATCTAATAGTATACCTGCTAACTGTAATTATTAAAAATGTGCTCAGCTATCACAGGAATACCAAAAACTCGGGCGGGGGCGTTGAAACGTTCCTTGAACGCCTTCTCGCAAAATAGATTAATCAGTGTCCCAAATCTTAAGAGTGATAAATGAACTTGTTATTCGAATACAACTCGTTAAACAGTCTATGCCACTTTCATAGACATCAAAAGGGCATTTGACTCAGTTTGGCATAGTCTCAACTTGATAATTTAGCTTATGCTGAAATATAAAAACTTCAAAATAAAAATGCAGAGCAAATTAAAAAAAAATTTATACATTTTTAACGATAGGTCCACTAAAGCTAATTAATAGAATTCATTAGTCAAGGCTTTTGATATTATATTCTACTCAATAGGGTATAATTGCCTTAAACAGGTAGAGAGAGAGAGAGAGAGAGAGAGAGAGAGAGAGAGAGAGAGAGAGAGAGAGGGTAAAGGCATTCATTTTATTTTTTAAAACCACTAGAAATTAGTCTTTTAGTTGTATGTTTTTTTTGTTTCTGATTCCCTACAAATAAATAAGAAAATATTTTAGTTTTACGTATTGATCGTATCTTACTTTTAGTTAGAAGCGCTCTGGTAACTCCACGTTGGGCTATATGCAAGCCATCTATCTAACATATGATGAAATACAAAAATCTCTCTCATAAAATTAAATAACGGAATAACTTTTAAATATCCCCGAAATAATTTTTGGGTGAATCAGCAAAGAGCCTTTCACCATTCTAATCAAATGCCCAACTTATTTTCATAGTCATTGCTCAAAGATCGAAAAAAAAGAAAAAGTGTTTTCAATCAGCCATCACTTTGAGAGAAAAAAAATAATGGATACGTATATTTTCCTTTTCATCATTTTCAGACATCCCTTTAATCATTCGGTGAGTGGATCATTCCTTTGATCCTACGTGAAATAAAGTTTACATAAAAGGGAACTTCAAAACAGCCCTTTTCCTTTCAATCTAACTTCGAAAATTCTAGGTTGATGAAAACAGGAAATTTAATAACTCATCAAGCCGTTAAATAAGTTTTATAATAATTAATTTACACGTTAAACAATTAATAGTTGTTTTTTATTCTCAACATTCTTATTCTTTGTTATTTCAGAATTTGTGTAGATGGTCAATTGTTATTAATTGATTACCCACTGAGACGTTTAAATTAAATAATAATGCCATTCCTACTAATAATAAGAATAATATATTTTGTAAGGTTTATAAGTCATTTACGAAATACCATAGATATACAATTTAATATAGAACTTAATTTTGGCCTATAGAACCTTATAATTATTTTATCAATAATCTTTCCGACACATGATGAATGAATGAACACTTTTACGGCGTAGCTATTTCTTAGCCCTAAGAGTGAGTCTCTTCTTTATGTATGTTCGACGTGTTCGTAAAAATATTGAATCGATTGAAATACAGCTGGAAAATAAAATAAGGCTGTGCCCCAGTTGGCCTGCATTCGTCACTTTCACATATGTGACATGTAATATACATAAGCAGTATGCTAATTAAGCATAGTGCTGAGATAAACACCAATAATTAAGAATATGTTGAACCACTGTGTCGCCATAGCTATGAAAAGCGACCTGGTGACGCAGCTTGAAGGTTCCCGGTAATTTGCATATTTTTGGGTGAACGACCAGCTATGCAAGTATCGCATTATATACAAGGGGGTCATGCATATGTAATTAATAATGATAAGCATATACATAACGTCCTATTTATTTCATATCTCAATCCGTTTACGGGAATGATGAAATAAATGTCAAATACAGTGACAATTATGAAAATAATTGTATATCATTGGAAAAGTAAGCGGGTCATGCAACTCTTTCGAGGAACTCTTAAATGACTCACGCAAGCCCACTGTGCTCACGGGGAATTTCTTTGACGCGTCAACTTTTTCGAACGTGCGATAAACCCATAAAAATGGGTCAAAAAAGACAAAGGTTGACGTTTCTGATGGATCTAAGATTTAATTAAAGTGACCGGTAATGTATTACAGAATTAATGGTTTCGTAATGACCTTTTGTGATTATGGTCCACTATTTGTAATTAGTTCCCCACTCATATAACATATTATTAATCAAGTGGTGAGATCATATGATAAATTTTTTTTTTTTAATGTCCAAAACATATGGAAAATACCATCCCTTTATCTGAAAGTGGTATTGTGGAAAAATGGAAAAATATTCATTTTTCAATTGCTAACTAATTCACTATTGGCACTTATTTACTCTTAATTGTATTATCATCATCAAATGTTACCGGGTAAAATATCTCTGATAAAAAGCGTTAGGGGAGTTAAAAAGCTGCCAACACTGGCTGACAGTTTGAATGTCGTGGGGTATTTTCTGGTTAAAAAGAAAATATAACCAACGATAAGGTATCGTTGCCCCCCTCTCAACGATACGAGGATCTCTCTATCTATGAGACACAATTTGAATGTTGGAAGAGAAGGTCGACGAATATTAATGGAGACGTAATTCCAGAGACTACGAACGAGCGGTCGGAAGAGGATGTTCCTTGTGCGATAGGGCGTATGGCGTATCCTTGGGGATAGTCGGGATCACGTTCAAGTTGCGGGAATTCGTTCTAACTCGGTGCAGCGATACGGGAGTCTCCAAGGGATCCTAAGGATATATCTCAAGAAGATATTTATGACAGTTTGATGGGGCTTAAAATGGTCCTCAGAGAGGCCGTTGCCCCCAAGAGCAGAGGATAAATAAAACCTAATACTCCAAACAATGCGAGTTCTTTGCTAACCCCGTGATTAACATCTGGACGAATTTCATCAGATCGTTCTCTAAATGTCGTCTAAACAGGCGTCCTCCTCATACAAGGACCTAATGCAGACATGTATACCGAAACATTGGTACATTAATAAACCTGGTGAAGACTTAACTATTTTGAATCGACTCATATACCATTTAGTTTTAAACGTGCACACATTGCAATTATTTAATCTGCGTAGAAATATTACTCTCTCTGGTATACCCACAGTTCATTTTATACTGCTATATTATGCTGCTACGGCACAATTTCCAAGTATCTTTAAATAGATAGGACAGCTAATGAAAAAGAAAAGTTAAACAATGTCTCCTATTCTTATGGAGTCAAATCTGTTACATTGTTCTAATATATCTTACCCCATAAGATACTTGAAAACGGCGGTGTAGCCACCCAAAGTGTTTGTATAAATATAAAATGAATTGTGGATAGACCAGAGAGAGAGATGTAAATTTATAATTATGAATGAACCAGCCTTCCAACGAAATGTATGAGCATTTTATTGAGTACACAAGTTTGCATTATATACTCTCGAGTCTTCATTTACAATTGATATTTCAACTCCGAAAAAAACGGGGCATATTTTACGAATTTGACCTATTCACTAATTGGTTCCGGAAACGTGGTTGAAGGAATGAAGAGATTTCCTCTGTTCGAGGGAGGTGAAATCATGCGGGATTATAAGGCCTCAAGACTGTGTGAATTTGTAAGAACATGTGAACTGTAACTTGTGGTATTGCAATGTAATGGTGCTTCTAAAAAAATGATCGATCATTTCATCAAGCCTAAGATAGGACGTGCACATGATAAAGGAGCTAAGCCATTTTCTTAACGAACTTTGTCTTCGTCTGTTTTTCAATTAACTAGCTGTTTACCAATAATGGCGAAATATCTGCCCCCGACCGCTAACCAGAGGCTGAATAGAGGGGACACGAAATTTACATAGCTCAGGTTTCATGAAGTAATCTAATTTTAACTAGGCGTTGCATAATTCATGAAGCATTTAGGGATCCTTGTACGTCCCCGAAAAGCACAATAGCATTTGTCTACGATATATATGACGTTACAATTCTTTTGTTGGAGCATTTCTCAATCGGTGAAGGAAATTTTTATAGGAAAATTTCTTATTGCTTTATTCTACAGATTGTAAAGAAGTATAAAAAGGTGAGAAGCTTAAATTTGAAATCAAGTAGGATTCTATCCCTGTTGAATAAGCAATCTAACATAAATGTATTTTATCGTATCCAGTGACGCGGCTGACGCGTGGGGGCTTCCCAAGAGTCCGCTTCCTCTTTCGCATGCGAGGGAGGTGACAATCATGTGTCTTTGAGAGATCTCTGGACTGTTTTTAAATATGAATGAGCGAGTGAATGTAAAAATTTAATTGTAAATACGGTATGAATGAGAACATTTATCACGATTACTTAAAGCCTAATAAGGCAGATTGTAATTTCATCACAATAAAGAAGTTTCAATAATAACTTTGAATAACCGTAAAGCCTTAGATAAACGCAAGTCATTTAATTTTACAGATATATGATAGAAACAAAATGTCATATATTAAGTGAAGGGACACCGCCGTGCCAAGCGTGAGGGTCTTGCACGAGTGACTGTGAAAGAAATTACCTGTATTTTTGCGCAAATGTACTTATTTTACAAGTGATTTGTTGAAACCAAATATTCACATAACATCCTTTGTTTTGTTTTTGCCGAGTCCAATGGGCAAGGCTTTGCATTCAAATAGGTACCCGACATAAAAATAACAATAGTTTTGAACTTCAAATAGATATCTATTAAAACGATATAGTTATTTGTAACTCTTTTCGTTAATCTAGAATATACACATATATGCACCTAATACATTACCAGATTATGACAGGTCCTTGAATGGAGGAAAAATAATGACAGCTGGTTGTACCCCAAAAAATTTTTGTTTCATTTATTATGTCCCACATTGAAACCTTAATCTTCACCCGTCGAGCTAGGCTAAGCGCCCTGGCTTATACTTTTCTAAATTAATAATTTTTGACTTAAATTGAGACCGCTAAACGGGAAACCAAAGTTACAACAGAGGCTAAAACATGGGCCAAAATATCAATCGTTTCTTTCACAATGATGTAACAAGTAGTTAAGAAAATCAGAACTCCTAAGAATAGTGTTCCCTCCGCTGACCAACTTCTTCATTATCTGTTAAAAAAAAAAAATGGTTTTCGTTTATCTTATGATTGGCATTGATTAAAAATTGATATGAAAAAGTTGATGGTTCTAATTTTATGTCAAGCTTACAGTGATACAATTTTCAACACTTGAATAGCAATAAAAAAATGAACTACGATGTTATTGGACGGATGCCGGTACTTGTCATTAATCCTCACTGACTGCCAAATGGAAAGGCACTGCGACAACATCGAACCCGTGATTTATCAAGTAAATAGGTTATATTAAGTTTGTATCACTTCATCATTCACGCAACTCCAAACAATTTTGCCAGCGCCCAATGAAAAACGACGGAAGCGAATCCTCCATAGTACACGGGGACCACGGTACTTAATATTGTTTTATTTATTATTAAAACAGCTTTATTATGATAAAATTACAATCTGCTTTATTGGTCAATAAGTAATTGTGATAAATGATCTCATCATACCACATTTACAATTTTCATTCACTCACTCATTCATACAGTATTTACAATCCCAGAGACCTCCCAAATCCACATGTTTGTCACCTCCCTCGCATGCGAAAGAGGAAGCGGAGTCTTGGGAAGTCGCCTACGCTCCTCCATCAGCCGCGTCACCGGATGGTACTTACATTTTGTATAATTCACGCACAGACGCTTTCTTTTGTGATAAAATTATTTTTTTCTTAAATAAAATTATTATTTATTCTCATTATCATCGCTGCTTCATAATTTTTATGTGGTTGTCTTACTTTTTAGCTTCATCAGGGAATAAAATGGAGCTACCATGAAAAATTATTGTTAAGGACATCAAGACTTTTAATTTGATAGCCTCCTACTCCAAATTATGTTTAATTCCAATTAATTAACTAATTGATACAACTTAAATATGCCTATATTTTTCATGTCGTCGTAACCTGCGTATACAATGACTAGGTTTTAGTCTGTTAACACGGGTTTCGCATAGAAACGAATGAACCTGTAGGGCAGACACGGCTGAAAACAGGGTTTTCTGATTCAGTAAAACGAAACCAATTACGAGTATCAGTTGAACGAAACTATATAAACGACAAGGCTGATGATGCTGTGATGATAATTATAACTGGAACATACGCCATGGAACGGTATTGATAGATTTTCCTCATAATATATTAACTCCGTCATAAGATCATAATTTAAGTCTCAAGTTACTCTATGCACCTTAAATGGACCGTATCAGGAAAATTGCCGCCCACATAAAAAATATTATGTTTCCATCACATTGAAATTCAAACTGAACAGGCGTCTCTAAAAACAAAAACGTTTTGAATACAGGGTGTACTGTACTGAATACTACCTCCTGTGTACCTATACCTATACCTAGGTGTACCTGATACTAAAACTCAAAGCCCCTTTCACGCTAAAGCCTGAGCTGAGTTTAAAAATTCAAAATGGAGTTTTACTATAACTTCACAAAAACAAATTAGAAAAAAAAAATTGTTCATTTTGTAACCTTATTTTCCACCAGGAAAGGTACCCTCCCGACCCCGTTTAGATGTTCAAATTCGCTTAAAGATGTTCCGCTTGCTGAATCAAGTATTTCTTCATTGCTACAGCTTTCTTGGTCCGCAGTGAAGTCACTGGCTTGAAATATCCACTTGACGTTTCTACTATTTTCTCACACAGTCGCTTCTTCATTGCTGTGATTCTATTTTAATGATTTTCAATATCCCCCCAAGCCTCGAAGGAATAGAGAGGCAAGCCGAGGAATTTCTCAAATGATTTTTCAACCACTAAACACTTACAAAAGAGGATTTTCCCATAATGTAATAAAATGTACGCATGCTAGGACAAGCAATTGTTCAACACTTAAACATGTCATGAAAATTATACATATCCACTAAAATTGGTTGTTAAATCATAGTTATTAAGGCATAGAAATTTAAATGATTTATTAATTTTTTTATGCTTTCAATAGAAAAGACATGGATCTTCGCCGATTTTGAATACAGGTTTTTTTTTTTACAATTACGCACTACATGAATGAGGTCTACCATCTGAATTGGATTCATTTGATTAGACTAACGAATTATTTATATTTTAAAGTTTATCTAAACAACAATTTCAAACTTATTACAGACAAAATGTATAAAGCCCTTGCAATATAGGATATTTACAATTACAGAAATTAACATCTACATTGAGGGATTTTTGACAAACCACTGTTCTGTGCAGAAGATTTTGCCAAAAAAACGGCTGTCAAAAAGGTTAAAAGCTTGTTTATAGCAAAACTATTCTTACAGGATTCGGTTTTATAATGACCCCCTTTTAATTTTTAGCAGCTACGTAGAATATACTGTGCTCATTAAATTTTTCAACACTTAAACATGTCATAAAAATTATACGTATCCACTAAAATTGGTTGTTGAATCAACGGCATAGAACGATGGAAGGAAAATAACAAGCTCGCATAATACAATCAACTAAAAAATGTAAGCTAAATACGATACTGAAAAACATGCATTATTTATTTTGATTTGGGCTGAACCAATAAAAAGGAAAGGGGGGGTTCAGTTTTTATTGGTATACACCGTATACATAAACGATTAGACAAATATTAAAATATGAACAGAAACGGCGATTGCGATGGGGCAACAGTTATTTTTATGCGCATCACTCAGGGTCGAATATCTGTAATCTCGGTTCAAATAAATTCCATGGCCACATCGTCGGGTTTTCTGTTCGTTCATCACTTTTACTGTTTTCATATAAGTTCAGAGGCGTATACTAGATTGATTCATAAAAAAAAAACTCACTATAGGAATGCGAGCAATTCTCACAGGCACTTAAACGAACGTTAGTTTAAATTATTTATCAATGTAATTATAAATATAATGTAATTAAATTTATATACTTTCAAAAGAAACTGCAATGGATCTTTGCCGATCTTGAATACTAGGTTCAGAATCTGAAAACCATTTTTTTTTTTTACAATTACGCAAATTACAATCTGCCTGTATTGGGCTATAAGTAATTGTGATAAATGATCTCATTCATATCAATTTACAATTTTCATTCATTCGTTCATTCATACTATATATACAAGCAGCCCAGAGGCCCCCCAAGTCCACATGGTTGTCACCTCCCTCGCGTGCGAAGGAGGAAGCGGAGTCTTGGGAAGTCCCCCACGCTCCCACGTCAGCCGCGTCACTGTATAAGAGCCAGTGGAGGCTGACCAAGAGCGCGAGAAAACTCTGGTCTCCCTTCAAAGCGAATAAATCTTTCGCCTTTTAAAGCTTATCTAAACAACAATTTCAAACCTATACAAAAAAATACATAAATCCCACGCAATATCGGATATTTACAATTACAGGGGTTACAGCATTGAAATTAACATCTACTTTAAAGGGTTTTTGACAAACCACTGTACTGTACAGAAGATTTTGTCAAAAAGGTTAAAAGCTTGTTTATGGCAAAATTATTCTTACAGGATTTGGTCTTATAATGACCACCTTTAAATTTTTAGCAGACTTTTTAATATACTGTGTTCATTCTTGAGTATATGAATGGGTTGAAGAGTTTGTTGGCAAATCATCGGCTTGGGTTGATGGAAGAGAGTTGTTATGTTTTCATCAAGTTGAATAATGGACAAGGATTCTACATATTCCTCCTTCTCACGCAAGGACATGATGCAGACATGCATAGTATGGCGAAACGTTGTTTATTGATGTACTTGACGGAAACCTTACAGCACCTCTTCATCAACCCAAGGCGATCTCTTCAACAAACCATTCGACTGAGAAATTACCTTTGCTCAGTGTCCTCGAGTCCACCTCACAGAGTAAAAATAACGAGCTAATCTGCAAAGGTCTCCGGATTGAAGAATTCGTTCTAAAAGGAGCTGTGTGGGCTCAGCGCATCTCCTTGGAGGACGCCACTTTTTGCCAAATGAGATGACCTCGTTTTGTCAGGCCCCGATAACGACGGTAGACGTTGAACGCTCATTTAGCAGCAGTTAACTGAACGAGAATATACAAAGTTTTAACCCAGAAAACCTAACCAGGAATTCATGTTATTAATTATAAAGATTATTATTTTATGTTCTTATTTAGTTATGGAACGGTTTCTGTGTTTTACTACTTTTATTTTATATCATGTTATTGTGATAGTTTAAATTTTTATTTAATTGTTTCATTATTTCCATATTTCTCGTTATTATCACACCCAATAGACAAAAAATACACCCATTTCCCACACTATCCTCTATAAAAAAAAACAAAAAAACTCTTCCCCGTAGTCATAAATATTGAAATAACTTGGCGTTGAACTAGATCCAAAGTTTTAGTTTACAAATCAAAATCAAAACTTTACTATCAAACATTAACATTGATAAATATTTCATAAATACTACAACATACAGCCCATGAAAAAACCCTAAGGAAAACCCCCGGAAATCAATAACTATGGGGGCGTTAGCTACAAAAACAAAATGTTTGTAACGTCATAACAACATTGTTTAAACATTTCAGAAATGTAATAAAACTTTTTTCAGACGAAAATTTCAGTGAATGATACTAATCATTTATTCATTATACGCTCTCCTCAATAGAAAAATTATTTAAATAGACATTCTAATCTAAAAATACACTTCTCCTAAACTTGATTTTAGCAAGGAGTCTTCACAATCAGATTTATGGAAAAAATTTCTTAAACTGACAACATATGTATGTATGTTTAGATGGCAAGTTTATGACATGTAGAAAGAAATGAAACTTCACACATTGCAAGCATAATCCTACGTCAGATTTAGAGAAATGGTTTGTATGATAAGATTCAAGCGGTGATTCACTGTTCATTATCAGGTGAACTCACAGGTGACATGTCCTTAAAGAAGCTACAAGATAGGCGCTCAAGTGTTGTTGACAACACACTCGAGCGTGATTGCGATCTTTAGACACAGAGGAAGCTGATTAATAATCTTGTTGATACAAACATATTTTTGTTTGAATTGGCATAGCCTAATGCTTCGACATGTACCTCCTCGGGGAAGCAAGAATTTAAATTTGTTTATAATGTTCAGTTAAGGTTTATTAAGTATTTTCTTTTTATTTATTAAGTAGCTCTAGCATCCCAAAATATTCAAGCGTGTCCTTCGGGGTCAGTAGACTTTATAAAATATAAATTTGAATAACTTACTTATTTTTTTGAAAAATAAAAAAAAATTATCTAATAATTTTCTAGATTGATATTTGAGAGAAAATTTAGCGAAATGGGTCAACTTTTTTTTTTTTTTTCAATTTATTATTGTACTATTTGATATCATAAGTTATATTATATTATATAGTGTACGAAATGGGAGTATTTTTTGTCTATTGGATGTGATTATAACGAAAATTGTGGAAATAATGAAACGCAGGTGCGTCAGTCCACTGTTTATTGTGGTTGTGTGCAAATGGGCAGAAAACCCACAATAAACGGAGGGCAGCAAGCTGTGTCCTATTATCTGCAGCAGCAGGCAATCAATAAATTTTCAAAAAAAAAATATATATATACTAATAATAATATTTAGTGTCAGTAATACCTACTTTCCGCGGTATTAATCTCGAAGATTTTTAGATCCAAAAAAACAATTCGGAAACAATTAATTAAAAATTGAAACTATCCCAATAACATGATATAAAATAAAAGTCATTTTTACATTTTTGTTACTTCATAGCACATACAGACAGACCATGGTATATCTGCGTGAAATACCCTTTTCAAAATAAAGCTTGCTAAAAACTTAGACCAAGTTTCTTTAGTTTTAAATCTCGAAGATTTTTAGATCAAAAAAAAAATTCGGAAACAATTAATTAAAAATTGAAACTATCACAATAACATGATATAAAATAAAAGTCATTTTTACATTTTTGTTACATCATAGCACATACAGACTGACCATGGTATATCTGCGTGAAATAACGTTTTCAAAAATCAAACTTGCTAAAAACTTTGGACCAAGTTACACCCCTCGATATTTCATTGGGATACACATTGGATTGAATAAATAATCTAATTCAAACGGGAGTGTTTTAGGAAAACGAAAAGAACTAGATTTTAATTTGTTACTTCCGTTGATGTAACACGTGCATTTTTATTCGCGCAAGTTGTTAAATACATACTCACATACATATCATCTTCAATATAATTAGCTGTCCTACCAACCTGTAACAAAAAAAACAAACATTTTAATATCGATGAATATTTTACAAACATTTATTATACATGGTAGTAATTAGGATCATTGATCTCACCATTTTTTTTTTTTCTAAATCAAAGACTTGTATACTAAATGTTGGTAAATTTTATTTAGCTTTAGCTGAAAAAATGTTTTCATTAAACTTAGCTGGTGTAACCAAGCCGTCCCCAAGTCTAGTGGTTAGCACTCATGCTATCAAATCCAGCAATACTAAGACCCTGCCGTTCCGACCTGTATTTCCGTTTTCACAAATCTTGACCGCTCTTTTCTTATCCGTGCCGCAAACCTTTGGAACTCTATTCGCATCAATATTCGTCGCTCGCCGACTTTCCCAATCTAACAATTCATAACACGTCATTATTATTAATAATTTTATTCATTGCCTACGATACGTCCTAGTAACCTATCACGATCTTCATATTTTTCATTACATTCGTTTCACCACGAGTGAGATAAGTTTGATGCCTGAAAATTTGATTTAAATAAATCAACATTAACGGAGGAAGATCGATTGATCGGAGAGCCGCCAAAGGAAAGTAACAAACATTACCTACGACTCGTGCAAGGAACGAACCCAACTCGAGGCTAAGTAGATATTAGCTTGTCTGAGGCGGGATGAGTAATTGTGCCAATCCTCAGCTCCATCGAACCCGCAGCCTTCTCAGCTGGGGGGGGGGGACGAGCAACTTCTCAAGGAGCGTACACCCCCTGTTATTCGGCAATTTCCAGCATTAGTCTCCTAAACAATTTCTCTCGCTAAATCAACTTGATCCATGGTTTAGACACTCGACGAAAAATATTACATTATTTTGAAACCGTGAGCCCGTCGTTAATCATCACAGCTCTTAACAAAAAATAAAATTTTAGGAACCAACAACAGGATTCGATTTTATAATTCCAATCCGGGCGATCACAATAAGTTTTCGTCAAACTTTTAGCTCTCCCCCTCTCAAAAAAAATATAATTAGCCTTGTTAGGGCAATGGGCCATTGTGACAAATAAATCTTATTCAACCCTTAAATACAATATTATTTTTATTGTAATTCATACATGATACCCTTATTACGTTGGTAACCGAATCCAAACGAGCAAACTATGCTTTATATCTCCTAGCACAACCAGCTTCACATACCCCTATAATATTTCTCAGATAATAGTGGCGACTTTACATAAATTCATGAAAGTTCTGGCAATGGGCAGTGTTGTGGCCACCTCTTAATTACGAATAATTAAAAGTTCCCCTCTTCTCGGCCCAGAAAATATCTGTTTCCATATTTGTAGAAATAAATCTTATGACTTCAGGAGAAGAGGGGAGAGATGCTAGGGGGAAACAGCCGCAGGTGGGGAACCATCCCCACCACGGCTGGCCGCCTATATAAGCAGCGAGACAAGACCGAGTTAGCATAACGAACAGGACCGTCACTTGGAACACTACTTTCTCCTCTCTCTCTGCACCGGCGCTTGCTGCTCTACTTAAACAATGGTCTTCTCATCTCTCTCTCCTAACCTCGCTATGTTTTAGTCCGGCGTTGTCATTTCAGGGCGTTTAGCCCTCCCTCGCGGACGACGGTTGCCGTTGCCCTACAAACTACCAGTAGCGTCTCCCACTGCTTCTATCCGGTTCATACTCGCCTTTGGGATCCGGACGGTTTTCGCCTTCCCTTAGATACCGAGTGTGAATTCGTGGTCATTCCACCACATAATCTACCTATAAACCTACCCTGTACCTCTTCTCCGTGACATAGTGCTTTGTCGGGGCACATACCTTCTAAGATCTTATGGAGTCAGGTCAAAACGAATTAGAATGCCCGCCGACTAAGCCGGCATCCAGGGTAAAAGACCACAGGTCCACCCGCCTTATCTCTTTCTTGGCGTTCGCCGGACGGCGGCTAGAAGTTGTAGCGACCCTAGCCCGCGGCGGGCGTCTCCTTCTCACTTTGGGGATATCCGACAATATCTAACCCGACAACTAGTTTCTCCTATCATGCTATCTGAGCGTCTGCGGCTCTTAGCTAGCGATGCCGCTGACGGAGGAGCGTGGGGTAACTCCAGATCCTCTTATTCATTTTGAGCACGCTAAGGAGATGACTATCATGCGGAATTGCATCGTCTATATATTTGCATATATCTTACGAATGAGTGTGGGATCTTTTGATATGGGATGAATGAGATCACTACAAGATTGGCACATGGGCAGTTGCAGAAAAGGTATGACCCTCAACTTGTCTAAACCAAAGTTATGGTAGTCTTTAAAAACCTCAGAAACAACTATGCCTCGATTACAGTTAATGGAAAAGTTCTAGGAAAGAATCATCTTATTTAACTACCTGTGGTTAAAATTCTGGAATATGGAAGATCCAATGCCAAAGTTAGCAGCATAATACGTAAGGCTAACTGGGCGTACACACTTTGTTTTTGCTGGATGCAATATTCAAAACTTTCTATCTCTTAGGAAAAACAATAAATAATTACTGGCGTAACCCTGTACTATATTTAAAAGAGAAACGCCAAGAATAATAGCAAAACTCAGGTTATGTAGCCTCAAAATAAATGGTTATAAATATTTAGTAATCAAATAAATAAAAAGTGCTGTTTTTCACTCAGGACATCTGTGATGTAGATTCGGATTGTGCAGTAGATTTAAGGAACGCACTCAAAGTGTTATAGGAAAGTTAAAATAACAAGTACGACTTGAGAGTCGAATAATCTATCTATATCGTAATAATGTTTTCAATTCTTATTAAATATATTTCATTTAAATAAAATATTAAAATGATTTCTGAATCCATGTTAATGGACAGTGCCGAATATTTGACGAATAAGATATAAAAACAATTTAAGAGATGATGGTATTAGATAGTATATTGGGGTATAGATTAAATGAATGTTTATGACTCGTATCATCAGTCAGTTGTTACTTGGGCATTGGGAACCCAGATTTAGTGGTGAATAAGGAGATATAGTTATCGCCCGATCGGGTTCATTGTAGTTTTGTTCCAATATTTAAAAAAAAAAAAAAATAGAATATACAAGATGGAGACAAAAAAGAATTCAACCTTCAAAGATCCCTTTTCGAAAGTACATCTCCTCTCTCGGTGCCAGGCAATAAGTGTAAAAGGCCCGACAGAAAGTGTCAGCCGCCGTCATTAATCTTCCCCCAGACAGTGTCGTGGAGGCCCAAGTGTCACGCCACTATTGAAGGAGTTGGTCCACCTTTTAATTAGGACTGAGGTGTAAAACCCCACACCATGGTGACCTAAAAATCCCTTCGTGAGTTGAGAATTATTTTGGTAACTTAATACCACCATATAAGACCAGTGCGTCACTGTACACGTTGGTTGTGAACAAAACCGCATTTTTAAAAAACTTATATGAATCATAGGGCGTAGAACGTAAGACACATCATAAAGGTATAATTATGATTCACCCCATGAGTTTCTTAAAAAAATAGTTCATTTCATGCTTTGAACAGCTTCGGTCATCGAAAATCGGATTTCAAATTAATAAAAACAAATTAAAAAATATATATAACATTCAGGAGAGCAAAAATTCCAAAAAGAGACACCTTAATTTTTTTTTCAAGGAAAGGCCTTAAAGACCACGCGTATATCATTACTTTCGGTCCTTTTCTTGTTTTTGTTTTTCCTTTCCTTCCATTTTTCCCTCATTATCTCTATGTGCTTTTGTTTTCTTTCTTCTGTCCACGTGACACCCTTTTTCGATTTTTTCTTGCCCACAAGAACCTTGATTTCCCTCAGTTTTTTCCTATATCTTTCTCCGTCCTGACAATCCTGGTCCGTTATTCCTAGTCTTTCAGTTTATTCCTTCATCTGCTTGGTGTATCCCCTTGAGCTTTTGTATCACCTTTATTTTAATATTTACACTATGTGATAATGTCCTCATTTCAAAAAAGCTTTAAAGTATTTCCAAATATCTTTTTTTATAATATAAACATCAGCAGTCGACGCCTATGCAGGCCACCTCAGGACAGTAGTAATGCTTGCTTTCGTAAGTATTCTCTATAATAGGGTAGGTAGGACTGTAAAATATATTTCTATCACAACTTTTTTATATATCCTGAAAAAGTTAGCAAATTCGGTATGGAATAAGAAAAAGAAACTTTCATTCGCACTCCTGAGAACCCCTGAGTAAGAGAAACGTCTACTGGTGATGCAATCTCGTAAATAAAAGATATTTGGAGAGGGGCAAGTTTTTTTAAAAAATTTTAATTTTTACACATTGTAAGTATCAGATCAATATTAGAAAACAAAACCTAATGAAATCTGCTGAAGCATATTATATACGCAGTAGCTTTCAAAACTTTTTTTTGTGTTTATGACCATTGGGTAAGACTTAGCTTTAAATAGCTTGTGAGCTGGCATTTGAGAAGCGTCAAAAGTTATCTTCTTTATCTATTTTTTTTTTTTTCACGTTCAATCTTTTTTTCAGAATCATTTTTACGACCGCTGTCGCAAAACAAACATACATTACAGACAGGCAGCCTGACAGATGAATTAAGTATAGCCTCTCCCTTCGGACTCGGCAATTAGAACGGTATTCGCAACAGAAAAATGATGGATTCGCTAAAGTTTTCACTTTCGATTCACAGGATTCACGTTTAGTTGTTTAAATAGCCGGATTCTACAATAGCGTTTAATGATTTATGTACTAAGTATGTTACGGGTAATGTGATAACCCAGCTTCGGTTGGAAAACAGAGGCCATATTATCATACAATAAACATAAATTATTACAACTACGGCTGTTGGAAATTCATGAAAATAACGGAATAAATCATGAATGAATTGCCGGCGGACTATTCCGCTCTCGGCCCTGGGACGGAGCCAGGCATTGGTCACAGAAAAAAAAAATTCAAGCTTAATTATCCATGGATCGACTCCGAGGTAGGAAGATCCTTCTGGTGCCCCCTCCCTTCCAACATCTAATGCTACAAATTTAGTGTTCGTAAAGCGTTTTTTCCATCAACGAGAATATGCAAACGAGCTATTGAAAGTTTGTTAGATATTATTAATAATTAACAGCCAAAGAAAAAGTGACCAGCAAGATCAGACCTCAAATTCGGGATCATCCCAATATTTATAATTCATACAGTATTTACAAACAGCCCAGAGACCTCCAAAAGCCAAATTGCTGACACCTCCCACGAATGCGAAAGAGGGAGCGGAGACTTAGGAAGTACCCCCCCACTCCTCCGTCAGCCGCGTCACAGGATACAAGCCAGCGGAGGCTGACGAAGAGCACGAGAGCCAAAGACGCTCAGGACATGATTGGAGAAACTGGCCATTGCCAGGGCTCCCAATGTCACGCATTTATAGCAGGTCACGAGGCCACTGCCGTTTTAGTCTCCAATTAGGATTATAGGGATGAGTGGTGCAGTTTAATGACTGTGCTACGGGATTAGGGTGGTTGGATAGGCTACTATGGAATTTCAAGAACTTGGAAGGGACGAGTTTAAGAATTTAGGGTATGCTAAGATCGTTATGAAGTGTTTTGTTGCTGACGTAATAAGGGGCATTTACTATTGTTCTCAGGACTTTTGATTGAAAGGATTGGATACGCTTGATGTTCGACTTTTTTGCTGTCCCCCATAGCTCTATTCCGTATGTCCAGATTGGCTTGAGTATAACTTTGTAGATTAGTAATTTATAAAATAAAATAATCTTTCTTATGGGATTTAAGTTAAAATTGACGATTATAATTTCAAATATAGGGCCAAAAAGGGGCATTTACTATTGTTCTCAGGACTTTTGATTGAAAGGATTGGATACGCTTGATGTTCGACTTTTTTGCTGTCCCCCATAGCTCTATTCCGTATGTCCAGATTGGCTTGAGTATAACTTTGTAGATTAGTAATTTATAAAATAAAATAATCTTTCTTATGGGATTTAAGTTAAAATTGACGATTATAATTTCAAATATAGGGCCAAAAAGGGGCATTTACTATTGTTCTCAGGACTTTTGATTGAAAGGATTGGATACGCTTGATGTTCGACTTTTTTGCTGTCCCCCATAGCTCTATTCCGTATGTCCAGATTGGCTTGAGTATAACTTTGTAGATTAGTAATTTATAAAATAAAATAATCTTTCTTATGGGATTTAAGTTAAAATTGACGATTATAATTTCAAATATAGGGCCAAAAAGGGGCATTTACTATTGTTCTCAGGACTTTTGATTGAAAGGATTGGATACGCTTGATGTTCGACTTTTTTGCTGTCCCCCATAGCTCTATTCCGTATGTCCAGATTGGCTTGAGTATAACTTTGTAGATTAGTAATTTATAAAATAAAATAATCTTTCTTATGGGAATTAAGTTAAAATTGACGATTATAATTTCAAATATAGGGCCAAAAAGGGGCATTTACTATTGTTCTCAGGACTTTTGATTGAAAGGATTGGATACGCTTGATGTTCGACTTTTTTGCTGTCCCCCATAGCTCTATTCCGTATGTCCAGATTGGCTTGAGTATAACTTTGTAGATTAGTAATTTATAAAATAAAATAATCTTTCTTATGGGATTTAAGTTAAAATTGACGATTATAATTTCAAATATAGGGCCAAAAAGGGGCATTTACTATTGTTCTCAGGACTTTTGATTGAAAGGATTGGATACGCTTGATGTTCGACTTTTTTGCTGTCCCCCATAGCTCTATTCCGTATGTCCAGATTGGCTTGAGTATAACTTTGTAGATTAGTAATTTATAAAATAAAATAATCTTTCTTATGGGATTTAAGTTAAAATTGACGATTATAATTTCAAATATAGGGCCAAAAAGGGGCATTTACTATTGTTCTCAGGACTTTTGATTGAAAGGATTGGATACGCTTGATGTTCGACTTTTTTGCTGTCCCCCATAGCTCTATTCCGTATGTCCAGATTGGCTTGAGTATAACTTTGTAGATTAGTAATTTATAAAATAAAATAATCTTTCTTATGGGATTTAAGTTAAAATTGACGATTATAATTTCAAATATAGGGCCAAAAAGGGGCATTTACTATTGTTCTCAGGACTTTTGATTGAAAGGATTGGATACGCTTGATGTTCGACTTTTTTGCTGTCCCCCATAGCTCTATTCCGTATGTCCAGATTGGCTTGAGTATAACTTTGTAGATTAGTAATTTATAAAATAAAATAATCTTTCTTATGGGATTTAAGTTAAAATTGACGATTATAATTTCAAATATAGGGCCAAAAAGGGGCATTTACTATTGTTCTCAGGACTTTTGATTGAAAGGATTGGATACGCTTGATGTTCGACTTTTTTGCTGTCCCCCATAGCTCTATTCCGTATGTCCAGATTGGCTTGAGTATAACTTTGTAGATTAGTAATTTATAAAATAAAATAATCTTTCTTATGGGATTTAAGTTAAAATTGACGATTATAATTTCAAATATAGGGCCAAAAAGGGGCATTTACTATTGTTCTCAGGACTTTTGATTGAAAGGATTGGATACGCTTGATGTTCGACTTTTTTGCTGTCCCCCATAGCTCTATTCCGTATGTCCAGATTGGCTTGAGTATAACTTTGTAGATTAGTAATTTATAAAATAAAATAATCTTTCTTATGGGATTTAAGTTAAAATTGACGATTATAATTTCAAATATAGGGCCAAAAAGGGGCATTTACTATTGTTCTCAGGACTTTTGATTGAAAGGATTGGATACGCTTGATGTTCGACTTTTTTGCTGTCCCCCATAGCTCTATTCCGTATGTCCAGATTGGCTTGAGTATAACTTTGTAGATTAGTAATTTATAAAATAAAATAATCTTTCTTATGGGAATTAAGTTAAAATTGACGATTATAATTTCAAATATAGGGCCAAAAAGGGGCATTTACTATTGTTCTCAGGACTTTTGATTGAAAGGATTGGATACGCTTGATGTTCGACTTTTTTGCTGTCCCCCATAGCTCTATTCCGTATGTCCAGATTGGCTTGAGTATAACTTTGTAGATTAGTAATTTATAAAATAAAATAATCTTTCTTATGGGATTTAAGTTAAAATTGACGATTATAATTTCAAATATAGGGCCAAAAAGGGGCATTTACTATTGTTCTCAGGACTTTTGATTGAAAGGATTGGATACGCTTGATGTTCGACTTTTTTGCTGTCCCCCATAGCTCTATTCCGTATGTCCAGATTGGCTTGAGTATAACTTTGTAGATTAGTAATTTATAAAATAAAATAATCTTTCTTATGGGATTTAAGTTAAAATTGACGATTATAATTTCAAATATAGGGCCAAAAAGGGGCATTTACTATTGTTCTCAGGACTTTTGATTGAAAGGATTGGATACGCTTGATGTTCGACTTTTTTGCTGTCCCCCATAGCTCTATTCCGTATGTCCAGATTGGCTTGAGTATAACTTTGTAGATTAGTAATTTATAAAATAAAATAATCTTTCTTATGGGATTTAAGTTAAAATTGACGATTATAATTTCAAATATAGGGCCAAAAAGGGGCATTTACTATTGTTCTCAGGACTTTTGATTGAAAGGATTGGATACGCTTGATGTTCGACTTTTTTGCTGTCCCCCATAGCTCTATTCCGTATGTCCAGATTGGCTTGAGTATAACTTTGTAGATTAGTAATTTATAAAATAAAATAATCTTTCTTATGGGATTTAAGTTAAAATTGACGATTATAATTTCAAATATAGGGCCAAAAAGGGGCATTTACTATTGTTCTCAGGACTTTTGATTGAAAGGATTGGATACGCTTGATGTTCGACTTTTTTGCTGTCCCCCATAGCTCTATTCCGTATGTCCAGATTGGCTTGAGTATAACTTTGTAGATTAGTAATTTATAAAATAAAATAATCTTTCTTATGGGATTTAAGTTAAAATTGACGATTATAATTTCAAATATAGGGCCAAAAAGGGGCATTTACTATTGTTCTCAGGACTTTTGATTGAAAGGATTGGATACGCTTGATGTTCGACTTTTTTGCTGTCCCCCATAGCTCTATTCCGTATGTCCAGATTGGCTTGAGTATAACTTTGTAGATTAGTAATTTATAAAATAAAATAATCTTTCTTATGGGATTTAAGTTAAAATTGACGATTATAATTTCAAATATAGGGCCAAAAAGGGGCATTTACTATTGTTCTCAGGACTTTTGATTGAAAGGATTGGATACGCTTGATGTTCGACTTTTTTGCTGTCCCCCATAGCTCTATTCCGTATGTCCAGATTGGCTTGAGTATAACTTTGTAGATTAGTAATTTATAAAATAAAATAATCTTTCTTATGGGATTTAAGTTAAAATTGACGATTATAATTTCAAATATAGGGCCAAAAAGGGGCATTTACTATTGTTCTCAGGACTTTTGATTGAAAGGATTGGATACGCTTGATGTTCGACTTTTTTGCTGTCCCCCATAGCTCTATTCCGTATGTCCAGATTGGCTTGAGTATAACTTTGTAGATTAGTAATTTATAAAATAAAATAATCTTTCTTATGGGATTTAAGTTAAAATTGACGATTATAATTTCAAATATAGGGCCAAAAAGGGGCATTTACTATTGTTCTCAGGACTTTTGATTGAAAGGATTGGATACGCTTGATGTTCGACTTTTTTGCTGTCCCCCATAGCTCTATTCCGTATGTCCAGATTGGCTTGAGTATAACTTTGTAGATTAGTAATTTATAAAATAAAATAATCTTTCTTATGGGAATTAAGTTAAAATTGACGATTATAATTTCAAATATAGGGCCAAAAAGGGGCATTTACTATTGTTCTCAGGACTTTTGATTGAAAGGATTGGATACGCTTGATGTTCGACTTTTTTGCTGTCCCCCATAGCTCTATTCCGTATGTCCAGATTGGCTTGAGTATAACTTTGTAGATTAGTAATTTATAAAATAAAATAATCTTTCTTATGGGATTTAAGTTAAAATTGACGATTATAATTTCAAATATAGGGCCAAAAAGGGGCATTTACTATTGTTCTCAGGACTTTTGATTGAAAGGATTGGATACGCTTGATGTTCGACTTTTTTGCTGTCCCCCATAGCTCTATTCCGTATGTCCAGATTGGCTTGAGTATAACTTTGTAGATTAGTAATTTATAAAATAAAATAATCTTTCTTATGGGATTTAAGTTAAAATTGACGATTATAATTTCAAATATAGGGCCAAAAAGGGGCATTTACTATTGTTCTCAGGACTTTTGATTGAAAGGATTGGATACGCTTGATGTTCGACTTTTTTGCTGTCCCCCATAGCTCTATTCCGTATGTCCAGATTGGCTTGAGTATAACTTTGTAGATTAGTAATTTATAAAATAAAATAATCTTTCTTATGGGATTTAAGTTAAAATTGACGATTATAATTTCAAATATAGGGCCAAAAAGGGGCATTTACTATTGTTCTCAGGACTTTTGATTGAAAGGATTGGATACGCTTGATGTTCGACTTTTTTGCTGTCCCCCATAGCTCTATTCCGTATGTCCAGATTGGCTTGAGTATAACTTTGTAGATTAGTAATTTATAAAATAAAATAATCTTTCTTATGGGATTTAAGTTAAAATTGACGATTATAATTTCAAATATAGGGCCAAAAAGGGGCATTTACTATTGTTCTCAGGACTTTTGATTGAAAGGATTGGATACGCTTGATGTTCGACTTTTTTGCTGTCCCCCATAGCTCTATTCCGTATGTCCAGATTGGCTTGAGTATAACTTTGTAGATTAGTAATTTATAAAATAAAATAATCTTTCTTATGGGATTTAAGTTAAAATTGACGATTATAATTTCAAATATAGGGCCAAAAAGGGGCATTTACTATTGTTATCAGGACTTTTGATTGAAAGGATTGGATACGCTTGATGTTCGACTTTTTTGCTGTCCCCCATAGCTCTATTCCGTATGTCCAGATTGGCTTGAGTATAACTTTGTAGATTAGTAATTTATAAAATAAAATAATCTTTCTTATGGGATTTAAGTTAAAATTGACGATTATAATTTCAAATATAGGGCCAAAAAGGGGCATTTACTATTGTTCTCAGGACTTTTGATTGAAAGGATTGGATACGCTTGATGTTCGACTTTTTTGCTGTCCCCCATAGCTCTATTCCGTATGTCCAGATTGGCTTGAGTATAACTTTGTAGATTAGTAATTTATAAAATAAAATAATCTTTCTTATGGGATTTAAGTTAAAATTGACGATTATAATTTCAAATATAGGGCCAAAAAGGGGCATTTACTATTGTTATCAGGACTTTTGATTGAAAGGATTGGATACGCTTGATGTTCGACTTTTTTGCTGTCCCCCATAGCTCTATTCCGTATGTCCAGATTGGCTTGAGTATAACTTTGTAGATTAGTAATTTATAAAATAAAATAATCTTTCTTATGGGATTTAAGTTAAAATTGACGATTATAATTTCAAATATAGGGCCAAAAAGGGGCATTTACTATTGTTATCAGGACTTTTGATTGAAAGGATTGGATACGCTTGATGTTCGACTTTTTTGCTGTCCCCCATAGCTCTATTCCGTATGTCCAGATTGGCTTGAGTATAACTTTGTAGATTAGTAATTTATAAAATAAAATAATCTTTCTTATGGGATTTAAGTTAAAATTGACGATTATAATTTCAAATATAGGGCCAAAAAGGGGCATTTACTATTGTTCTCAGGACTTTTGATTGAAAGGATTGGATACGCTTGATGTTCGACTTTTTTGCTGTCCCCCATAGCTCTATTCCGTATGTCCAGATTGGCTTGAGTATAACTTTGTAGATTAGTAATTTATAAAATAAAATAATCTTTCTTATGGGATTTAAGTTAAAATTGACGATTATAATTTCAAATATAGGGCCAAAAAGGGGCATTTACTATTGTTCTCAGGACTTTTGATTGAAAGGATTGGATACGCTTGATGTTCGACTTTTTTGCTGTCCCCCATAGCTCTATTCCGTATGTCCAGATTGGCTTGAGTATAACTTTGTAGATTAGTAATTTATAAAATAAAATAATCTTTCTTATGGGATTAAAGTTAAAATTGACGATTATAATTTCAAATATAGGGCCAAAAAGGGGCATTTACTATTGTTCTCAGGACTTTTGATTGAAAGGATTGGATACGCTTGATGTTCGACTTTTTTGCTGTCCCCCATAGCTCTATTCCGTATGTCCAGATTGGCTTGAGTATAACTTTGTAGATTAGTAATTTATAAAATAAAATAATCTTTCTTATGGGATTTAAGTTAAAATTGACGATTATAATTTCAAATATAGGGCCAAAAAGGGGCATTTACTATTGTTCTCAGGACTTTTGATTGAAAGGATTGGATACGCTTGATGTTCGACTTTTTTGCTGTCCCCCATAGCTCTATTCCGTATGTCCAGATTGGCTTGAGTATAACTTTGTAGATTAGTAATTTATAAAATAAAATAATCTTTCTTATGGGATTTAAGTTAAAATTGACGATTATAATTTCAAATATAGGGCCAAAAAGGGGCATTTACTATTGTTCTCAGGACTTTTGATTGAAAGGATTGGATACGCTTGATGTTCGACTTTTTTGCTGTCCCCCATAGCTCTATTCCGTATGTCCAGATTGGCTTGAGTATAACTTTGTAGATTAGTAATTTATAAAATAAAATAATCTTTCTTATGGGATTTAAGTTAAAATTGACGATTATAATTTCAAATATAGGGCCAAAAAGGGGCATTTACTATTGTTCTCAGGACTTTTGATTGAAAGGATTGGATACGCTTGATGTTCGACTTTTTTGCTGTCCCCCATAGCTCTATTCCGTATGTCCAGATTGGCTTGAGTATAACTTTGTAGATTAGTAATTTATAAAATAAAATAATCTTTCTTATGGGATTTAAGTTAAAATTGACGATTATAATTTCAAATATAGGGCCAAAAAGGGGCATTTACTATTGTTCTCAGGACTTTTGATTGAAAGGATTGGATACGCTTGATGTTCGACTTTTTTGCTGTCCCCCATAGCTCTATTCCGTATGTCCAGATTGGCTTGAGTATAACTTTGTAGATTAGTAATTTATAAAATAAAATAATCTTTCTTATGGGATTTAAGTTAAAATTGACGATTATAATTTCAAATATAGGGCCAAAAAGGGGCATTTACTATTGTTCTCAGGACTTTTGATTGAAAGGATTGGATACGCTTGATGTTCGACTTTTTTGCTGTCCCCCATAGCTCTATTCCGTATGTCCAGATTGGCTTGAGTATAACTTTGTAGATTAGTAATTTATAAAATAAAATAATCTTTCTTATGGGATTTAAGTTAAAATTGACGATTATAATTTCAAATATAGGGCCAAAAAGGGGCATTTACTATTGTTCTCAGGACTTTTGATTGAAAGGATTGGATACGCTTGATGTTCGACTTTTTTGCTGTCCCCCATAGCTCTATTCCGTATGTCCAGATTGGCTTGAGTATAACTTTGTAGATTAGTAATTTATAAAATAAAATAATCTTTCTTATGGGATTTAAGTTAAAATTGACGATTATAATTTCAAATATAGGGCCAAAAAGGGGCATTTACTATTGTTATCAGGACTTTTGATTGAAAGGATTGGATACGCTTGATGTTCGACTTTTTTGCTGTCCCCCATAGCTCTATTCCGTATGTCCAGATTGGCTTGAGTATAACTTTGTAGATTAGTAATTTATAAAATAAAATAATCTTTCTTATGGGATTTAAGTTAAAATTGACGATTATAATTTCAAATATAGGGCCAAAAAGGGGCATTTACTATTGTTATCAGGACGTTTGATTGAAAGGATTGGATACGCTTGATGTTCGACTTTTTTGCTGTCCCCCATAGCTCTATTCCGTATGTCCAGATTGGCTTGAGTATAACTTTGTAGATTAGTAATTTATAAAATAAAATAATCTTTCTTATGGGATTTAAGTTAAAATTGACGATTATAATTTCAAATATAGGGCCAAAAAGGGGCATTTACTATTGTTCTCAGGACTTTTGATTGAAAGGATTGGATACGCTTGATGTTCGACTTTTTTGCTGTCCCCCATAGCTCTATTCCGTATGTCCAGATTGGCTTGAGTATAACTTTGTAGATTAGTAATTTATAAAATAAAATAATCTTTCTTATGGGATTTAAGTTAAAATTGACGATTATAATTTCAAATATAGGGCCAAAAAGGGGCATTTACTATTGTTCTCAGGACTTTTGATTGAAAGGATTGGATACGCTTGATGTTCGACTTTTTTGCTGTCCCCCATAGCTCTATTCCGTATGTCCAGATTGGCTTGAGTATAACTTTGTAGATTAGTAATTTATAAAATAAAATAATCTTTCTTATGGGATTTAAGTTAAAATTGACGATTATAATTTCAAATATAGGGCCAAAAAGGGGCATTTACTATTGTTATCAGGACCTTTGATTGAAAGGATTGGATACGCTAATATTTATAATTATGAATAATAGTGGGACCAATACCGCAACCACAATTTCTTAAATGTATTTGTGTGTGTACATATTTATTGTATTATGTTTTTTTATATTTGTTTTTAAATTATGATGTAAGGCATAATGAATTCAAAAATACTTCGGTTCACATATAATATGTAAGTTTTTCTTATTTAATTTGTTTTAAAATATTGTATTTACGATTGTAAATTTAGCAGGGACTGATACTGTCAAACTCATTGCATGTAACAGGAATGTGTCCTAGGATAATAGATATGATATTAGTATTATTATTATCATTTGCATCATCATTTTACTTATTGTATACAATTTTTTCACTAATAAAAGGTTTTTTCACTTGTCCCACCTATGAACTAAATAGATTTATTTTTTCAAATTCGTAAAAAACAAAACAGTTTATTCAATACTTATCAAATGATTGTGAATACATAAATCGGTATTTTAGTCAAACAGTTCTCAACTTTATTTGTTAAACCATATTGGTATCTAAAAATCACCTTTTTACAAATACAAATAATACAGGCCTGCAAAAAAAATTTTTTTTTCAGCTGCATGCGATAATTTTGCTAAATTATATGTTTTTAAGTACGCTCTATCCAAAACTGATCCCCTCCCCAAGAACGTACAGTTTTTGTTTGCAAAATAAGAGAGGTTTGAAAAAATAAAATATACAACGAACCTATACAGATATCTGAAACATTCCCCATCATTTGGCAGTGATTTAACAAATTGCGTCGTATGTCTCAATTTAATATGAAGAGATGGTAATCAAACTTTTCTGGGGGATCCAAAGTCGTATCGATGACCTCTTGTTTTGTTGTGGACCAAGGTGTCTCGGTGTGCCCACTCACTTTTTGTCCAATGTAGATCTACTGTCCCACAAGCTTATAAAGCACGGATATTTTGTATAACCTGCCTGCTGCCCCGACACCTTGGTTAGTATTTTGATGTATCCACAAACCATCCATTCATGGTTTTGATATTTCTTTTTCTCGCGAATCGTGGCCAAATCATTATAGTTTTCTTCCATATGCACCGAGAGTCCCATATGAAGAGATGATTTCCATTATGCAGCAAGACTGCTTTGAGGCTAGTTTTGGATAAATCATATTCTAATTCAAAGCACTTTATGAGTTCTTGAACATCGCTACAAAAAAATAGGTTTCCCTCTTTGGAGGGTAACTATGTAAACCCGATGCCTCTCTACTACGAAAATGAGGTCCCAAGTGATTTTTGTTTTTTAGCATCGATCCTAGCAATTCGACTGCATCTTTGGAAAGGTCTTAATCCCTAACAAGGTCATTGAGCTCAATCTGAGAAAAAGGTTTTACAAAATAGTCCCCAGGCTTTGTCCTCGTCCTCCGACACACCCAGGATATGATCCAAACTGGAAGATGGCTGTGGAACTGGTATTTCAGAGCTATGGGACACAGGGCGAATAGTTGAGTCAAGGTAAGATATTTTCTCTTTATTTGTTTTGTATTAAATCATTTTACGTCTACCAAACAGAAATAGCAGTCGGTAGTGTGGTTTCTCTGTTCACGCCATATCATAGGAATGGCAAAGTAATTTTCCCTTGCCCTTAAACCACAAACGAAGATCTTCCTTGCACCTGGCATGAGGTGTGCTTTGTCATCATCTCCAAATATACATTTTGAAGTAAGCAGAATAAAAATTCTTCACAAAATCACTTATGTTTCTTTGTTGACTTTTTATCGTGTATTCACCACAAATACAAAAAAAGTTGTCTCGAGAAACAACACCTCATGGAGCCATAAATAAAAACACGAGCACAGTAACGTTTGAATACCGGGTGTAAACTGAGTGCGGCTTTACATAACAGGCGAGATTTAACTTAAATTAATGTGAGAAGTGATGTAATTATGGCGAGTGTTGAAATAAAAAATAGAATACTGGATTTTAAGTTAAATAGAAAATTCACGCTGAATGAAACTTCAAACTATAGTTTCACAAAGATCCTGAGCGTATGTGGCCCTCCCGCTCTTCGTCAGCCTCGACTGGTTCGTATCCAGTGACGCGGCTGACGGAGGAGCGTGGGGGACTTCCCATGACTGCTCCCTCTTTCGCATGCGAGGTAGGTGACTATGTGGATTTTGCAGCTCTCTGGACTGTTTGTAAATACTGAATGAGCGAGTGAATTAAGAACTGTAAATATGGTATGAATGAAAAATTATCACAATTACTTATTGCCTAATAAGGCAGATTGTAATCGTATCACAATGAAGAAATTTTAACTCCAGTTTCACAAAAAAACATAACGTTATGGTATGGATGTTTTTTTTTTAGTATTTACTCTGGTATTAGTTAGTTAAAATCTACAAGAAGTGAAAAAAAATCCTATGCAGTTTTTTAGTTGCAGACCTGTGTAATTTTAATTAACTGAAAAAATACTAGGGGGAAAAGAAAAAAACCTACTCTAATTGGCCAGAAAAAAACTAAATACGTTTTTTTTTTTACGTTGGTTCTAACTTTGTTTCTATTGTGCCGTCAACAATCAGAACATTAAATAACTTTTGAGAAGTGACCTGAGAGGGCTTAAAATACAGGGAGGAGGCGAGTAAATAGATATGAAGCCGATTTCGTTTAAGATAGTGTTCTAAGCATAATTATTAATAACTAATAGACTCAGGTCCTTCACCAACTAGGCTACCCTGCCTCGGGTGACGATCTTCCCAATATGGAATCTCTTCGTTCAAACTCTCGGAAAGACGCTCTGTACCCACCCGATGGGCACACGAGAACCGTTAAATTAATATTTTAAGAGGTAGTTTGCCAGTGTTAACGCACTGTATGAAAATATTGAAATATTTTAATATATCGTTTTTACACACTATTTAAAAGCATATACTGAGGATATACAAGGTGATCTAGGATCATGGTATAGCTTTAAATATTTTAGATCGATTGGGTATATCGTATTTTTACGGCCGCTGTCTCGGAACAAATAAGAATAGGCGGGCAGACGAATGAGAGATAATCCCACCTATTTCGAAAGTACAGCCACTTCCTTCGGGCTTGGTAATTACGAAAAGCCCTTCAGGAAAATAAATAAAAATATCTTTATTATACAATTTAGCACATGAGGAACCAATTTGCTAATACCAGGACAGATAATTGTCAGGTTACCCAATGTTGCCAATACCAATTTACAATTTTCATTCATAGTATATATACAAACAGCCCAGAGGCCCCCCAAGTCCAGATGGTTGTCACCTCCCTCGCGTGCGAAGGAGGAAGCGGAGTCTTGGGAAGTCCCCTACGCTCCTCCGTCAGCCGCGTCACTGGATAAGAGCCCGCTGTCACACGCTATTGTGAGAGTTTTTCTTACAGTCCTGTCCAACTGTGTTGGTTTATTTTGGGACGGTACAAAACCTGATCGGCTGCATTGAGGAAATATGAATTAAATTGCATTTTTTTTTTGTGACGGATGCTAAATGAGTTCGGAGAAAATTTGCAATTTGAAACAGTTACCAGCACACAATAAGACGAGGTGAGTCAACTTTCGGAGATGCGCGCGTGCTGGTCATGTCGTGAGAAGCCAACGGTTCGTGAAATTACTACTTCAGTGGCATCAACGAGCTTTTCCTAATAATTCTAATGTCTTGTAGTTTTGGGGCTGATAGCTCATTTCCTGCCTTTTCTCTTAGTTTTTTATAGATTTTGCCTCGATCGATCGCTCCATCCTTTAGCAGTAAGATTCTACATTATATTGTTTTTATAATTATTTCCATTTATTATAATATTAATTATTATAATACATTTCCAACCACTCTGAAGTTGTCCTTAAGTCCCCTTCTTCCCCACTTCCCCTGCTCGGTGTTATGCAAGCATCTTCCACCAGCCGGCCTTACTTGTATTTGCATCATTAAACATCAATGCTAAATAAATTATAGTAGGTATAACGTTTTTTTTTTTTTCAAAAACTCTTTATTTTGAAATATTTGTTAAGATTTACAATTTTTATAATCCATATTGAACTTAGGAGTTATTATATTTATTGATATTATGCTAAACTTTATATTATGTATACAATATTGTTTAACTAGGGCTAAGGTATTTATATAATACCAGGCTTTTTGTAATTTGAAGGTGATAAGCCTCAGGGGTCAACCTTAGAACCAAGCGCTCTCTGTTGGGAACCTAGTACTATTGACGGCCTAGTACCTCTTGACAACAGGCGCTCTCTATCTGAAAGATGGCAAGTTAAGCCACGGCAGAACCTGGCTGGCTGAATACTTTCAACCTGAACAGCTCAATGAAATATATATACCTCACTATGGTGAACCACTTAGTTGTAAACTGTTCATGTCCATGAGTTGGAGGTTTGGCTTGGGTTGACGAAAACCTAACACTTCTTTGCATAGGTTCCAACAAACGTATATTTTGATAAACAAGGCTTTTTCTTACAAATGCACAGTATTTTAGTACTCTTTGAGCACTTCGAGTTACGCGTGTCGCGCAATTACATACTGAGTGTTGCTATCCGAGTTCGATCTTATCCGAAGGCGGCTTCAATCGAAACGAATAATAAAGCTCATATGAGCATTGCCCAGAATTTTTATGGGGAGTTTTTGTGATTTTTGTAAGCAGTGGCAGGGATAGTATATAATTTTAAACATCTCGATATTTTCGGAAATAGGAAACTGCCAGAAATCCCAATATCGAATATTCAAAAGCCGAAGATCCGAAACTAATATGACTCAATTCTTATCTGAATATTTTGCCGATCTAACAAACATCCTTTACATATAACGGAATAAATTCCGATGACCAAACCTGGACGAGAGAAGGCCCACGCCCGTTGTTCAGACCGACGTGTGGCCTAGTGATCATTGTTAGCCCAGGTGAGGGGCACAAAAAAATTTACCTGGGGAAATGTAATGGTGGCCGGAGCCGTTTCTCCAGGCACCAGATGAGCTCCAACCATTGTACGTTAATATCTATGTTTATATGATGACAATACAACATAAAAAATGTGTGTATATGTATATAATTAATGCACATTATAACACAAGAAGACCCCAAGGAGCCACTCAGAGTAAGATCGGATCTATCAATCAGTTATCCAAGTTGTTACAGTTGGCGTGCTAGAACAAAGATTTCAGTAAAAGTGGTGTGGTTTAAAAGGAGTTTGGAAAAATTTGTCATTTCAAAGAGGTCTATTTTGTCAGAAAAATTAAAAATCTACTGCATACGGTGGATGTTTCTTAAATTCATGGTAATAACTCTATGAGAAATAATTTATAGTTGGTTATATAATTATAGTTTCTTTTTAAATGGGATTGATAAATAAAAAGTATATGTACAAGTAACGACTAAGATAAATATTCAAAACAGACGTTTAAATTTTTTTTTTAATTAATAGCAATTTTTGACAAAATGATCCTGTAGAAATTTAAAAATAACATTTTAAAGACTTGATTGCCGAGCCCAAAACTTGATTTGTCAATTTTTATTCTTAGAAACTTATTTTGGGTAATTTAAAGCTTGCTGAAATTGGTATGATTGACTAAGCTGCAACTGGACTGCACCTAAGTTAATATGAGCTTTACTAACAAATTGAAAATAAGTTATTTTAGTCCTTTTCCTGTTGTATGGCTTTGTCAAGCAGGCCCACGGGGGGAGGTCACGTCGACCTAGCAGCTGTCCGCGTCAGAAAGATGGACTTAGCTAAGACCATTGCTGGAGGCCTAGTCGGCGGGCAGCATAGTTAATATTTGTTTGCTGATCTGACTCATCAGATCATAGATCATAGAAGGTGTGCCCCGACAGTGTACTGTGTTGAGGAGAGATTCAGGCTCAGCATTGCAGATGGTTGGAATGACCACATTCTCACAGTTCACATTCGGGATCTGAGCGTTAACGAAAACCGTCCGGATCCCCGTCTGTTACTTAGGATTGGTCACAATTTCCTCTTTTCTATTAACATAGCCAACCATTAATTTTTATGCATAACTTTTAATTATTGATTTTTATGTATTGTTTTTCTTTTACTGATTAACTTGTTGGTCTCCAAATGCACGATAAATATTTTTTATTGGATGACCTTTTATTTTTCCAACTGAGGGGATGACAGCTTAGAGCTGTCGAAAACGTTCTTCTATAATAAACTAGATCGTTGAGAGAGCGGGTATTCATTTAAATATATTCATAACCGGAACAAAACATATAATATTCTGTTCCAGTGATTGGAGAAAGGTAAAGGTTTCCAATCAATTAATTCTCACATGAACCTGAGTAAATCAGATGAACTCCTCGGCTGGGACGAAGCATATAATAGCGTACTGTTCGCAAAAGATGTAATCGACAGTTTTTGAAGACTTGCGTACGCATTTTATGTGTATGAGTCTTAGCAATTTAACCATTCAAGTCAACATCACACCAGTAAGGTTTTCCTTAAAGCTGCGATGACTTTTTTTTCAATTGTAGCCCCAATACATAATGAATATCTCTAATTCAGTACTCTACGCACTAGGATGTGAAAATATTCATTTGTTATTGCTATATAATTGATTAATGACCCTTTATTGATTTAATTCTATTTTTAGCTTCTTTGGTGCATCATATGGAACTACTATTAAAAATATGCCCCCACGTAAGTATGAATGAATCCTAAGGATGTGTGATCATGTACAAACAAGTTGTATCTTTTAAATAAAGATTTTAAAGTTTATTTGTTTTTTAATTATAGTTTTAAAACACAAATTTCATACTATTAATAAGGACGTCGAGTATTACAGAAAATTTATTTTTATTAGCCTGTATAAATTAATCATTGTAAAACTACAAAATTATTATTTATGTGATTCGGATCATTAAATGATTCTATTTAAAATTTCTTCTCTGTGGGAGACTACACAGGGGGACCAGACACGAGAAAAAAATTTGTTTGTGAAAAAAACAACAATGGTACCCTCACAAATGAACCGTTTTACATCTAAAATATTAACTTAACGTGACATTGCGTCCACTTCCATCCTCCATGCATTGGCAGCCTTTCAAAACTTTAATTATATTTATTAACTCACCGACGCTAATTAGAGGCTGGGATATTTTTAGGGCGTGTTGGATTTCTTTTTTTATGCCCTTAGGACTTTAGTATCAATCAGGTACCTTGCACAAGCGGAATACTACACAGAACTAAATTCCTGCAAAACGTGCATTCATGCTTATCCTGTAGGATATGCATCAGTGTGTATATTCCTGACTGGTGACTTTCATAATGGCTTCAGATGAATGGAAGTCGTAACTCAACAGATTTCTATCCCAAGGACAGAACTTGGGAAGGAAACTTCATTCCAAGTGACTCACCAGTAGCGATTGCATGGCACTAACATCTGTTTTTTTCCTGCGTAAAATTTATTCTTGTAAGTCAAAAATCTAGATCGTTAAACTCCCTTTTCCCGAAAATTCAAAAAAAAAAAAGTCTAAATAGCTAAAATGTGAACATTAAAAAACACCTGCCTGAAATTGATTTTTCTATTTAACTGAAACTTCTTTATTGTGCTGAATTACAAGCCTTATTAGGCAATAAGTAATTTATATAAATGTTCTCATTCATACCATATTTACAATCCATGAGCGAGTGAATGCTCAGTCATACAGTATTTACAAACAGCCCAGAGGCCTCCCAAATCCACATGGTTGTCACCTCCCTCGCATGCGAAAGAGGAAGTGGAGTCTTGGAAAGTCCCCCACGCACCTCCGTCAGCCGTGTCAAGAGGCCGGCCGAAGGTTGACGCCATAGATGGTAAGTTGTGCTGAGGTGCTTGTGCGAACGACACTAGGCGTTACCTCTCAAGTTAAGTTCACGAGGTGACCCCCAAAGAAACAGCTGCTAAACCCGAATACTATCTGTTACTAAACCAGCAACTTATTTGCAGTTATAAAAAGCTGGGGTCGCTATCTTTATCTTTACCAGTCATCCCCCAAAGGTGAGATGATTCCGAACTTTAGCCTTTATCCCTCAGTTCTAAAACTGTTCCCAGCTCACAGATAGGCTGGCGCATCGACAGAAATTGACTCATCTCCTCTTATAGACATCCAACTTGCCCAAGGGACCAGTCTAGGAAAGATTTTATCTGGCGACAAAATATCCCGACCTATGAATCACTGCAGTTCCCCTTGCATTCGTGGAAATGACCAGGGTTAAAAGAGGTGAGTGATGTAGGGAACCTTCGGAACCCTGTACAATCACACCCAACTATATATAGGTATTACTAAGTTGTTACTCCCCCCCCCTTTCTTTCATAGCCCCTTTAAATTTACAGATAATTATAGATCCTTAGGCGAATCTATTTACAAATTATTTTTGTATTTCCTGTAGCATCGCTACATTATATACAGGTTTTGTTATTTTATAAAAATTATATAATGAATAAACAAGTATAATGATATACATTATACGTGACTGAACTAAACTGACTAATAAAGGTGATGGGGGCTCACCTTTTTGATCAACCTTAAAACTAACTTTCATACTAATTCTTAACCTAATTTTTCCCCAACTGTCTGTTGCCATCGATGCGGGAGGGGTGGCGGGGTCATAGTGTTAAACACTAGTTTGGTTAGGTGCTGCAACGAGTCAAAAAACTCTCCGGTGGATGAACTCCCCCACCGACGGCACACCAAGCAACGGGTGCAGGTCAGCGTTCTTCAACCCCTCGAGAGAGTTATATCGGATCTCTTTTCGCATGATCCCATTCTGGAAATGTGGGAGATATTTGGTTGATTGTAAGTCAAGTGGGTAAATAGTGGGGCACCGTACAGCAGAACTGGCCGGAGGACACATTTATAGATCAGTTCGAGACGAAGCGACAGGTTGGGTGAATTTGTGGACAAGGTTTCCACGTACTCTGTATGTCTGCATCAGCTCCTGATGAAAAGAGTACACGATTTTAGACATGGTAATTATTAGTGACAAACGTTAGGTGGAACAGGAACAAAACAAAGAGGATAAATACATTAATGCAGCGTAGGAAGTTGATGAATTGATTCAGTTTATATGTATGGCAGATATTTGCATGACACTGATAAAACAAAATACAAAGTAAGCAAAGTCTTACACTTAGTTATATATATTACACATATATCTAGTATCTCTTCATCAAACCTACCGACTGTTACATACAAACATCAATTCATCATCTATCCACACTGCAGTTATATACACCTCATTTATGTTTTGTTCTTGTTGTACCTTACTACCGATCATTTTTAACACCTACATTCTTTTTTTGTTCATATGACCTGATACAGCTAAAAGAATGATGTCAAAACATCCGGTAATAACTTTGATAAAAACCCTATCTTAATATGTAAGTGGTAACCCTCAAAATTTAGCTTTTGCACATCTTGCAACCAATGGTTGTTCTTGGTTGGAGTAATCCATCATCATCGACATGTCAAGGGCGCACTTCGTAGACTGGTATCGACAGCATTGAACCGTTTGAACCAAAGCGCTGCCGTATTTGGATGTAGATTTTTGAACAGATTCTTTAAGATTTCACCTTCTCACATAATTGTATTTTCCAGTAGTGTCTCAAAATATAACGAATCACATCCCCCCCCCCCCCCTTCGTTACATGTAAGTTAGTTTCAAGTTTATGATAAATAAGGTGAGCCCTATCACTTTTAATAAATTCAGTCCATTAATGTATAATGTGCATCATTATACTTTTGTACAATGCATATAAATTTTGTATATTAGAATTTGCATAAAATACAGCCAAGCTACAGGAAATATAATGAAGCAATTGTAAATAGATTCGTTTTTAGAATCGATATTTTGTACAAATTTGTAACAAGGGGATAAGGAACAAAAAACATTTTCTCTTCGGACAATGTAAAATACTAAATGAAGCGTGAAGACGGTTGGGGTACATTATTGGGGGAAAAAAGATCAGCAAATGCAAAATTTTGTGTAAATTCTCCAAATAAAAGAGTCGAATGAAAATTGAATGTGTTATTTTAATGTGAACAGGCGATGATGACCAGTGCGGTAAATATGTGCTGGTTCTGCCTAACCTATCCTTTTTAAGTTTTATATAATTTTAATGCTTGCTTATCAATAAACGCTTTATGTCCATATTTGTACCCATCATCACAATCTAAGGCCGCTGGGCCTATAAAATGAGATAAATAGTTCCGTATACATAAATATTAATAATGCTTAACATACTAAAAATTAGAAGCACGAGTGTAGACAATTTTTTGAGATGTGATTGCTCTTAGTATTGATTTTAAATTATAATTGGAAATAATCAAGATGATTAATTGTGTTATTCTTAACTCTCATGATTTGGATTAATCATCCACGTCCCATCGATAAAATTGTTGATTGATCAATCATTCGTTATTTCAATAAACAGAAGAACACAAACCAACATAATACAAATATTCATAGCTGATGTTCCTGCCCAGTCGTTTATTTTAGAACGGCCAGGCTATTTTTATTTAAAGGTTACGAAAAGGTCATTCTTATACTTTTTATTGTGTTATTTTAAAAATGATTGCACTGTATATCATTTTTCATTGATGCTTAAAAGTGTAGTTCTCCATCAGGTTTTAGTCTCTCCAAAATTTAACTGATCAGTTTTGCCTGTTCAAGTACCATTAAGGACTACATTTTTGAAACAAGATTTATGTATTTATATTAAAGAAACGACTTGTTTCATATCTTATGTCTTGTTTCAAAATTGTTGTGCACAACGATGCCTGAGCGAACGGCGAAACATTAACTGTTAAATGATATTTGTCAATAAGAGATTATACATTTGAGTTTTAACTAGATAGAATCCTTTTAAGGACCGTTCGTTAAACATACAGACTATAGCTGCCACCTTCCACCTGATGTATTTTGCAGTATTATTTTAAAATACGACAAATCACAATTTTTTTCTTCGGACAATGTAAAATACTAAATGAAACGAGAACACTTTTAATTATTTATGTTTCAATATTATGCTGTTGTTTAGTTGAAGTAATCACCTATGTACATAGGCCCCTTATCACATTAGTGCAATTTACGTTACTTTGTTTGCCAGCTATTTGTACATTTTTGTTATTCTTAGGGTATAATACCACAGGTTATACATAGCAACCCATAGTGCAAATGTAATAATTACATTATAGATAACAATTATGTCCCAATGAAGATTTCAAAAATCAAGTGATACCTCCTTGACTTGCTACATGAATGGTTTTAGAACAAGGTGGTCTATATGAATAAAGGTTTAAAGCGCAGGTTAACATCTATAAACAAACCTTAAAATATGTTTTTTGTACATGAATTAAGTACCATCGAATATACAGAAGGGTCCAAAAAAATGTATCCACTGTTTAAAAGTCCATAACTTGCAAACTAATTGACGGAGTTGTCTCATTTTTGGTGAAAGTGTAGCTTAAAGTCCAACTTAAAGATATCACTGTAGGAGTTCGAAATGGTCACCATTAACATCCACACACAAACGAACAATACCAAGGACACTAGTATAAACATTATTTGTGTGTAAATTGTAAAACCTAACGATTTCCGACCATTGGCCAAGTCTTACCCCCTCTACTAAACATGATATGTAAATACCTATTCGAAGCACATCATAATTATTCTTAATATGGTTCAAGTATCGTAAAAAATAAGTAACCGAAGGATTATTGCACCCAGATCTTCATGTTCTGTATGGGCGTCTATCAATTACTGTAAAATCCTTGCTGTAATATTTAGGAGCAACAAACTAGCAACTTGCAATCATGTGATTTGGAGACAACAAAGGTTTGTTTCATCAATTGATTTTAACTTGAGGCTGAGAAATCAGAAGTATAAAGTTCATGTATAGGATGCAGCATATAATGGCGTAAACTATTCACAACGTGACCAATTGGTAAAGGCTTATTGATAGATGATACGCATGATGGAAAACATGGAGGAGTCAGTTGAGTTCCAATGGTAGAACAAAATGGTTCAAGGTTTGATTCATTAATCAATTGAAGCTGAATAAATGAGAAGTTGTAAACTTCGCGCAATGGAAGAAGCGCGTAATGGCGTAAAATACGCGATTGTGCGAATATCATAATGCGGAAGAATTACACATTTGAGTATTGCGTATTGGACTACACGCGGATTTGTAAAAAAAAAAAAATTATGTACAGTAGAAAAATTATACTTAGATTTTCAGTCATACAATGCATGCGACAAAACCATTGGAAAAATTCGTGTTTTAAAACGTCCAGGTTAACGGAAACCGATATTTTCCACCAGTCAGCAAAACAAATATTTAATGATAATTATAAAAATTTAAGTGATGTTTTCAAAAGTGAATATGAGCCATTTCTTCCTGGAAATTTAAGAGGGAAATGGAGGTCGTGAGGACTTAGAACTTCAAAAGGCACAAACAATCGACAGCTAACGTTTTTTAACCGCATACAAGCAAAAATTGATTTGAACTTATAAATGCATACATACATATGTACAAAATTTACATAATGTAATTAAAAATAATAAAAAAAACATTTAAACTGCATGTGTTTTTTTTTCATTTCCGTCCACCATAAAACGTAACCCACGTATAAATCCGGCACATCCGACCTGTATTTCCTAAACCACAGATCTGCTTCCTTAGACCGTTCTTTTCTTATCTTTCGGAACTGTACTCCCATCAATAGTCGTTTTTCGCCAACTCTTTCAATCTTAAAATATAGTTTCTGATAGTTCCTTATCTCAACTTAATATCTACACAGAAAGATAGACTCAGCATTCGCGTTGATTTTCCCAAAACACATCCCTCGCGAATTTTTTAACTGATTAATGATTACTGAGTATGCTCATTCTTTAGTTCGTAGTTATGTTAAGCATTCAGTATATAATTATCATTGATGAAAACTTATAGTACTTATTTATACTATTATATTATTCATTATTAATAAATGTTACGGAGCTGAACGTATATAAAGAATGTTTGCAATTAAAACAATTATAGTCAAGTGTGTGCATCAGGCAATTAAAGGTATCGTTAGAGCTACGAATCGTCGTGCACGCTGGTCCAGGTGGTCTCTTATCATGAACCTGCAGAATTATGATCCACGCTAATTGGAATTGGCTACTAGACCTTTGATGACTGTGTGGATTAAGAGGCTAAGAATAAAGGTATATATAAAGGGTAACCCAGAATTAACGCAAGATTTGAATTTGCCACCATTTGTGCAGTAAAGTGCTGACAACCCTAAAAAAAAAACAATTTAACAGCTGACAGTTTATGGTTAGTAAAAATGGAGCGTTACACGATAGAATAACGTGTCTTTATTGTTGAACATTATCTCAAAAATAATGAAAGTTTGGCGGCCGCAGTTCGAAAATTTCATACAAAATATGGTCGGAATAATGTTTTGACTTCATCAACTTTGAAAAATGTAGGGAGACTGGATCAGTTGGAGACACTAAACACACTGGTCGTCCAAAAACAAGCCGTTCAAATGTCAATATTGAAGCAGTGCGTGAGAGTGTCAAATGAGGCTGGTCAAGCAGTGACTGTTACTGGTGCTCGATATCGCGACATGATAACACAGTTCTTTGTGCCGAAATTGGATGATATTGATGTGACCAATATGGGGTTTCAACAATATGGTGCCACATGCCATACAGCCCATGAAACAATTCAAATACTGCATGAGACATTTCCAGGTCATGTACTCTCTCGTTTCCGTGATCAGAATTGGCCTCCTAGATCGTGTGATTTAAAACCTTTACATTTCTTTTTATGGCGATATTTGAAGTCAAAGGTGTATGTCAACAAGCCCACATTCACCCATGATTTAAAAGAGGAAATTCAACCACATTTATGCCAAATGGTCATGGAAAATTTCGACAAAAGAGTGCGTATGTGCCAGCAAAGTCGTGGAGGCCATTTGACCGATGTGCTATTCCATAAATAACCCTATCCTATTTACTTTATAATTCAATACAAAAATAACAACAAAAATACTATAAACTGTGTTTTCTATTTAAATCAAATCTTGCGTTAATTCTGGGACAGCCTTTACTACGAGCGAATTTTTTTTTTTTTTTACAAAACCTTATAACTGCAAAAAAAGGGAGTAGATGTGTTTGCTGACTCACGGGAGGATGGCGGAATGGACAGGAAGATCTGGTCATCTATCTTGGTATGTAAACTACTTTCCCCGATACATTTCACATCGTGAGTCACCAGTAATTGGATAATGAATAACAGACGTAATGCCATACTGCCATAGAACATGTCATCTGTCCAACAAACCAAGTGCTCACATCTGCTTCCTGCAAATTATTTTATATTGCCACAAACCACAGCACGCTATGTACTTGCTGGTCTCATTTTCAGCTGTCTTCCATTTGACTATTACCCAGCCTCTCCCGTGTCCAGCATTTTTCCCTCCTCTTCCTCCCTGCTCGTAACGGCGAATCCCTCCAATTCTTCCATGATAATTTTGATGATTCTGAAACCTCACAATAATCCGGCACATTCGACCTGTATTTCCCAAACCACAAATATGCTTCCTTTGACCGTTCTTTTCTTATGTTACCTTTTTGACCGTTCTTTTCCTTATGTTACCTTTTTGACAGTTCTTTTCTTATGTTACCTTTTTGACCGTACTGCAAAACATTGGAACTGTATTCCCATCAATATTCGTTTTTCACCAACTCTTTAAATATAGACTTTGCTAGTTCCGTTTTTTATTTGTTTTGTTTATTTATTAATTGTATTCATTACCTATTTAAATATATCGCAGCTGCTTTTCACGCTCGTTCCCTCTCTGTACTTATTCATATATTATGCCTAATATTCCACTTCTGTCTATTATAACATTATTTAAATATTATTCTATTGTTTAATTAAAGTGATATATGTACATAGGCCCCTTATCACGTCAATGCAATTTATGTTTTTTTCGCGCCTAGTTGTACTTTTTTGTTATTCTTAGGGGTAGCTTCCCCAGAACTCAAGAGCTTTTTTCGTTTCAATTATTCATTCAAGGAGGATAGTTTTATCCCCATTGTATATACAGAGGGGTCCAAAAAAATGTATCCACTGTTAAAAACTCCATAACTTGCAAACTAATTGACGGAGTTGTCTCATTTTTGGTAGTGTAATAGTTTGTAGTTCCGGCAATCGCCATACAAGCGTTGTATTGCGTTGTTTTGTTTTGTCAGATGACAGTCGCCAGATAGTTAGAGTTTTATTGTTAGTTGTACCTTGTTACTCCAGTAAACATGGCTGGCGTAAGGCTTACATTTGATGAAAGGAAGTCTGTTTTAAAGTGGTATTTTAAGTACGAAAACATTGGCTTGATTGGGCCATTCTTCTTTGACGGCACAGTTACCGGTGAGGCGTACCTTCAGAAGCTTCAAACATCCATTTTACCTGCCATCCAAGACTTGTATGGAGACGGAAGATTTTACTTTCAACAAGATGGTGCCCCAGCCCACTACCACAATCGTGTTAGGGCTTATCTCGACAAAAATCTACCAGGAAGATGGATAGGCCGTAGAGGTGCTGTAGAGTATCCACCACGTTCCCCAGGCTTAACTCCTCTGGACTTTTACCTGTGGGGAACACTAAAGGACGTCGTTTATCGACAAAAGCCACGCACATTGGATGAACTTAGAGAATCCATCGTACATTCATGTGCAAATATCCAACTGAACACGTTGCGGTCAGTAGTTCGTGCTGCAGTTCGGCGGCATCGTTTGTGTGTGGATGTTAATGGTGACCATTTCGAACACCTACAGTGATATCTTTAAGTTGGACTTTAAGTTACACTTTCACCAAAAATGAGACAACTCCGTCAATTAGTTTGCAAGTTATGGAGTGTTAACCAGTGGATACATTTTTTAGGACCCCTCTGTATTTGTATCATTTATTTCCTTTTCTATAAATTATTATTTAATCTAACATAATTAATTCTCATTGTTGTTGTACATGCAAATTTCTGTTATTAATCATATTTAGTTTGTCCTTTCACCTAGTTTGTAAACATTACGATATGATGAAGCCTTTGGTTCTATGTATACGAAGCGCCATGCATAAGCTTCTAAACTAAAACACTCCCCGAGTTATAGCTGCGAACGGGAAGTTAATGAGAGTTTTAATGACTTCTTTTATAAAACGAAGATTCGTGGCAGCATGCAACCTCTATACATAATTTCTAATATCTAGGTCAGAAAAACTGAGTTTTTTTTTTATAGAAAAAAAGTAAAAATGGGATGATTTTGAGTTAACACTCGGGTGCGAAGAGAGGATGTCAGAAAATGATTGCCATTAATTTCCTCAGCCCGGCACCCGATTCAAGCGACGACCTAGAAGTGGCCAAATAAACAATTTGATTGAAATCGAAGGTCTTCGCCTCAAGGGAACTTGAATCCCGGCCAGCCAATGACATCAAAAACAACACATCCAACGTGTCTCGGATCCCTGATAAGAACGTTTGAATGTTCGTATAGATAATAGATCTTTACGCTCCTCGTTTCGTAAATTTTAACACGTTGTGGGTCAGCTAAGTGTACTGGTGGATACAAGGATAAGATGCCTCACTTTTTCTCATAATAGTACCAAATTGTTTAAAAAATAAAGGTATAAGTAAGACACCAGGAGCATACAACAGGCGTTTGTTGAAGGGTTGGGGGAAGGAGGTATAATGATAACCATAATAAGGCTCATGTTTTGAGGTTTTTTTGGTGGCTCATGCTTGAACAAAGTTTCTTTAATTATTTTATTTACAAATTCCCTTTCGCTCAAGGGAGGAGGGCCTAAGAAAGTCTTTAGTTTATAATAATAAAAAGGAGCTTTCTATAAAAAAAAGCAACCAAAATAATCTTTACTACATCATTACTTTAAAAAAAAATAAAATACAGTTTAAGAATAGTAATAATACACTTAATTAAAGGAAACTAATAAGCATAAAACATATTTATAAAACTAATTACTATGAATATTTCAAAGTAATATATATGTCGCTAAGCTTAACCACATGAATCGTTATGTGCGTAAAACACTTGGGCTTAGTCAAAATGTGTACACTCAGTAAATTTCACTACTGCTACTTAATTACTATTTTGATGTAATTTTAGTCAGAAGATAGGGGAGGGGGGCTATTTTCACCCTTTTGCATAGTTAATTTAAGCTTTTATTGATCCCATTAGTATGTTTTTTATATTCCTTTAATTATGTTGAAATTTTTTTATTATTCTCAGCTTTTGACAGGGTTTGGCACGCAGGTTTGCTCTACAAGCTCTACTTATCCATATAAATATACCCTATAAATGCGTGACAGCGGGAATCCTGGCAAAGGCCAGTTACTCCAATCATGTCCTGAGCGTATGTGGCTCTCGCGCTCTTCGTCAGCCTCCACTGGCTCGTATCCGGTGACGCGGATGATGGAGGAGCGTGGGGGGCTTCCCAAGACTCCGCCTCCTCTTTCGCATGCGAGGGAGGCGACAACCATGTGGATTTGGGAAGTCTCTGGGCTGTTTGTAAATATTGTATGAATGAGCGAGTGAATGATGAATTGTAAATATGGTATGAATGAGAACATTTCTCTCAATTACTTATTGCCTAATAAGGCAGATTAGCACAATAAAGAAGTTATGTATAATATTCATTCATTTTTATTATTCTCAAACTGTATTTTTTTTCATTTAAGTAGTCGAAGTAACGATGTAAAGATTATCAGTTACTTATTTTGTATGAACAGCTCCTTATGCTTATTGTTAAAAACTAAAGACTGTTTATATGGGGGCCTCCCGAAAGGGAATTATTTAAATAAATTTCAAAATAAATGCTATTTTCAAACGAGTCAGAAAATACGCATAAAATCATGAGCCTTCTTATGGATATCATTTTTACGCATTATTCCTCCCTTCACCCTTTCGCAAAACCCTGTTTATGCTCCTGCTGTATTATTCATATTTTGGTTTTTTGAAAATTAAAATATTTGATGTAATGTATATATGAGTAATGTGCATAAACCCTTTTATCACTTATCATTAACAGATTGTCTTAGTTTAAAGCAGCTTATCACATATTGTTGTATGAGCATGTTGAAAGTACTTGAGCGCGCATTATATTATTTCTAGACGGGACTTACCGATTTATTTGTTTAATAAACGTTAGTGCATGTAATGCAAACTTTAAGAACACCCTTATCCCTTCTTCTGTTGGCTGAAAAATTCTGGATAACGAGCAAACTTCACCTTCCCTATCCCGAGGGACTATTTTTGTGAAAGTTCGATAAAATGAATAAAAGTTTACCTTGCGTTTTCTAGACCGTGAAAAATAATATTTTCACCGGTATGTTCTACCGATTGTGTTAACGATCGCATAAGACGGAATTACTTCCGGTACAATTAAGTCATTATTTAGATTGAAATAACAAGAGGCAAAGAACCGGGAATAGATCACGCATGTAATTTTAAAATATTTCACATTATATTGTAAGTTGTACTTTTGAAATATTGTATTTTGTAATTATGTGGTCTGTTCTCATGGCCACATCGGCGGCTTCTACACTACCACCCTCTTCGTTTCTTGAAAACCCTATTCATTATCGAGATTGATTGTAATGAATATTCCTAAATTACTTAGCTTGGAGAAGAAATTTGATTATATCACTGTCGGGTCGTCACTAGGGGGTGCCAGATCACCTAGCCCTGGTGACAAGTGCGGATTGTTTGAGGTTATAACCTGGACAATCGTTCCGTGACGGCATTACTATCTGACTCCATTTATGATAGGTATGTTCCCCTGACAATGCACTATGTTCAAGAGAAGAGGTACAGAGGTTTCGTAAAGAATAAGGCAAGTTTTCAGAGTTCCAGCGGAAACCAAGCAAGCGTCACGGGTACAGGTAGGTCGCCAGAGAGTCTGCAAGGTGACTAAGAGACTGATTTCCAGGGCCAGGAGCCCTGGCTTAAGGCGTCACCAGGCAAAGGTCGCGAGAGACTCAGAGGCTGATGAGGAGACTGGTTTTCATAGCCAGAAGCCCTGGCTTAAATATCGTCTCTACTTCCTGCCGGGAGGCTGCGAGGGTCCGGGTTGGGGGGTGTGGACACCTGTGGTGCTGTACCCACGCTTAATTACCCGACCCCTCGCCCCCTAAAGGACTGTTTATGACTGCCAGCTGGTGACCCTTTCATGTTTATGACTGCCAGCTGGCGACCCTTTCTCGTTTATGACTGTTTGGCTTCCGCCTTTTATTGCTTAACACTTTTACAATGATTTACATTTAGTTCATGTTATTTTACTTTTGGTTACAATATATATGCACTAGAGTATAGGGTGATTTAACTTATGTAGTTAGCGGTCACTACAATCACACTTGCCGGATAAAAAAAAATAACTAGCTTATAAGTGTGATCTAGTAGTGTTATCTTGGAGAGTAGATGTCAGGTGGAGGATTTATTCTCAAGAGTCTTAGCTCGGCTGATAAATATTTGGGCGGTCCGAACAGATACTGGACTAAGTTTAGAACTTTGCAGACAAACGTGAAGTTTGGTCTACGGCAGTAAAACGTGAGAGTTCACAAGTATATTAGGTAGACTACAAATGTATATAAATAATTCTGTTAGGGATCCTAGGAGTCCGATGGTCATGGGTAACCAGTAACTGTTAAGAAAAGTATAGCTGGCTCGCACACTCGGAGTAATAAAAACCTGAGTCTGCAGGCTCGATTCCAGCCACCAAGGCAAGATAGGAAGGCCCGGATTGTCTTGAAGAGCACCGGGGCCAGGGGCGGACATGGAGAAAGAATAGAGTGGAGGATCGGCAGGGATTGTGAGCGCCTTATGTTCCTCTAGACAAAAAAATAGAACGAAAAAGAGGTCGGAACCATACACTATTTTTGCGAAATTTATTTTGAAGTGTCGTGGAGTAACAATCAGATGAGATTTAATGATTTGCGCGACTGCTATGGCAGCAGACAGACTAAAGAAATTCGCACCTGTGTGAAAGTAGAGCCTCTCTCTTAACCCGAGAAATTACGACCACTGTGAAGCACCTGCTTGAAACTTGGATCGTTAGCTAAGCGCTACAATTAAGCCCCTAAGTCCCCCCCGCACACTTTCATCCGCGTTCGCTTCATTTGTTAATAGCCTTTCCTTTGAAGCTTTGCCGCGGCCCAGTTTCGGATCTACACTCTCTTTTCTCTCTGCTAATAATCCTGTTTCCACACGTGTAAATACTGAATTCAAAATACTACCGAGAGAGGAACGATAAATTTTCCTCCGCTCTCGAGCAAACATGTTCTAAGGTCTAGTTAAGAGTTTAAATCTACTCGGGTTTAATTTATTTGCAACGACTTCGACAAACGAGCTTACTTAGTCTTCGATATCCCACTTAGTTCCAAACCATTTTCAATATATTTAGATAAAGCAGAGTTCGTCCCCACCACTTCACTTATCTAGTCCATTAGTGAAGACAGTCGTATTCCTCTAAGAGGCCAGCCAAATAAACTTGATGGAACGGGTAAAAAAAAGTACTAAATATTACTATTCTAATAAAAAACTATTATTACTATTGCCATCTTTGTGGCATCAACTAACAATTACATTTTACTAAAACTAAATAAAAGTGATGACATATTGTAGATCTTTAATTTGGTGCCCTACTAACAATTAAACTTTTTTTTTTAACACCAATCAATAAATTAATTGACATTTGAAATGTTTTTATGGATATGGCTACATTTTTGAACGACCTTTTCGAAATCATAATCCACCAAAATCACAACACATGTTACACATTAATAATTTAGTTATTAGGCTCTTATCCAGTACCGCGGCTGACGTACACAGGTGGTTTGAAATGTTTCCGACCTCAACATGAAGATGATAATAAAATAAATAAAAGCTAGTGAAATAAAAGCTTTCTTAGGTCGGAAACGCAGGAGCGTGGGGGACTTCCCAAGACTCCGCTCCCTCCTTCGCACGCGAGTGAGGTGACAACCATCTGGACTTGGGGGTCTCTGGGCTGTTTGTATAAATAGTATGAACGAGCGAGTGAATGAAAATTGTAAATTGGTATGGACGAGACCATTTATCACAATTACTTATAGCCCAATCAGGCAGATTGTAATTTTATCATAATAAAGTTGTTATAAAAAAAAAATTTAGTTAGTTAATACATCGAGATATTTAAGTCAATATCATATATCTAGAGCTACTGTAGGAAAATATTTAATTTATAATAACCAATTAATTAATTAACGGCATTTTGTTTTTGCATCATTACCGACTTACAAAACAGCAGGTTGTTAAACTAACGAGAAATCATTAATTAATAAGCGTTAATGTCTTTTATTCTGCATGTTTGTGGCATCAAGTAAAACTTACATGCGGAAAAAAAAAAAAAAACGCGGGTTGAGTTAATGTTAAAAACAAAATGTTTATAATAGTTTTAAAAACTTTTTTTAATTCATTACAGTTTATAAAACAAAAAGTCATTTCAGCTGGGATAGAAATTGTGTTTTCAACATTAACTCACCCCTCGTTTTTTTTGTCATTAATTTAAGAACTGTTTTTTTGGGAAGTAGGCCAACATATATAATATGTTGAAACGTTGGTCACTAATAAATTAAATGGAAATCTGAGATCTCCCTTCCATCAACCTTATCTGCTACATTTTAATTAACAAGATTGGGAACCGCCTAGCAATTTGTTCTTTAACACACCAGTTATTGTTAATTGCTATTTATAATATTTGATATTGTAAATAAATGAAAAATATAGCTTTATTTATAAGAACATTAATTAATTAATTGCTATTAAAACATAAATTCAGTAATTTGAGTATGGTATCAAATCAAAGATCTTGACGCCCTGAATAATTATTACGTAATTTTTATTTTGTGTTATTAAACTATAATTACAAAAAGTAATTAAAACTGTCATAAACATTGTGTTTTTAATGAGGCAATCCACCATAGATTTATAATAAGTTCCTTTACTATATTTTGTATTTACTAAATATTAATCTGTATCTATGTTTATTTCTGTGATAAATGTTTATTTCTTTATGTTATTTTTACGTACTTATTAGCAATATTATTTTTTAGCATACATTTCTTCTTTAAAAATACATAACATTAAAGTAAAATGAAACTATTAATATCCTACGTACTTTCATAGATCTAATTAAATTTAATTCCCCACCCCCGAACCCCTGTTAATATTATCGAACAAAAATATTTACCAAATTTTATAATGGTTAAATTGGAATCAGTAGATTTGAATGTTGAGGAGGTCTTAGAAGCTTACACAAATCGGATTTCTTGCAACGGGACCAGGTGATGGGGCTCATCTTTTGTAATTACGGAAAATTATAAACCAATAATGGAGGGGGAAACGTGGGAAATTTAACGGGGAATTTAAAAAAGTTTTTTTTTGCTCACGAGTTGGTTGGTGTTTTAATTCGTGGGCGTTTGCGAGACGGCGCCGAGACAGACCCATATTTGGTTTTAGCAATTTTTTTTTCTTCCCCTCGGAGCGGGGATCGAACCAGATTAAATCAGCTGACCTTATGCAAATGTACGAGGTGACCGAACGGCCGGCTGTGCCCGAAATAGGCAGAGATGAGGTGTATTTTCCGCGGGGCTGCGAGCGGGTCAAGGCGGCCTACAAAGCGAGGCCCTCGCTGTCCAGGGTCGACACGGCCACGGATTTATACATCTGACAGTGATCTTCTATTTTGAATTTATTTATACCGGCGTCACGTTTTCCCTAGTCACTCGCTGATTTTGTCACTGCCAAATTTATCAGGGATATCTGTTAAGGCAGAACGGCCAGGCAATTAATTTTATTTATTCCATTCATAAATTCAGCACTGATACTTGTTAATACATGAATGTCAATTATTATATATATATTTTTTTTTGTTTTACATCAAATATTAACTAAATTATATTATATAATAACTATTATACACATAAACAAAATAACAGAAAAAAGTAAAATACGAAAAAAAAAAAAAAATTCAGGAGAGAATCACGAGGTTTTGGGAGGTCTCTAGGTTGTTTGCAAATACTGTATGAACGAGCGAGTGAATGAAAATTGTAAATATGACATGAAGTTTCAATAATAATTTTGAATAACCGTAAAGTCTAAGATAAATCAAAGCCATTTTATTTTACAGATATATGATAGAAACTAAATGTCATGTATTAAGTGAAGGAACACCGCCGTGCCAAGCGTGAGGGTCTTGCACGAGTGACTGTGAAAGAAATTACCTGTATTTTTGCGCAAATGTACTTATTTTACAAGTGATTAGTTGAAACCAAATATTAACATAACGTCCTTGCTTCTTTGCCTAGTCCAATGGACAAGGATCTGCATTCAAATAGGTTGCCAACATAAAAATAATAATAATAATTTTGCAATGTTTTGAACTTCAGATATCTATTAATAATTATTTTTAACTCCTTTCGTTTATCTAGGATATACACACATCCTCCAATATAAAAGATCATTAATCATTAAGATCATTATATGGGTGATTAACATATTGATATGTTATTGTTTTTTTATTTATTTTTGCCGTATTTTATTTTGTAGTTTAGTATATACAAAAATGAGGTCATTCATTGACTTAACAAGCTTTACGTGCAGTTTTCAACACTTTAAAATTGTATATTTTTTATTTATTGTTATGCTGATGAATTCTCCAAATGCGCGATCAATATTTATTTTAATGTGACTTGTCATTTTAGCAACTGTGGATGACCGCTTAGAGTTGTCTGAAAACAAACAATACTATTTTATATATATATAACTTCTTTATTGTGCTAAAATAACAATCTGCCTTATTAAGCAATAAGTAATTGGGATAAATGATCTCATTCATACCATATTTACAATTCAACATTCACTTGCTCATTCATACAATATTTACAAACAGCCTCCCAAATCCACATGGGGTTGTCACCTCCCTCAAATGCGAAAAAGGAAGCGGGGTCTTGGGAAGTCCCTCACGCTCCTCCGTCAGCCACGTCACCGGATACGAGCAAGTGGAGGCTGACGAAGAGCGTGAGAGCCACATACGCTCAGGACATGATTGGAGAAACTGACCATTGCCAGGACTCCCACTGTCACGTATTTATAGCAGTCTCCGAGGAGGATTATAGGGATGAGTGGTGCAGTGCAATGACTGTGCTACGGGATTAGGGTGGTTGGATAGGCTACTATGGAACCCATGAACTTGGAAGACAAACAATACTATAGTGGAGATATCGAGACGTATGTATTTAAATATATGGTCTTTCTAAATGCTTGTTTTTCGACAGTACAGTAGCTAGATAGTTACCGGAAGTACGCTGATAGGGCTTTGGGAAGTACAAGATACCATTCACCCCCTCCCCTTCCATAATCACATTTTAAGTAAATATGTTCGAGCATAGAGCTGTAAAAGATTCAATATATAACTTCCATGTCCAGTTATACTCCACACAACTTCTCTCGTGTACACAAGGTTAGAGAGATTGTTTTGATGATTTAGAGAGCCCCCCTTTAATCTCCGCTGAGAACTGAACCGGAAGGAGGACGATGTTTCAATCAAAGGATCGGGAGGGGGGGTTCTCTGCGCTAGTTAGTGGGGTACATTAATGATCACAGGGACAGCACGCTCGTTCAAAGGGTTGCTGAGCCCGAGGTACAGGAAGGGGGGGGGGTTACTTTAGGACATGTTCAGGATATGGGGGGGGGGGAGGGGTATACAGGTTTTTGGGCAGTCAGCTCAATCAGACTAGACCCGATTCTCAAGGCGTCCCTATTTTTATTTTGGGAATGCACCCGAATTTTTTTTGTTTAATTATTGTTCACTTCCCATTAACGTGTACACAGTGCTAATGAGGGCGTTGCGAAACACGCCCTGACAAATTCAGGCATAATTGACCATTTTTACGCCCACCAACGTAGAAAACACCCTCAGATAGACAAACATAAAATACTACATTAAAAGTAAGTTATAAAAAAGAATCTTAGTTAATAAAACTTGCCAAAGAACTGGGTAAGTGGGGGGGGGGGGAAGCAATAAAACGAGAAATGATTAAAAGTACACCAAACACTCGAAAGCGAAAAAGTACCGCGTAACGGAAGGGGATGAGACTTATACCAAATATTTGGGATGTGAAAGCAGTTATTGGTTCTTCGTTCAAAGGAGCCCTCCTAGCTTCCATTCCTACTGCTCCAGCGCACAGTAAATACTTCTCACCTATGTAGGTCATTTATTTTTGCTACTAAACTTTTTAAAATCATTTAATAATAAGCATAATATTTGAATGTCTCATTCCAAAACATATTCTTTACAAAATATCATTTCAATCGATACAGACAGTTGAGGTAAAAAACTGATAAAGATAATATGTTTATGGAGCACCATTTACTTTCCTTTGTTCCAATATAATACCATAATAAAAATGTCATCCAAGTGCAAACACGCAGTTCAACGGTTTGTCGATAACTACAATAACTTCTTCTTGATTGATAATTCCAATAAATCGTAAATATATACAAATAAATCTTTGATAAAGTGGGCACAATTAACATTATTATCATATAATTTGTGTATACCTCAGCTCTACCTGTGGGACAAAGAGATTTTCAAATACGAAAAAAACAAAGAAACAATGGATGGTTTAACATGGTATGTAATATTTCATTTACATTTAAAGTGTTCAGGTCAAGTAATATACATCATGTCACGTGATAAAAGATTGAACATATTTGGAAGACATGACGAATTTCTATGGTCAAAATTATCACCTCAACAAAATACAGATAAAATTAGAAACATCAGAATTTAAACAAATGCTGGTTTAAGTGAATTCAAAATTAACACCAAAAGGATCATATACCACAACTCAAATAATTAATAGACATTATGTCAAATGCTAGGTTGAATTTTACACCCTTCGAACTGTCAGTTAAGTTATAATAAACCAGTGTTTAAAGTATTCTTTGTTGATTCACGTCGTCAACATTATTATTTTGTTTTCGCAAGGAAGAAATCTCATTAGAACACAGTGCCCTGGGTCCAATACGAGCACAGCCATATGAGGAATAATTTCTTCGAATAAACTCGAAACGGGAACAAAACCAAGTCAAAATCAGAAAATTTCTAAACGTGTCGTGAAAGGGGTAAGAAATTGCGGGTAGCCCTTAGCGCCGATCGATGGGGTGTAATAGGACAGAGGGGGAGTTTCCACAGTGGCGGGAATCGGGGTACCTCTTCTGTCTGCCCTAAATACCCGAACCCTATAGGGTACGAGAAAAACAACGGCTGTTTTAAGACGCAGAACTCAACCTACCAGGGATTATACAAAAACCAGTTTTCGGTTTCCATATTCAAAAACAGTAATGTATGCGAACATTTTACTTCCATACCACGATCTTCTGTCTGTCTGCATAGTAGTCGTGGAAATGATTCGGTACATCAGAAATTTTAATGGTATACCCCACAAGACCTGAATAAAGCTTTATTTTATTTATAGAGATAGATACAATGCAGTCGATAGGGATATGCGGTGTTTAGGATTTGTTTCCCACTTTCCCCACTAAGCTTCTTAAATTTAATGTTGTGTATTTTTTTGATTCTATCGAACCATCCATCACTTGCAAGAAAGTCTTCAATTTCCATTTGTTTAGCAAAAACTCGCGCGAACCACTTGTTTAAGGCCTCTTAAAGTTGTGGGTAATGATCAGTCTTGAAGCATTTACTTTGCTGCTTAATGTCTGGGAAGTGATTTTGTCCTTGTTCTTCAGGATTGATGTGATCGTGGAACGAGGTACGTTAAAACGCTTGGATACGTCAATTCACTCAAAGGCCACGGCCTTTATGATCTCTGGATGCCCATGGAAATTCTGATAACGTCAGGAGGATATTGGATAAATATTATGTTTAGATCGGATGGTTATTGGGAAAGAAGAGAGCATTGGCATATCTTGAGGAGGATTCTAGAATTCAGGGATTGGATGCGATGGATATTGTATATGGGAACCCAGACACCTAATCCGCAGGAGCAGGTAGGTTGGATTATTATTGTATAGATCATTTATTTTTAATAGTTAGTTTAACACATTTGTCCATAAGACGATGGAGAAGCCTGAGTCACCTGTTTGTTTCTTGTCGTTTGGAGCTGACTCGAGGCCCCACGTGAGTAAATGGTATAAGCCCTAAATATCTATGGAGGAATAAATGGCGAAGTGCAGGAATGGGTTGAAAAGCTGAACGGTAGGTGAACTTTTCGGCATCCACTTCGGCTCTAGGTGTTTCCGCAGCGCTTGGGACGCGAGGACGGGGTCAGGGTTGGAGAGAATTTGTAGAAGGAAGAGTAGAAATCAGCAGAAATAGAAAAGGAACAGGATGGGGTGGAGGACACCACCACGGGGAACACCAGTACGTTCTAGGAATGCAGCGGATGTGGTAGAGTCTCATGTTGAACTGAAATAACTTATAGCGATAGGGTGACCTTATACTGTTAAACAGATGACGAATTAGTTCATGGAAAGAAGACTGACTTTGAGTAAAGCACCTGGTGCTACATTTGATCAAAGGCCTGAATGGGAAAAAATATTTAATTAAATTTAAAGTTGTGGATTTTCCCCGCGTTTACGGACAGTAACGCACACAATGTTCAGAGAAATTACAAAAATAAACTTTTTAAACCCAACAATGGTGTGGTTTACTCAGTAATAATAAGTTTTTTTTAAGGAACATTTTTGTTCATAATTGATGAGGTCTTTGATACTAAAAATAAGCAACATATGTCGTTTGTTTTAGTTGTGCGAGATGATCTTTTCGCATGCGCCAAAATTTTGAATTTAAGTTTTGACATAAACCTTGCGAACCGGGGAGCTAAAAAAAAAGTCGGGAAGGGTTCCTTAAATAACGTGTAGAGTTTACGCCGAAGATCGCCGAGGGCTGCGAAAGTGCTCCTCACCTCTACGGAAATATGCATGACACTTGGCAAAGGTCTCGGCATCCAAACAAGCCGCTAGGTTATTTTAGCTCGAGTCGAAACGAAAAACATTCTAATATTTTCCTGTATCAACGACCTAGCATAACAATTGTTGGAGAAAAATACAGTTGTTTTTTTCTGACGAATGTCGTTTTTAGCTATTTATAATTAATTATGCACATAATACACTGTAGCGACCGCTAACTACATAAGATAAATCACCCTATACTCTATTGCATATATATTGTAAGCAAAAGTAAATAACATGAACTAAATGTATTACAGACAAAATCTAAATAACATGAACAAATATAAATCATTGTAAATGTGTTAAGCAATAAAAGATGGGGGCCAAGCAAGTAACACGAGAAGGGTCACCAGCTGTCAGTCATAAACATAAACAACCCTTTTGCAGCCTCTACCCTCCAGGGGTCGGGTAATCAGGCGGCGGTCGCGGTTCATCACCACATGTGTGGAAACCCAACCGCCGGCCTACGCCCTTGCAGCCCTCCCAGAGAGGGTACTTAAGCAAGGGCTCCTGGCCCTGTTAATTAGTCTCTCGTGACCTTTACACGTTGATGCTTGGTTTCCGCTCGAACTCTGAAAACTTGACTAATTCTTTATGAAAAACCTCTGTACCTCTTCTCTTGAACATAGTGCATTGTCGGGGCACATACCTATCAAAAATGGAGTCAGATAGTAACGCCGTCATGAAACGATTGTCCAGGTTATAAACTCGAACAATCCGCCCTTGTCACCAGGGCTGGGGTGAACAGGCACCCCCCTAGTGACGTCCCGACATACACATTTACAGGTGAAAATATTTTAAAAGTTTGTATATTTGTCATTTTCTTGCGCACTTGTAGAAAATATTTTTATAAAAACAAAGCATTTATAGAAGCAAAACATGTAACAAAGTAAACAAATATTAATAGTTATGAAACCTGTATTGATTGAATCTGTTTTAAGAACGTCTTATTCTTCATTGTTTATTTTTTAGCAGTTAAATTATCTACAGCCAATCAAGAAAACATTTGAAAACCACTAAAACACTTATAAAGTAGCAATGTCTTCCATTTAAGACCACTGTCCCTTTTTTGTTTGTTTTAGGGCAAGTCTTCTTTCCCTTTTACTATGTTATTCAGCAGGGGTCCTCAACCATCTGCCGGGGGCAACATGGCGCCTGGCTACCGTTTCTCGTGTCCGACACGATAAAAAAAATCCAGTAAAAGTTTTTAATGAAATGTTACATAATTTTTGTTTACGTTTAGTAATTAATTATAGTCAGATAATTACAATATTTATAAAATATTTATCCATTGTTATCTGCCTTCACTTACAGGCATGACCAGTTTGTAGAGGGGTTTCAACAGTTTAATGTCATACAGCCAATGTTTGCCATTTTCACCTTTTTCCGAATCTTTCCATGTTGGAGCTGGTCATTTTGGATCTTCACGAGATTTTTCTAAAATCCAGATCAATCAGATGAGAACTTCTGGAATATATTCTAAAGAAACATATTTCCGTTCTTTGAATCATTATTTTGGACAATGCATGTAATGCGAAGTACAATACAGGTTACGACTTACAGATAGACATATTGCCGATTGCTTAAAATCAGGAGTGCCTTCATACACTAATACATGTGAAGCAATGGCCGACGAAACGCCTTACAAAAGATCACATTGACTTTGAGATATATATTTTTTATGACTTTTTATAGCACGTGCTCTTAGATGAAGAAAGTTATGGAGCCCTGCTATATAGTGTTAGTCAGTGTTTGTGTAGTGAAGTGGTCTGTTGTATATTATGTAATCAGTAGGTGATATTAATAATGAAGTTGAGTTGTTGTTGCTAATGAAGTATTTTGTAGGTTGTCCTTTGCTTGTACTGTCTTTGTCCTTCGTTCTTTTTATATTCCAATTCCGAAGAGGGATACATATATAGATTGATAAGAACTGTCCTACCACGAGTAGCAGGGTAGAACCCCATGCTTTAGCTTTTTACCACAGCTTAAGTAGTACAAGGCCATTTAACGCAAATACAACAAATATTTAAGAATATATGTATTACTACATAACTAAATAAATACATTGTTGGATTCTTCTCTAGTGAAAATTCTGTGGAACAGTAGTTCCATGGGACCTCTCTGTCGTTCATAGCAAAATCAATTTCACTTGATAGATTGACCTAATAATTCAAATGTAGTTACATAAATCATTGCTAGCCCGTTCTTAAGGATATTATATTATAATAATATTCAATAATAATAGTATATTATTTTATGTAATAAGTAGGTAGTTGCTGATTACATAAAATTAATATTGCATAAATTAAATAAATAATTGCTAGCCTGTTCTGAATAGGATATTTGAATATTATATTATAATAATATTCAGTAATAATATTATATTATTTTACGTAATCAGAAGGTAATATTAATAATTAAGTTGAGTTGTTTGTAGGTTGTCCTTTTTTTGTCCTTCGGTCTTTTTGTATTCCAATTCCGAAGAGGGATACATACATAGATTGATAAGAACTGTCCTACCACGAGTAGCAGGGTAGAACCCCATGCTTTAGCTTTGCACTGCAGCTAAAGTACAAGGCCATTTAACGCAAATACAACAAATATTTAAGAATATATGTATTACTACATAACTAAATAAATACATTGTTGGATTCTTCTCTAGTGAAAATTCAGTGGAACAGTAGTTCCATGGGACCTCTCTGTCGTTCATAGCAAAATCAATTTCACTCGATAGAGTGACCTAATAATTCAAATGTAGTTACATAAATCATTGCTAACCTGTTCTTAAGGATATTTCAAAGGTTACACGAAAAAACAACAACAAACCGATTCCATTTTTTTTTGTCAATTTGTTGACGTTAATTTCCCTTTAGTTAACAAATTTTATGAAAATTATTTTCAAATTTCAAAAACTTGTGAAAAATCTGCTATGAAACGTTGGGAAATCACGTCGTTTAGTCAACGACAATGACGTTTCAGTGAAGGTGTACAAATAATCTGTGCAAATACTTTAAAACCACAACAAATCACTCGAGATACGTTTGTCAGGACGGTGTTCAAACCTTGCCTCACGAGAAACAATATACACCATGTTTCTAAGGTATTCGAACAGCGTTTATTATTCAAATTCTGCAAAGTCTCTGATCCGTAGATATACGAAATTTGAAACGGCTGCGCACTACAGTAGAATATCGACTCAAAATCAATAAAAACAATTAAAGTTGCATTATTTGGAATCTCTAATTATTATCACAGATTACATGTATCTCGGATGAGCACTCCACATTCACTGATGTAATTGGAACACTTCTGAAATTTCAAGGTTGGTTTCCTGCATCTTATCATTTCCTTGCTGTGCGCCCATGTATTTATCCTACAACACCTAATACTTTAGTAGGTTTTACAAAAGCCCTCGCACATCAAAATATAGTTTACTATGAAATAACATATTAAATCATCATTTGTCTCTTTTGTTTCAGTTGCTCAACCATTATTCAGTTACTCACCGCAACTGTATGGTAGTATCTTTACAATTATAAGAATAGAACAGCTATACACCATGTTGGTTTCGTTCTTGAAGATCGGTGAGGGTACGGGTGGGTGATTGCCTCTCTAACCCATTCCCTCTGACGTGTGGAGTTCCTCAAGGAGCGGTTTTGTCTCCGGTTCTTTCCAGCATGAACACATTTGAAATTGTGGGACAAATTACCCCACCACCCCTCCCGCATCGACACGGCAACAGACTGTCGGGGAAAAATTAGGTTAAGAATTAGTATGTAAGTTATTTTTAAGTTTGATTAAAAAGGTGAGCCCCATCATCCTTATTAGTCAGTTCAGTCCAGTCACGTATAATGTGTATCATTATACTTGTTTATTCATTATATAATTTTTATAAAATAACAAAACCTGTATATAATGTAGCGATGCTATAGGAAATACAAAAATAATTTGGAAATAGATTCGTCTGAGGATCCATAATTATCTGTAAATTTAAAGGGGCTATGAAAGAAAAAAAAAAGTAAGGTAGCGAGAATTTCCAAATAAATTGTGATATTCTTCCAAAAAAAAGTGCGAAGGTGGTAGCCGAATAAATTCGTTCGGTGAAAGATGTGAACTTACAGGAATCCGTTAAGGTTACTTAATAAATAAATATCAAATGTTAGAAAAAAAATTAATGGTGAATGGAAGAGTGATGGTTATAAAAATAATAACACGAAATTGTCAAGTATGTGTAAAAAATAGAAATTCCCGTTGCCTAATTTGTAGGTTTAAGTGATAAAAAAAACGCACCAACAGCACGGGTATATAATAATATTGATTTTATATTAGGAATATTAGTATATAATAATAATAATAATAATATTACTTTTGCAACGTTTTGATTTATAAAAAGTATTACGTCTCCTGGCGAGAAGTGGAGAAAAATAAATACTATGATTTGCACTATGGTTTGTTCATAAATTTTGTGTATATAAAATATTTGTATATATATCTTGTTATTTTAATGCAATCTTGTTTCAAAATTGTAGTCCTCTATGATACCTGAACAGGCGTAACGTCGACTGTTAAAAGATATTTTGTCAATAAGAGAAAAATTTGAAGCATGATGTACCACGCATATTGAAAATATACTCATAAATAATGGCAATAAATGGTGGGCTGGTTTCATTACTGATAGATAGGATGTAATAAGCCCTGAGAGTCTCCAGTTTATGAAGGAGCATACATTGGAGAACAAATAAAAATAATGGCATTGAAAAAAAGGATTAATAATTAAATTAGATAATAAAATTATCTGATTAAACTCGTTGGAGAGGTCTTTGTGAGCCAACTATTCACCATAGCCATGCAATTTTAAACTATTTGATAGTGGGGAAACACGAGAAATATAGCAGTTTAATTAAAACACGTATTAGTTAGGCGTAACAATATTTTTTTCATAATTTTGTGTCCGGTATCAAATCAAACATCTCAACTCCCTGACAGTACTAGATGCTGTCGAAATAGCGAATGTTCGGTTCGAAAACTTCAATGCTGCGGAACACCAGACTTCAAGATGCGTTTAGATCACATCAGTTGTCAAATGATAACGGAATACAAGATATTTTAAGGCAGGATTCGTGCAAGCTTGCTAACCTACTTGGTTCTACTGTTTTAATTCACTTGATAGCTATAAATCCCTGATATACGTTATGATTGTAGACGGAAATGTACAGGAGAAACAATTAAACCTAGAAAATTAATGAGCAAACAAAAAATATTGTGACAGGGATTCGAACCCAAAGGGAAAGACGGCTTTTTCTAACTTACCAAATCCTGTCATGTCACGGAAAAGGCACCTGGCCGGGGATCTCGGCACTCATTCATAACCATTTTTTCTGTGAATAATAATTATTAAAGTGGGATTACATCCCAAAACTACTAATTAATAATAATTTTTTTTTTTGACTAATAGTAGAACCCAAAGAGACCGTATTGACATTTTTGTCAGTGTGTCTCTAATTGATGCGAAAATGTAAACAATTCAACAATTTTTATTCAACAATAAGCCGGATTATGTTTGTTACCAAAATTTCATGTAATCGACCCTACCTCTTAACAAGACCACTTTTCTTAAGCCTGGGTCCCACGGCCTGTGGCGTGGCAAACCTTGAGTTTCTCAAGGTTTGTACTTGCGGACTTGTGGTCGGAGATATGAGTGAGCGGTGAGTTTTGAAGAAAACCACGTTGGAGGATGGTGTCATTGAATAAAAGTCAGAGAAGGCATTTATAATATATCTAAATATAATACCGAAATTAATGGAATGAATATAAAATTAAACTAGGCCGCTTAAATAAACTGCAGGCAAATTAACTCCAATTTATTTACAAATCAATGAACTTAATTATTCCACTTCATTATGAACTAATTGAAAATTACTTCTACAATATTAAACAGGTTGTGAGAACGGGTGCACTAGGGGGAACTGATAGTCGATACCACTATCGATGGACAATTATCGATAGTATAAATAGTTTATAAATCCCATCTCACAACATTATTTTACCAGGGAATTAAGGATAAGTAGAAAAACACGACAGATATTAGAAGATTTTATCAATAAATAATTTATTACTAACTTTATAATCGCTATTATAAATTATTTTTTCGTATGATAAAAAAGAGCAATTAAAGCAAAATATTATGAAATTTAATTTAATTTAAAAAAAAAAATGTTTAAAATAGATTCAGAAATAATCCTGACACGCTAATGAAAACAGACACAATACTGAGAGACTGCAGCAATCACTAAACACAATAGTATGAACTGAATGGTTAAAACATTTTAATTATTTTTAAGATTTAACTTGCAAGGTGTTTGGAGCCAGTGCCAAGTAATAACTATTATTTAATAACTTTAATTTAAAGCAGAACTCTTTTCTTTTAGTCACATGTAGAGGACAAAAAAACTAATTTTTTTGAGCATCATATCTAAGACCCGACATCCAAAAAATGTTGGCTCCGCAGACACTGAAATGTGGCTAGCATGTTTGGAGGAAATATGTAGCAAGTTTCAACCAAGCCGATTTGGTGGAAACAGATTAGCTATTTGTGATTCCTGATTCTCTTTGTTGGTAGGTTTGACAAGGCAGTAATTAGTGTAGGCGGATTAGTATAAATGCTCACCGCTTCAAGATTTTTTACATTTGTAAACCTAATATTATTTTTATAATTATTGCTACACCACCATTTTCTACCGTCGCGTACAGATTCGTTTCCTTAAATGCAGAATTCATGTATTTCTGACTTCAGTGGGTTTCGGATGCACATGCATGCGTTAGCTTCTAGAAACAGTTTGAATTCGTTCCTTTGGCTGGAGATGCCATGAGAGCACTCCAATTTCCCAGTTTTAATTAACGAAATTTATTATAAATGTATTTAAAGCTAACCTCCGTGGGTCAATAACATTACGAAATACAATAACGAGTATGAAAGTTTATTATACAAGCCGTTGGCAGGGAGCTTCTAACGAACGTCATGCGAGGGAGGAGACAACCATGTGGATTTGGGAGCCCTCTGGGCTGTTTGTAAATATGAATGAGCGAGTGAATGAAAATTGTAAATATGGTATGAATGAGAACATTTATCACAATTATTTATTGCCTAATAAGGAAGATTGTAATTTTAGCACAATAAAGAAAGAAATCTAAGTATTCTAACGACCCAAAATACAGGTAAGGAGGTTAGCGTTATTAGGTTTAGTGATATCAAAGCTTACCGGTTTTGTAGCAGCCGCGTAACATAGATTCTAAGTTACAAGTCTAGCCGGTTTCCTAAATGACTCATCTGCTGCGGGAATATAACCACCACCCGACGGCCTTGAACGTTAAGTTATTCTATTTGTCATTACTTGGTATTGCGGACTGTCTTTGTAACTTGAGTTGACAGGGAAAACGGTCAATTTATTTGGATAAGTGGTGATGTCCATTAAATTGTACGCTTCTTGGCTCACAGCTGCTTGCTCACGCAAATTCTTGCACTACAGGACACACCACGTACTGGCGGCATTAGAGACTACGATAGAGCTCTCAATAGATAAAAACTATCGCTATATTCATAACACCATCGACAATCGGTCCCCCTAAAGGGCGCATGCCGTACTGGGTTGTCATCCGCCGATCCACAAGCTTTTGATGTCTGAAGCATCATTTCACGGGAGAGGACAAGCCATCCCAAATCACCTTGAGCAATAACGACTCTTTACAAGGTATGACAAATCTCTGAGAGAAGGGTTTATACCTTTGTGTTTTCAAAATCAAAGCTAATCAAGATTTTTCCCATCGTTAAGTATACCTTTAAGAAGGCCAAACATAAATATATTAATAACATATTTGCAAGTATAAACTTGTACGAGCCAACAATGAAAATCCCATTTTTAAACTGTTTCAACTAATGCCTATCTAAGTTTCATTTTAACTGAGTTTGGAAAAAGGAGTTCAAGTCAAAAATAGGTCAAAATCAGATATATCAATGAACAGGTCAAAAAATCAAAAAAAATCTACATTTTATTGATCCAATGAGTACTAGTCTCCAAAAATACTTAAGATATTATTCATTTTAGTTTAAATAGTGGATTTTCTAAGTGTTATTTAAAAAAATAAATAGAATCAATAAAATGTGTAGGTCGAAAATTAAGCATTTATGACTCCTTTTACCAAACACCACAGATATAATATCAGTAACATATACGATATGATATCATGTGGGAAAGACAAACACTGCACGTGTTGTTTACTTACAACTTATTTTATTTGCCAAAAATGGCGCAATTGCAGGAGACCAAAATGGTTTTAACAAATATATCAGAAGTAGTACAAAGCAGTTTTTTTTGCCAATCACTTAATAAGTTTTGAAGAGTTTTATTTTTTTAATCTCTTTTCGAAATCAAATTACAGTCCGTAATCTGGGCAACTTGTAATTGTGATAAATTATCTCATTCACACCATATATGCAATGTTGCATTTATACGGTATTTACAATCTTAACGCACATACAAAGAAGAAATCACCTGCGGCAATGTCTCCAGTAAACGGCAAGGAAGCAACAAAATTTTAGTTTTTAAATGGGGATGTAGGACATAAAACTAAATTTGTAAAAAAAACACTAATTTCAGAACGCCGCTACACAATTACAGATGGAAAATGACAATACTAAATGTACAAAACTGTGTATAAATCAACTAGCAACCATCAAAGAAGCAAACAAGCTTATCAGTAAAAAAAAAAAAAAAATAATGAGAGGGAATCAATAAAAAAAAGTTTCAAAACATGGCAGCGTTATAAAAGGTAGTTGTTCAGCGAGGTACATCCGACAACTTTCTCTTGGCTTACTTTCACTTTCCATACGAGGGAGAACACAATCTATACATACAACACATGCCGATACACAAATACAGTGGAATCCCGATTATTCGTATTTCCGGCTGATTCGTACAAGTTTGCCGGTCCCCAGAGGAAATCTCGGTAAGTGGTATAAAAACAATGCATTTCAGTCCCCTCGGTAATTCGTATTATTTTTATGCTTGAGGTCACTTAAACGTCTTATAATACGTATTTCCAGCTTAATAACCTCGTTACTACTGTTTCAGGAAAGGGAAAGAGGACAGTGAGAGACCAGAGAGCAGAATGAGTGCGAGATAAATGTTTTCTATGAAATCCCATTTGCAATTCCTACTCTTTTTACTGAAATGAAATAAAGAGAGGAAAAAGCTTTTCTTTCCTTTCTACAGTTCAGTCTCGTTTTCGTTATTGTTGTGGCATGTTACCATGCCTCTGAAAAAAGTTAGCCTCTCTATTAAACAACAAATCATAAACGCCGTGGCTATAGGCTTTTAGCAAATTGACGTATCCAAGCGTTTTAACATCCCTCGTTCCACGATCACAACAACTTGTGGAGTTTTTTCAAACGTGCAAATCACATATACAAGGACTGGTTCCTTTATTCTTCTTCTCCCGTCTACTCTCAAGAAGAAAATCTTGGATTTCGCCACGAAATTAGAGGACTCCTGGAAAAAACGGGTCTTCCTGACTATTTTCCAGATGATTGGTGACTATTTATTGACAGCTCAAAGGGAAATTTGAAATGTGTCCTACACAAGGAATAAATATGGTTCAATATCAATATTTAATCATGGTTCAATATCAATATTTAATCATGGTTCAATATCAATCAACTACTTCAAAGGATATCCCATCTCTCAATAGAAAATAAATTTGTAATATACAAAGTTATACTTAAGCCAATTTGGACATACGGAATAGAGCTATGGGGGACAGCAAAAAAGTCGAACATCAAGCGTATCCAATCCTTTCAATCAAAAGTCCCGAGAACAATAGTTAATGCCCCTTATTACGTCAGCAACAAAACCATTCATAACGATCTTAATACAAAGAATGAAAGAAGCATATAACACTATAGCTTTGGTCTTGGAGAAGTGTGATAAACATCAATGGGTGATTTCTGTGGACTTACAAATGTTACACTTCACCAAATATCCTTACTTCTTGTACCTCTAGGAAAGCAGACACAAACACGCCACTGGGTTAGAAAAGAGTGGTTTATCAGACAAAATACGGACGTTGGGGAAATGAATGTCATTAACGACCCCTTAGTGGAACGAGGGGAAATCTTTCCTCCACTGCATATAAAGCTGGGATTTATGAAGCAGTTTGTAAAGACTCTTGACAAGAACGGATCATGGTTTGCATTTATAGAGGGGAAATGCCTCAGTTGAGTACGGAAAAAATTAAACAGGAATATTTGGCGGCTCGCAAATAAGAAAACTAATAAGGATCCTGTCTTCGTTAATTCGACGAATAAGAACGTTACATGTTTGTTGCAGTTGTTGGAAATTTTCTGGGGAAAAGCAAAGCTGAAAATTATGTTGAACTGGTAAACGAGATGCTTAACAGTTACAAATCCCTTGGGTGCGACATGAGTATTGAGGTGCACCATTTACACAGCCACTAAGACCGTTTTCCTGAAAATTTAGGAGACACCAGCAAGGAACAAGGTGAAAGATTTTACCAGAATATTAAAACTATGGAGTCCCACTACCAAGAAAGATGGGATACACACATGACGGCAGATTAATTAATCCTGCAGTTGATAAAGGGACTGTTCCGAAATGCATTCAAGAATGTCGCGGAAAAGAAGGTTCTGAAGTGTTCAGTAACTAGTTCTTTTCATCGATGTCTTTTTCCTCTATCTTTGTTTATATATATAATATTCTTTATTGCGCCAAAATTACAATCTGCCTTATTAGGCAATAAATAATTGAGATAAATGTTCTCATTCATACCATATTTACAATTCATCATTCACTCACTCATTCATACAATATTTACAAAATGCCCAGAGGCCTCCCAAATCCACATGTTTGTCACCTCCCTGGCATGCGAAAGAGTGTCTTTGTTTATAATAGTAAAAATTCCGTGTTACATGGATTTGACTTAAAATAATGTAACGTATATTCACTAAAATGTTATATCTTAGAAATTTGAGCTCTTAGGCGAAAACTAATGCCATATTTAAACTCAGAGCATCAAATTCATATGAAATCACCTTCAAATTCAAATCAAAACACCTATTAACACATGTTATGTTTGTATTTATTTGATTTTGACCATAAACATAGGTTGCATTGAATAATATAAATACTGGCATTTCTCTAACAAACTCATTAGTAACGGTGAAGAGGAGCAAAGATCATAAAATATTCTTAGAAGTTAATGTTGAAATAAACCTTATAAATAAGTACAGATATAATTATCCTTATAATTATCTTTTATTAATTTATCTTGTAATATAAATATTTTTATGTACGTATTTGTTTACTGGAATGCTTATAAAGAGATCTTTTCTTGTTTAATTGATGTAAACTCTCAATTTTGTGACGTATCATTTATTCTTGTAATAAATTGAATTTATTTATTTTTATCATATTATTATTCACACACACACATATATATAAGTTATCGTCTCCCGGCTGTACACGATCAAAGAAAAAGAGAGAATAGGGATGATAATAATGCACACAGGTTTGATTGTTAACTGGCTTTATTCTGTTCTCATCCTCTATCAATACCCAGGCTTTGTTTACATTAGGCTCTGTGGTATTAGGCTTAACAATGTCTTGCAACTACCCATAACATATATATATATATATATCATAGATCATATCTAGATTTCAAATAATGGCAAATTGATCCTCAACTAAAAGAATGCCAGACTGATTAGAGATGTAACCCTGCGCGAAATTCACGACGTTTTAGGACTTCATAAGTTAATGAACATCTGAGGTATGTTGAGGTTGAACCATGTTTTTTTTTTTGCTATAGGTAAAGATCGCAAGAACATTATTAAACATTAACAAATATGACAAAAAACAAAAATGTATACTTAACAGTTTGATGCGTTCGTTAAAACTTATTTCATCTTGTAATAAAACATACCTGAAACAAAGAAACGATATCGTCAATATGACTTAATATTTAATACCAGAAATAAGAATACTTAGATGAATACACAAAGTATTTTTGATTAGATTAGTTAAGTAGGATAGTTTTTGGGTTTTTTCAATTGCCTATTAAATATTTTTTGAAGAGAGACGTGCCCTCGAAATTTTTTTTGGTATTTTAGTTATCTTTTTCTTTAATTTTTCTAAATACATTTTATTAATTAGTACGGATTTTCCCCAGGTAAGACAGCATATCACCTCGACTATTCCGGAAAAAAACATTTTATACGTTATGAAGTTTATTAATTTTCCATTTCATATCAATTATCCAATAATATATCGCATAAATTTGACTATTTGGTTGTGCGAAGGGAGAAGTTACAACACAATACAAGTCTTCACTTCTGTTTTATTTTATTGCTTTATTACATTTAACCTTATATTTTTTGTTTCACTACGTTACGTAAAATCTTTTGCAAATATACCATATAATTCCAGACTATGAAGTAATTGTTAAGACCTATAGACAAGGTTTCGCAGTTCTCATGTAAATGAAAAAGACGGAGGGAAGCAATAAGAATATTCTTTGAATATATCCGAATACTGCAATTTCTGACATAAATTTACAATTCTCAAAATTGAAGGTGATGATTGGAAAAATTGACATATCTACGTTAATATACTGCGATAAAAACTCTTTTTCCTCCCTCAAAATAGCCAGTGGTTGCATTTTTTTATGTACATGACGCAAAGAGCATTACGAAGTGACATGTAAGCGTTTTACTAACTGGAAAATTGTCAACAGTTACCTTGTCCTTTCTACAGAGGTTCGTGCTCAGTCTGGACTAACTTATCTCAACTCTTATGATGATAAGCACTAGGGGAAATACAGGATAAGAAGTGTTCAAATACAATACTTGAATAATTAAAAATACAATATTCAGTGACCAAGGTTTATTCACTAACGAAATGACAAACGATAAGAAATAGTGACTAGTTTTTTCACAGTGATTAGTTAAGTATCACGGGTAGCTGGATGTCATTTCTTCAATTTTAATTTCTTACGAATTTATATTAAAAAAAAAAAAATAATTTTGTTCATAATTCTTTTATTTAACAATATATTATGTGAAAAAAAAATCTGTCCAAATAAGGCAATGAGTAGTTGTGGTGAATGATCTCATACCTTACATATAAACAATATGGCATAAACTCATCTATGCAGTATTTACAATTTACATACTAACAAAGCTTAGGAATCCCCCATAAGCACCCGCAGGAAGGTCACTTAGGGATTAGGGAGATTCCCAACGTTGTTCCTGCAGGCACATAATTGCAATTGAAAATAGCGAGAGAAAGAGCGTAAGAGCCACATACGCTCCCAACACGAGAGGAAAATACTGGCCAACTCCTGCAAATAGCTAATTGCATGAGCTCTCGAGGGGAAAAGGTTTTTGCAGTGACATTAGGATGTTTATATAATTTTTGCTGTATGCGCTTGATGTTCCGAGTCCAGATTGGTTTTAAGATAGTTTTGTAAATCAGTATTTTGTTTTGGATTGAGAGGTAAGATTGTCAGTTTAGCAGTCTCTTGTCCGAAACGTTGGTTGAGCTCTTGTATTTTGAGTTTTGTGAGTGGGTTCCAAAAGAACTTTAATCGTGACACCGGCGGGCAAAAGTTTAATACATCAAAATCATTTAAAACCTGAATCACCTCTAATCGTAAATATATAGTTACATAGATAACCTTGTAGTAACTTGTATTTACAACAAATTATTTTAATCAGATTTGGTCAGAAAGGTAAAACAGAAGGGTACAATTATCTGGTTTCTTTCTTGTTTTAGCCAGTCTGTTGAGTTGCTTAGTGCAATCCACACAATACACAAGGTCAAGAAGTCTTTGAGTCCTAAATGACCGGTAAACTAAAAATTTCAAAAACCACCGTGCGTAATACATGCGTGTATTTTACAAAGGAACAGCAATGGAACGCTCACTGGTCCCCAGGTCCAGGTTAACAACGTGACCAAAAAATTGATTTATTTAACTAAGAATAATTAGAAGGTCCCCTCTTCTCGGACCAGAAAATATCTATCTATGTTTCCATATGTTTATAATAAAGATTATGACGACAGTTGGAGAGGGGGGAGAAGCTAGTGGGGGAAACAACCGCAGGTGTGGAGCCATCCCCACCTATATAACCGCACTGCCTTAGGGCGGACGGCATTGTAAAACTTTTGATCAAGAGGTTTTAAAATTTGGAGGGAAAAAAAAAAACCCCAAAAAAACAAAAAACCGGAGGACATAACGAGGACCGGGACTTGGAACGCTACTCTCTCTCTGCACTGGCGCTTGCTGCTCTACTCAAACCATGGCCTTCTCATTCAACTACCTCTGCAATTCTCTCTCTTCCTAACCCATCTATGTTTTAGTCCGGCGTTGTCAGACCCCACACTTTCCTAGTGGCAATCTCTGCCTTCTTAGCACCTCCTTGGGAGAGACCTCTCCCTCGAGGGAGTCTCCGTGGCCCTACAAAATTTACCTAGTAGCGTCTCCCACGGCAATCCAGTCTGCTTCTCTCCGGTTCACAGTCGCCTTTGGGATCCGGACGGTTTTGCCTACCCTTAGATACCGAGTGTGAATTCGTGGTCATTCCAAGACCAGATAAACTACCTATAAACCTACCCTGTCCCTCTTCTCCTGAGCATAGTGCACTGTTGGAGCACACCTTCTAAGATCTTATGGGGTCAGATCAAAACGAATTAGGCTGCCCGCCCACTAGACCGACAGCCAGGGCGAAAGACCACAGGTCCACCCGCCTTATCTCTTTCTTGGCACTCGCCGGACGGCGTAGATGTTGTAGCGACCCTAGCCCGCGGCGGACGTCTCCTCCCTACTTCGGGGATATTCGACCATCTTGACTAGACAATTTTCAACAGTAACAAGAACAACGCATGGGTCTCCATATTGGTCCCAACATGTTCACACGTGTCGGTACACTGAACCCACTTTTAGATCCTGCTAATAATAAGAAAAGTCGCCCGTGGGCAGTTGCTGATAAGGATTTTGCGTTGGAGGATTGGAGAAAAGTATTCAGGACGGACGAATCAAAGTTTCATGTGTTTGTTTGGATCTCATCGCTGAATTATGGTTCATCGAACACCGTGGGCAATTCCAACCGTATAACATGGAGATTGGGTTCTTGTGTCGAGGTGTTTCTCTTGCTTTGGACCAGAAGATCTGATTCTGATTTGAGAGTACTCAACAAAGACTCTTCGCTTGATTGGTTCTGGTTTTATTATGCATCATAATACTGATCCGAAACATTCGTCCGGGGTCGAGGGGGTACACCTCCAAAAGAAAGAAAATGGAGCTTTTCGTAAATCATGGTGGTATACTCAATCTTTGAATTGGAATCAACTTGAATTGCTTTGGGAAGAGGAGCTTGATTGGAATGCCCGAGGTCATGCTCCAATTTCACAAAAACGCCTTTGGGTTCTCCTGCAAAGTTGTTTGAATAGCATGCTATTTGAAAAATTAGAGACGAAAGAACGCTGCGAGCGGTTGAAAAGTAAACGGATGATTTTTTTTTTTACTACAAAACCTATCTCTCGCGCTCTTCGTCAGCCTCCACTGGCTCGTATATGTGACGCGGCTGACGGAGGAGCGTGGGGGACTTCCCAAGACTCCGCTTCCTCTTTCGCATGCGAGGGAGGTGACAACCATGCAGATTTGGAAGGCCTCTGGGGTGTTTGTAAATATTGTATGAATGTTCGAGTGAATGATGAATTGTAAATATGGTATGAATGAGAACATTGAACTCAATTAATGCCTAATAAGGCAGATTGTAATTTTAGCACAATAAAGAAGTTATGATATAAAGATTAAAAAAACCTATACATTTATCATTTTTGCCACACTATTTAAGTCTATTATTTTAAATCACTGTTATTTACTCATCATTATCTTAAAATTTTGGTTTTATTTCAGTTTATCTCGAAAAAATGGGTTGGTCCTAAAGTGTTGACAGGCAGTGAGCGTAGACCGCTCATACAGACGCTTGTTAACCTATGTTTTGTATTAATTTTGACTATACATGATCACTATCATTTAAATTTTCTGTTGACAAACCCATAACTGCAATCTTGTATAAGAGTAACCACTTTAATTTTATCATTATTTTACCCACTTTTATTTTAATTTCCTTGTGTACTATACATGTTTTCTTATTTTGTACTTAAACAAAGTCTTGGCTGATATTTCTTAATTTGTATACCCCTTATTTTTTTATGTTTGTATTTACTTATATTTGCTAGCACTGTCTCTCGGCGGATGGTTTGCTCCTCATCCGTGGAAGCTGAAGAAAGCAAGCCGTGGTGCTGTTGAGTTACGTGGCAGCAGAGCGCTGCAGTTGCACAACAGAGAACTGACAAAGGCAGGTTTCACCCTGCGGTTTCATTGCCCCCATTTTCCTTTCATCCCAGCTACCACTCTCGCTATCCATCCACAAAGAGACCTTTAACGAAACACTCTGGCCGAATAATCCTAATCTTTCAATGTATACGTTACTTCAATCCGTGGCCCGAATCCCTCGCCATCTCCCCCCCCCCCTTTAAGCATCATAAATTAAGGATTTATTTATGCTTTTTATGGTTTATGGGAATCAGTAGAGCATGTGCAACATTTTGAATAGATATATATTAAAATTGTATAATTACTTGGGATTCCTATTGTTAATCGAGGACATAAACATATATGCACTAAATACATCACTAGATTAAGATTGGTGAAGGTCCTTTTGGAGCGAAGGCTAATGAATGGCAGCTGCGGGCACCCCTAGCACTTTTTGTTTTATTTGATACGTCACAAGCTTCTTTCAGCGAGACGATTAGAATGTTACTTTTCTAAATTAATAATTTTAATGGCAAGGGGTAACCCAAAGGTTAGCGGAGGCAATTGAACGATTAAAAAAATAAACAGTTTTTGTCAATTCTGATCAACGCATGTTTTTTACTAAAAAAAAATATAAATTTATCATTTTTGGGACATTATTTAAGTCTATAATTTAACTCATTATTTTCTTAAAAGTTTGGTTTTACTTGAGCTTATCTCGAAAAATTGGGTTGGTCCTAAAGTTTTGACAGGCAGTGAGCATACACCGCTCATTCAGGTTGCTCCATGTCATACACCGCTTGCTAACCTATGTTTTTGGTGTATGGGGTCTAGTAGAGCATGTTATACTTGTCTGCCAATAGTATACAACTCAAAAAATAAAGCTGAGGTGCTCCCCCACCATCATTTAATAGTCTCAAGAAACAGTATACGTTTTACAGCAACATTTTAGTCATTATATTCGTAGTGTAAATCCCACTATTATAAATCGTAACTACCTAACGAAAACATTTAATGGTAATATCCCTATTTTTCCCCCGGGATCTCTTCAATACCCAGATACTGATTATTAATGATTTTAATGACTTATACAAAGCAAAGACTCGGATCTCGAATAAGGTTTATTCATTGCACGGACATTTTTTTACCACTGCAATCGTCAAAGCGTTTATCAGGCAAAGCTGGGATAGGCAGACATTACGAGTGACATCAGTCTTAGCTCTGCGTGATTTTTGCGAGATAATGGAAGGAAGACGAGAATTTCCCAAGAGTTGCAGAAAAACAGCGAAGGAAGCGGCATTGTCAACTTCCGCTGCCTCACTAAACTAAAACAGAAAAGTAACAGAGTATACAATTTGGAGTGCCCATGTGACAATGCAATCACCGAAAACCTCATCTACTGGATTAATTTTTTATGATGTATTGTATAGTAGCACTCAGTGAAACAGGCGTATTCTTAATTAGGGTGTATGGAATCGATAAAATCACTTCTAGGATAGGGGTACAGGGTGTTTTTCCCCTCAGGATGGAGAGGGGGTAAATTATAGAGCACCTACGTTCAAGGCACTTCTTGACAATTGAATGCTGATCTTCCGGTGATAATACTTGAAATAAATACGATTTCCTTCCGAATATCAAGAAATCCTAGAATCCTTTCATCCGTCGTGAAAACCATTCAAATGGTATAACAATAAATTTTATAATGGTTTTTATGGTTGTCCCCCCCCCCTACCGAAATCGTTATGTTTCAAGATATGTGTCGGTCCTGGCCATGGCCTTTCAACCTTCAATGACATTTACATTGATGTTTCATTTGATGACCTAACGACATGAAACATGAAAAAGTGTCTTTGATTAATTAATTGCTTGACAATTACAAAATAAATAGACTAAGAGAAAGTAAAATTCCCAAAAGAGACCAAAACGATAGAGTTTCTTGAAAAAATCCCAATTAAAAGTCTCGTGTCGCTCAAGTGAATTTAATTAAAAGTCCACGTTTATTTTATATTTTGAGAACTAATAAAACGAAAATTTTAACATGATCGTAATAAACTGACAGTTTCCAATTACCTGAATTATATTCACTGACAAATTAATAACTAATCATTTTACTGAGATATTGGTGATACTCGGTGGAGTCCTTAAGTTGCCTGAATTTGGATGATATGTCGACATCAATAAAATAAATTGACTTAACGGAGGCATTTAATTGGAATTATTATCAAGAAAAAATAAAAAAATAATTATTTTTATATCATATTGGATACGGTGTCAAATTAAAGATAATGACTTACTGATTGATGTTTTATGATGGGGTGATTTTTGCAATGTATAAAAGGGGGCTATTTAAACAATTGTCCTTAATTGCGTGATACATCACATTTGACTTAAATTACTTATTCAACAATTTACGATTAACGGCTGTTACATAGAGCCCCGAGAAATATGGCGATTGAGCGTGGAACCAGCAGGAACGGTCGGTGCCGTGGTAAAAGGATTTACCTGGGGCCCGGCCAGGTGGAATCAGGAGGCAGTGGACGTTGCTCAGTGCGGCAACACCGCATCTCCATCCGGGCGTCTGCTCCTCTTCCGAAACCTCACGTCACGGTACAGCTAGCTACCTTCGAAGCCGGCGATTCGGCCCAAAACTCATGTGGAAGGTATAACTCGGATTATACAAAAACTGGATAATCAGTCAGAAGAAAATTGAAAACAAAAAGTCTTTAAAACACAATCGATATGCGACCGTAAGTAACATTAAATATGTCCATTACTTAATGGATCTATGCAAAAACTGATTAAAATTATTCCCGGTAATTTTCGTCTTAAAACTATGACCAAACTGTTGGCATCATGTGGTAAGCTGGCAATTCCTGATCTGATATTAGCGAATTGTGTTGCGCGGGTGCGAAATGTTATAATTGTATTTTCTTCTCTTTATAATAATAAGATAAATTATTCAAACTATACCAACAAGTAAACACCAAGAAGACGCTGCATGGACTCCTGTTAGCGTATGTTCTACTGCTGCCATTTACTCCCACCATTTTTTAAATGGTCTTATTTGATATCGATAATTGACGGAAAATGTACAAATCTTCATAAAAACATGTTTATGTGTCGTTAATCGAGTTTTTATGTAGGCATTTATTCTGTATGGCAGTTTCTAGATCCCAGGAAATCGTTTTCTAAGCTTTAACAGTATCATTAAACCATTAGGTGCATCGGGTAAATATAAATTTTATCACGAAAGTACATTAATAGCATTCGTTTAATAATCAAATTTTAAATCATAAATCAAACCCAGACTAGCAAGAGAATAAAAATCAGCAACACCATTGAATTGATGTGTCATTTCCGACGACTAGTTCTTGGGTTCTAAGAACTCCCTATCTATCTTCTCGCCATATACAGCAACTGCAATGCGCTCCAACAAACATTTCGTTTTCATCACCTCATTTCAGTAGATTGACACAGCCCTTTAGACGTCAGCAAGCGGTGTTACAAAGCATTACTTAGGCACCTTTATTTGGTTATTACATTCAAAGAATAGACCGTTCGAAAAAAAAAATTATTTTAGAAAATTTATGTCATAAAAGTAAAGAGCGAATAGAAATAATGACAAATGATGATGGATTAGAAACCAGAGTATAAAGTAAAAAAAAACAAAAAAAAACCCACATGGGGTTTTTAATTAATAGCGTAGCGAGTTGTAGAAGGATACGCTAATTGGATTTTTTGCTGAAATAAAAGTAAATACAAATGCACGATATGACTGCGAAAGCAGTAACCTAGTATATCTGGGAATTAAAATGGACAGACACCTCCATTTCAGTAACCATTTTGCGAAGAAGTTGAAGCATACTCGCAAGAAGTCTTACCGGCTTACGCATTTATTGACTTCCCCCAATCTATCACTGCGTCTCAAGCTATTGATTACAAGAGCATACTAAGGCCTACTCTACTGTATGGTGCACCGCTATTTCGTTATCTCACGTATACGACAGCTAAGAAACTCCAACAATTCCAAAACGGTATACTGATGAAAGTGGTCAGAGGTACTTCATTCGAGCAGCGAAGAAACAGTGAGCTTCATGAGATATTTGAGCTGCCTACGGTGGATTAATTCATCCAGCGTAGACATATCAAATTTTTCGACTCATTACAATATTTAACAAACCCTGTGTTTAACACTATAACCCCCGCTCCGTTCCCCCATCGATGGCAGGACGCTGTCGTGGCTGAAACACTTTAGTCCTAGGGTTCTAGGTATAGGTTTTAGTTTGTTTTGTTTTTAGTGTTTAGTGTCGGTAGCATGCCGAAGGTGAGCCTCATCACCTAGTGTTGTGGATGTGTTTATAGACATTTTTACTACAGATCGAAATGTATTTTATATTATGCCCTCCTTCGAATGCATCAGCGCATCGCAGTAAGAGGAGCAAACTGTAACCATATAAATTTTTGTTCAATGTATACTTATAAAAAATAAAAGAGGTTTTGAAATTAAAAAAACGATATGACTATTTCATTCAGGGCCACATAACTGAATTCACAATCAGGTACTATCCCTGATCAACACCTATCTGCAACCCTCGTACTCTTTCCTCGAGCGTAGTCCCAGGATCCCTTTTTTGTTTAGTTGTCACATATACGATCTCTCTCTATTCACCATTGCCCCCCCCCCACCCATCCAATTTATTCAGGATCATCACATCAAGATTCAGGGAAGACTTGATCGGATTAGTGCCTGGGCTGACCTGAATAAGACATGCTCTTTTTCTTATTTGTCTGTGACTTGGATTAAGAAGATTCCAAAGTGGATATGCGGGGTCTGTGAAGGAGTCTCCAGAAAGTAGTGCTGTAGCGCCATTGCCATTCCATCAATGCACCTCCAAGCGACAACAATACAATTTATACAGCCTTGAAATATGCAGCCACGCGGTGCCATCAGCAGGAAATAAAGACAGGAAATGCTACGTGACTTTCGATCAACAGCTGTACATTAAAGCCAGAGAAATTGTAATTTAACGTCAAGACGATCCGTTGTAGTCACTAACTATTGTCTTTTTTGGGATATATTGGCCACATGATGACAGGTAGTGGTTTTAATAAAGTTTTGACAACTGTGTTTCCTGCTCAACACAGTAGATACAATGCTGACTGGTCATGCCTTTACCAGAGCTGTACAACGACAGTTGCTTGCCCATACATACTGTCATAGCCCACATCAATTCAAAACTAGTGTCTTCGTCTCAAATGATCATCACAGAATTGAAGATGAAAGATGAGACGCTGGCCCATGAATTAATTAAGCAAAATGATGAGGAGGGCCTTTAAGAAAACTTGAAAATGAGCCGAACTCCTTGAAAGGAAATGGCCCCACTGCCACCCTGCGGGTTCGATATTTTCACATACCTCTCTCATGAAACACTTCATTGAAGCAGAACGTCCTGGTGATTGCGAGTTGCATCTCTGCTCTAATCAGGAATTAATATTTTTCATGGAAGTGGCTTCCTAGAATTTATCGAATGTCCAGTTATATCTGCAGGATATCCCTAATCTTCCAACTCATCCCCACGTATTCCAAGATTTTGCTCATAAAGGTTACTTTACAATTCCTAGATTAGATTATCCTGGGTCAGGAAACTGGACTGATAGGACAATAGAGTAAATACTTATGCGTGGCATGAAGATCATGGAGGGCTGAGGGATCACTGATTCTGTGTTAGCTAAGTGAGCTCGCGGAGCTTTCATATCCAACATCTGCTGAGGACTTGGTTCAACTGCTGTTCTCAACAGGGGTGCAACATATTGATCACGTCGTGGCAAACTATGAATGAAGAAGACATTAAAAGGCTTCTAGATAGGTTCACTCAGCATTCACTATTTCCAGAAACTCCTTCATTTGTATCCCTTGCGACAGGATTAGTTGGGAGCTCCAATATGAATTGCCACCAAGCCCTGAATGAAAGACTAAAATGGCGAAGGTGTTAGGGCTAAACTTAGGTGAGTTGAAACAAGCTCGAGTAGATTAAATCCTTGACCTCCATGGGCAGTAGTATCGTAATGTAGTTTGTGGATCCTCTCCTCATTACATCACTTTCCAAGAAGAGTAAGATCTCCAGGACCTGCTTAAGTACGAGTTGCCACTTTTTTCATGACAGTGGGGTGAAGAAGACAGCGTGTAGATCTCAAGTGTAAACATAATTGACGGCGGTTTCCTGCATCACGTCAAGTGGAGTACATATTCAACCAGTATGTGACGTACATTAAAAATACTACGGTCATCCCTGTACTCGTTGTGTTTGATGGCTGCACAGATACCATTAACAGCACAAAACATGCGAAACGAAAATACAGAAATGCCTTTAATACTTTAAATTTCAGTGAATATCGAGCAAGAACACTTCCTTGCTAATGAGACGAACTAAACCAAGTTTGTAGATATCTCAGGGAGGGTATTGAAACAAGAATTGATATGGGGAACAGAAAACAGTATCTAACGACCATGATCAATTATAGGCGATTATATTGATTTCCTGGTCTTGTTGATAGCATAAGCTCTACCTAAAAGTAACATACTGTTCCTCAAGCAAGGAGGAGATAAAAGAAAGACAAAAACATATTCTTCCTTGGAAATACACAAACATTCGCGTATTTTCTTCATGCACGGGTTCTTTGGGTGCGACACCACCTCATCCGTTTACAAGAAATGTAAGGAACCGACTATAAAATTGTTTGGGGAAGATGAAGGCCTCAAAGCCGCTGCAGATGTTTTCTATAGGCCCTCATCAAAGCCAGAGGCCGTGTCACAAGCTGGTGAGCAGATGTTTTCGGCAATGTGTCATGCCAAAAAGTTAAAGGACTTGACAGCCTTAGGTACTCCGCATTCCTAAAACCTGAAGCCAGATCTTCCACCTTTGCCATTAGCCAAAGGCTCTGCCCAGCTGCACGCCTACTGAGTCTATTTGCAAGTGAAATACTGGTTGAGCAACCACCTGCCACCTGATGATTGGGGATGGATACGAGGCGTGTTCGATACCACAATCCCTAATTTCAAAGGCCCCTGAATTCTCGGGGAATTTACACGATTGGACCACCACCAAAATATGAGGATGTGCCCGAAGTGCCCAATTTTGAAGAAATTATTTTTAATAGAAAAAAATTAATCAACTTCAAGTTTAATCAAAATTTAATAAATTGAATTTATACATTTATACATAAAGTAAATGCTTATTATTTGAAGTTTAACTATGAATCTTCAATAAATGACGATTTTTTTATATAACTGATTAGTGTCTACCCTATAACCTAGAAAGTATTAATCCTTCGACAAAAATGGATAAGACTATTTCAATAGGAAATTTATGTAAAAAAACTCACTTTGTGTGTTTGTTTTTTTCTTAGCCCTTAACTGGAAATATAGGATGTAGGAAAGATAAAGGAAATTATTTGGGATGATGAGTGCCTTTTAAACAATAGTTGTTTTAAATAGTTCAGACACTCCGAGCAACAATGAAAGTATTAAATAAATATTATAACAACTAATTCAATAATCTTAGTATTCTTTCCAGATTAGTATTTGCTGCTGATTCAATGTCTTCGTCATCTATAAAATTATATTCTAACGAGGATATCTATTGATTGAAGCGAAGCAAAGGTAACGAAAACAGTGCGGTAAATAGTGACAGCTTAAGTCCGCAGGAAAACAGTCGTGAGCGTTGTAATGGTTTTGATTGATAACCTGTATAAATATAGTGCTGGGAATGATAAAAGTGGCATGAATTGGGCGGGGAGCATCCCCTAATTTAGAAGGAATTTTAACTACAGATAACAGAATATTGTATAAGTGCAGGCCTGCATTAAAGACCTTGAATTGTATAGGTTCTTTATATATTATATTTCCCACTAGAAAAATAACTCATGGATCCCCATCCAAAAAGCATTCCTGGTTCAGCCCTTGAAGGACGCAGTTCGAAATCATCTCACTTCAGAATTTGTTTATATTCATATTTATACCAAGGCTAGTCACAATTCATCGAATCAATTCAAATAATATAACTATTTCCGAAATTTACCTGATAAAAATAATTGTAAGCTAATATCTAATATGTCTAATCCAATAAAACTGACATCATCGCTCTTGATCATGAGTCTACGTTGACGTACATGAAAAAATATAAATAAAAAAATCTAACGACAGTTGTTCAAGTATCAAAAGAGTCCAAACAGGTTTCCGAGTACTTAAGGGTGGAACTACTACCTCAAATTGCCCAGTATAGCTCACTTTCACGAATACCTTTACCGTGTTAGACCTTATTTGAATATATAAACATTCGTTGATAAATATAGTGCTGGGAATGATACAAGTGGCGTGACTTGGGGGAGGGGAGCATCCACAAATTTAGAATAAAAATAGTTTTAACTACAGAAAACAGAATATGTGCAGGACTGCATTAAAGATCTTGAGTTGTATCGGTTCTTTTGATTTTGATATTTCATTTCCCACTAGAAAAACTAAGCCCTTGAAGGACACAGTTCGAAATCGGTGATCTCAATATCGCGGACGTTTGAACATTACCAAATGTTCATAAACCGTTCATGAATTTTTACTCAACTTCGCGTTGAACTAGTAGTTAAACATTCATCTAGGGGAGAGCAGATAAGAGAGAAACATATGTTCCCAGTTATCAGGAGTCTCCATCAATGATGGCTCTGTAGAACTAAGGACAGTGGCGTAGGATAACAACCCCCCCCCCCCCCCGAACAGGCAAAATACAATTTATTAAATCTAATGAAAATATAATTGAAATAAATAATTGTTTAATTATAAAATTTATTGTAGTCATAATGAGTCCCTATGTAGTATGGCCAAGACCGGAGGGCGAGACTTACTTTTATTCAGGCTCGGGGTGGGCGTTTTTCGTCTGCCTTTATGCTCGATTGGGGTTGTAAAAAAGTTTTAATCCATCTGAAACTTATGTGGTATGTTCAGCATACAGCTCGAAATATAATGATTACATTTTGGGCAAAATCCCATAACGGGTCACAGGGAAAAAATCAAACGTGAGAAAATTAAGGCCCGTTTCGTTAACTTTTATGAATTGAAGGGTTTGCTGCAAAAAGGAGGTAGCTCCATCCCATAGCGGTTGGGAGTTAGAAACACTTTCTTGTGTCAAAAAAAAAACCTCTTTTATTTGGCACAAAAAGGATGCAGCTCCAATCGTAATATGTAAACACCATAATTGAAAGTAAGCAACAACAATATTTTTACATAACTTAAAATTTGAATTTTTTAAACGTTTTGTTTGGTTTCCCAACAAATGGAAAAATTGGAGCTACCTCCTTTTTGCAGCAAACCCTTCAATTTTTAAGGCCCCGCGAGGATGGTACTTAAGAGACTGATGTTTATCCCATCGTTCAGGGCAGATTACAAAAGAAAAAACAATCATCATTGAAGTTTTGAGAGCCAACAATAGAAATCTCATATTTAATAAGTAGATATAGAAATACTAACACGTAAAGTTTTATTTACAATTATTTTTGTTGAAAAGGCTACTCTAATTGACCAAGATGGTTTATAAAATAGTGAAGCAATGATTCATGATCACATCTCATGCCCTCTAAGGCATTATGTGTAACCCCAGCCTGACATGTGGGACTGTGGTGCCACCCAGGGGCTTTCGTCCTTTAACTCTCTCTCGGTTGGTAGTCTCCACAAATACACAAACGACGGCGTTGATGACCTAAGCGTTTTACACTGAAATAAATCCCCGCCTTTCAAGGCGAGGTTACCAATCCACGGATCAACTCGCAAATTTAAAAATAAAAATACAATTATGAAAATAAAGCGGTTGCCATGGATGTTACAGAGAGCACAGTGGGCATTGAGTTCGAACGCTTCCCTCTAAAAGGTAAAAATACGCCAGGGGTAAGTTGGGCAAGGTCCAAAGTCCTTAAATCGGCGTGAAAGAGTGCTTTATTATTGCTTCGAAATAAAATAAAAAGGACAAATTTACTCACTCTATAGTTAATTATAAATAAATACGTCGACGAATTGGGTGAACAAGTCCTACCCAAATGTAGAAGTTTGGAAGGATGCTACCTTTGGGTAGTACGTCACATTACAGTAGGGGGGGGGGCTTGTTATACTACCCAGTTTAACAACCGTCTCACTTCAGAACTTGAAAACATTCATTCATTTTACATAAGTATGAATGAATCTTTGCACCCCAATCAATAAAGTGTAATATAAATTAAAATCAAATAGTAATTTTTTAAATGATTTATTTTTTTGTTTTAGGGCGTGTCAACCACAAGGATCATTGATGCCCACGTATTCGCGATCATTTTGATAATTGTTTATGAACATATATTTTTTTAAATTAAATATAATTCATTATTAATATTTGAATGCCAAGCCATAGGGAGAGGATCTATTTATATTCGGATGCTCTTCGGTCGGTCTGTCTGTTCTGCGATAGCGGTCGTAAATCAATTTGAACATTAAGGTTTATTCCACAATATCTTTTTTCTTTTCTATGATACTTCTTTATTGTGCTAAAATTACAATCTGCCTTATTAGGCAATAAGTAATTGAGATGAATGTTTTCATTCATACCATATTTACAAATAGCCCAGAGACCTCCAAAATCCACATGGTTGTTACCCCCCTCGCATGCGAAAGAGGAAGCGAAGTCTTGGGAAGTCCCCCACACTCCTCCATCAGCCGCGTCACCGGATCCGAGCAAGTGGAGGCTGACAAAGAGCCACATACGCTCAGGACATGATTGGAGAAACTGGCCATTGCCTGGACTCCCGCTGTCACGCATTTGTAGCGGGTCACGAGGCCACAATATCTAAAAAAACCAAACTAAACGTGAGAAATAACGTGTCTCCTAAATAGTACACTTTTACTAGACTTTTTAAATTTCTCCACACAAAGAATTTGAAGATATTCCCAGAAAAGAACTTTTAGGAGCCATCAATAGAATGGAGTTTAAGTCAATTTCAATTTGGTTTTAGCTATTCGGGCTAATTTTATTTGTTTAAAAGACAATTTTCAGTGATCTAGTTTGTTTGATAAATACAATGACGTATTTTTAGGCAAAAATACGCGGCAGTTTAATCAAATAATAACCGGACATTATTTCACTTTCTTCTTTTTTTGTGTGAGTGTATTGCATATATAAAATTTAATTCAAATAATTGAGAAGTTAAGAAAATAATATCTTTTAAATATTGAAATAAATCATGCCGAGTATCACTAATCTCAAGATCAAATAAAATCATCATAAAATATATGTTATACTTATCTATTAATTATATGAGACTGGCACTGTATTAATATTATTTTTTATTTAACGATGGCTTAGTTTCTCCGCTCATTACGCCGCATGAGAAAATGAGAAAGTATTCTTTACTTTCACTCTATTCTTTGGCCCCCTCAGTTAAAACTAAAACAAGTTTCGGTAGGACAGAAGGGTGCGCATCTGTTTACTCTTCAAGGGGCAACTATTTTTGGAGCTGATAACCCCAACACACAACGCCTTCACCACTCATAGTTAACACCATTTCGACGAAACATGTATTTAGATCGAACTCCCTCAATTTTTTTTTTATAATTTACCTGATGAGATGATGAGATTTTATGTTTTGTTGAATTAATAATAAAAACGAACAATATTTCATGAAATATTTAAATAGTACTCTCGCACTCTTCGATACTGGAGAAGAGGTTCTGCTTTCATTCAGGTGCACGATCTACACTGATTATTACGAAAAACAAGCTACAATTGGATCTGGTCAGCGAAATAAACGGAACCCCCCCTCCATATCCCCTTGTTACAAAATATAGATTCTACAAACGAATCTATTTACAATTGCTTCGTTATATTTCCTGTAGCTTGGCTACATTTTGTACAAAGTTTTCTACTAGTAGTGATCTGCATTGTACAAAAGTATAATGATGTATATAATTGGACTGAATGTATTAAAAGTGATGGGCCTCACCTTATTTATCATAGACTTAAAAGTAACTTACATCTAACAATAAAAACTTATCTTAAACTAATTTTCCCCGACTGTCAGTTGCCATCGATGTGGACGGGTTAAGGGTGGTTGATGGCCATAGTGTTAAACACCGGTTTTGTGAAGTGCAGCAACGAGTCAAAAAACTTGATGTCCGGTGGTTGAACTCGCCCACCGATGGCACACCAAGCAACGGGTGCAGGTTGGCGTTCTTTAATCTCTAGAGAGAGGTATGTCGGACTACTTTTCTCATGATCCCATTCTAGAATTGTTGGATACTTTTAGCTGTATTCTTCCATAGTTTGCTATTAAAACACTATTGTGCCAAGGGCTTTGGATTGGCGGGATGCGCTTGATGTTCAAGTGCTTTGCTGAGTTCCTTAAGTCCAAGTTAGTTTTGTAAATCAATATTTTGGTTTCTGCGGAGGTATGGTTTTATATTTAGGAGTCAATTGAACTCTTGTTAGATGAACAGATGTAATTATAAAACAAAGAAATATAATTTACTTTGAAACAGGTACCGGGCAAACCTATTTTGTCTCTCTGTACGTGTATGTACTATTAGTGGGGAATCAGTACTTCAAATAGCTTCTTCATTGTAGCTTGAGACATTAAATAGTTTACAATATCAAATTATTTTATGTTTAGTGGTCTACTCCATTTTCATTTTTATTTTGTGATTTTTCTGATCAATATTCCAGTATCCCCGCCCCGCGTTGACATCCTTATTTCGAACATTTATATTATAAGGACATATCCTTATTTCGATGCAAGGTTTAAGATAACCTAGCTTGTTAGATGTAATGTATTAACTTTTTACCAAGGTAAAATATGGTTGAGACGGTGGCTCAAAAATAGCCTCAAAGAAATTCCAAAAAATGGAATGCCATTCATGATTTGGATTTGGAAAATAAACAGAATAACCAACATATGCTCACAGCAATTAGAGTTATTGTTAATGTACGTTTTTTTCAGATAGATCGAACCATATTCACTGCCACCATTGTAATGAAATAGCATGGATATAGACAAAATACAATTGTCTTGTACCTGTTTCAAGTCTATGTTTCTTCCTTGGTGTTTTAAAATTCGATTAGTTAATCTAACAAGAGCTCACTTGACGCTTCGGACTGATTAACTTTACAAAACCATCTTACAACCAAACAAGACTTGAGCACTTGAGTTCTGAGGGTCAACAAACCACTTGAACACACGCATACAATTCTACCATCCTGAAATCTTCAGAACAATAGTAAATGACCTGTTATACGTCACCAATAAAACCTTAATATACCTACAATCCGTGAACACATTCCATCTAAATCCCAAATTATACAAACATCCTAATCCTCCTACAATATCGCTAACGTCCCTTCAATCATCCTCGGAGAATGATAGTCAGTACATATTTATGTTGTACGTTAGCGGTCATAAAGAAGATGCAATTGGCCGTCAATTATAAAGATACATTTATAATTATGCATTTACGAAAATAATGAAATAAAAAATAATGCAACATTAGAACATATAAGATGTTTTCAGTCCCAGCACAGAAACTATTTAAGATTTAAAGTAATAATTTTTTTTACCAAGGTAAAATACATGGTTGAGACGGTGGCTCAAAAATAGCCTTAAAGTGGGAGTCCTGGCAATGGCCAGTTTCTCCAATCATGTCCTGAGCGTCTGTGGCTCTCGCGCTCTTGGTCAGCCTCCACTGGCTAGCATCCGGTGACGCGGCTGACGGAGGAGCGTGGGGGACTTCCCAAGACTCCGCTTTCTCTTCGCATGTGGATTTGGGAGGTCTCTGGGCTGTCTGTAAATATTGTGTGAATGAGCGAGTGAATGATGAACTGTAAATATGGTATGAATGAGAGCATTTATCTTATTACTTATTGCCTTATAAAAGGCAGATTGTAATTATAGCACAATAAAGGAGTATATCAAGTAAAGAAATTCCAAAAAATGGAATGCTATTCAAGCAGATTTTTTTTTTTTTTAACAGATTTTGGAAAAGGTAATTTGTAGAACAAATAACATTATGTTAGATATTTTGGATCATGCCTATAATCTCTTGACATTGTTTCTTTCCCGATCTCGTTATGTATTCACCCTTGCGTGGGATCGAACCGTGTTTCCATGGTCAGTAGTCAGGCGTGCTAGTAGGTTAGTAGCCAGGCTCCGTGGCCTAGGACTGTAAACATTAATTAATTTACCGTAAACACGCGTATGTAATCACAACGGTTTTGGCATTATCTTACCAGGAGCTTCGAGTACATATGCTTAAGGTAATTTTGCTTCTCGTTGGCACTTTCACGTTGGAAGTAGAAGCGAATTGTTTTCAGCAAACGCTAAGTCTCAAATGTTGAACAATCTGGAAAAAGAAAAATACCAATAGGAGAGGCTTTACTTTAAATCAGAGGCAGGATGATCGTCAGTATTTACGGTTGTAAAAATCAATCCACTTAAAATTATTAACGTGCGGAATACATCGATGTGTACTGGGTAGTTTTTGGTTAAAAAAAAGCGGGAAGTATACAAAAAAATACGAAAACTTTCGGGCCCATTTCGCTAACTAAATAATAATTCGCTAAATAATATTCAGCGCTGGTTTAAATTTTCAAAGTTATGATTTTTTGCCCACGGTTTAGGTTAGGGCAGTGGTCGCCATTTAGCGGGCAAGTTTCGTACGGACCGTGACAAAATGTTGAACAGAAACTCATAATGTTTCAGCTGACAAAGAGTACCGTTCGATAACAACTGATCTCAAAGGCAATGCAAAAATGATTAAAAAATATTCAAAACATTACATATCGCGTATTTAATAGGTTTATTTTTGTAAATATATTTAGTTAATTAAAATTATTTTTTCAAAATGCTTTTTTCAGTAACCAAGATGGTATGAAAAGTAAATTGATCTTTGATACAGAATAACTAAAAGTTTTCTCAAAATTATCTAACTTAACCATTAAGTTTTGAAGATACTTCGATGCACTTTTTTTTCACTTCATCTTTATTTTCATTATATACCTAAATAAAAAGTCTATATAAAATTAAAAAAAAAAAATAGCGATATTACTGACACATGGATAAACTAGTCTACTATCTATAAATCTAGATAATTGTTTTGAGAGCGTCAATGCAGTCAGTTATTACACTAATAAAACATTGCATGTTGTAATAGTAATACTAATTACATTACCTACTACAATTGTGCCACGAGTATTTTCGTGGATCCAAAAAAAAAAAAAAAAAAAAAAAAAAACGAAGAAAAAAGGCCCAGAAAAATGTTGTGTACGAGGAAGTGTCTAATCAGTAATGAAATGTGATACGCATGAGGGTCATCGCCTACACTGTTGAAAAAGTAGTAGGATACTGAGTGCTATCACAATTCACGGCGTGTAACTAACTTCAGGTTTGCTCTCAAGGGAAACTTGCAACAGAATGGATAAATTGATTGACGCTAAGATAAGAACCACACAATTTGTTGCGACCTTAATGCCATATTCAAACACATAATGGCGACACGATTACAATTATTAACTCTAACAAAAAAAAAAAAAAAAAAAAAAAAAAAAGCACTAACAACACTGTATACAACTTTGCCGTAAATTCAAAAACGTGTCTTCGACCATCAAAAATGCAGGAGTTTAAATTTAATAGTAGCAAAACAAGCCAAGTATTTTTAAGTTTAATTTTTGCTTCCATGTTTTTTTGCTGTGTATACAATATGCCTATATTGTATGAATGTAAATTCGTAAATATGGCATGAATGCGATCTTTTATCACAATTATACATTCCCAGGGTAGATACGGATTTTCTTCAAATAAAGATTTATTAAATAGAACTATTATTAAGACGATTAAAAAGGACCATCAAACGCAGTATATTCAAATGGCAGTAATGTTATATTTTGCATTGTGTTACATAGGGGCACTCAAAAAAGATTTTTTTATAATTTTCATAATATATTATTTATCCTATTTATGATTCGGGTGGACGCGTGCCAATAAAAGATTTTTTTCTTGTTCAACATATTTAGTGATTAGGTCTTCATCTTAAAGTGTTAGCCTTTTTAATCAATACAATGTTACACTGCTCAGATTTCTATTTGTAGTATGAAAAACTTTAAATTAAGAAACTTAAGCAAAATCTTGTCATTTAATTGTTACGCTGCTCAGATTTCTATTTGTGGTATGAAAAACTTTAAATTAAGAAACTTAAGCAAAATCTTGTTATTTAATTGTTCGTGAACCGACGGAGTGGTAAGTGGTAAACGATAAGTTGATAAGCATTATCTTCTTATAGTAGTACTAACAATGAAGGCATAAAATGACCTGCAGATAACCCCTATCCGTTTGTCGATAACTTTTATTTCGTTCGTCTTAAATAAATACTTTATGTATAGATAAATCCTTGTAATAAATTGTATTCTAGTTCGATCGAAAGCAATTCATCCATATCTAAATTTCCATGACTGTAAATTAATGAATTCCACGTAAATACAAAAAAAATTAAATACCTTAATTATTTATAATTCGTTGCGGTTGTCAAAATGATTTTATTACCACTTTGAATTTTTGTAATTATAGTCACCTAAAGCCTACTAATACCACATAGTACTAACTAATAATACATATTATTCGTCAGGACTGATAAAACATGTATATTTTTTAATTAAAAATTATCGATTAATAATTAACCCTTCATTATTTCTCACAAGGTTGCTTTTAGTTTTAGCTTCTTTGAGTCAGCAAGTAAAACTTTCCCTCCCCATTCTCCATTTTTCTCGAATATTCTCAACTTGAACAGGGACTTCACAAGACCAGGAGAGACAAACCACAGGGGTAAAAAGCGGGTAAATATAAGGGTTTCTGATTTCGAAAAAAAATCAACAAAACCCAACACGGCACTAAATATTTTATTCAACACACTCAAAAACACGGAGACAAAATCTGTACGCGTTATAACTGAGCGAATCGAACCTGACATGTTGTATGTTCTACATTCTTCCCTTGATTGTATTTAATCCTAAAACTATCAGCAACATATTCTAAGTAGTCGTGGAACTGACATAAATATATTCAGAAAGATAGACACCTAATAACACACCTTGACCCCCCACCCATACCTAGTTCCAAGTGGAGCCTATTACTCTGATTCACCCTAGGCCAGTAATTTAGTCCAGTGCGGAGTTATTCGGTACAATAACGGACTACTGAAGAACTCAACTGAACAGAGAAGTTCGATGGATGCTACTTGCCCGTCTACTGACTGTCCATCTTACTGGATCAAACCTTTCACTAAACTACTCTCCTGAATATTTTCGATTGAATCGCTCAAAATTTCTGACCAAGTGTCAACCGGCGTTTTGGGTTCAATGGCAAGACAAAAGATATTACTACGTAGACAAATATTAAAAGTATGTCTGGTAACCTTGTGCTACGGGGAAGATAAGTGGGAGTGAAAACCCGGAGATCGATAACTCACAAAAAAGAAAAGCAAAATGGCCTTCGCCGATGTTCAGGAGCAATGGCACGAAATGGAATACTCTTGGCAACAGCAATGGCACATGTCGATTCCAAGTGTCTTATCTCTTGCAGCAGTTGCTCATCTTTCGCAAACATTAAGGTATACAGAAGGAAAGCGTAAGAGAATTTGAAATCTAACCTGCGCAGGGGCCTGTTTTAGAAAGCCACAATGGAGGATGGAAGGTGTGTTACCTGGCCCAAGTGGAGAGGTTCAACTTTTATTCTGGTAATCTTTCGTCTGTCTGTGTTCTTAAGAAAAGATTTTTATAACTAGCTGTCAGCTGATTAACACTGACATTGTGGAGTTTGGCAAGTCTTGAAATGAATAACGAATGGAGAAATGAGAAGGACGAAGGTAGACATGAATGCTCCTGAGACAATAGAAAGAATGGGAAATGCTGATAGAGTAGAAACCAGTTGATAAAAGAAGATGTTTCATCCTTACGAACCTTTAAACCCTACTATTCCAACTTCTCCTCACCATCCAGTCAGACGCTCGTATCCGGTGACGCGGCTGGCGGAGGAGCGTGGGGGACTTCCCTAGACTCCGCTTCCTCTTTCGCATGCGAGGGAGGTGACAAACATGTGAATTTTGGAGGTCTCTAGGCTGTTTGTAAATACTGTATGAAAGAGCGAGTGAATGCAAATTGTAAATATGGTATAAATGAGAACATTTATCACTATTAGTTATTGCCCAATAAGGCAGATTGTAATTTTATCATAATAAAGCTGTTAAAAAAAAAACTTTATTCTTGGACCATGTTCTATTTGAATAAAATATCTCCAAACCAATTTGAAAGTAATACCTCTTCCTTTGGGCTCTTAAATATTGACGGAAAAATCCCATGCTTGGACAAGGTTTTTATTATCAGCTTTCAAAGTTATATTTTTTTAATAACTTTTAATTTCATACGGTGAAAATAAATGAAAGGCAACTAAAGAAATTCTTGCTGAACTGTCTGTGGACTTATGATTTCTATTAGATGTAGTTGGAGGCTGGTTGTAGGGTATTTTGGGCGATAGACCGACCACTTCATTTAGACTGCGGGCAGTAATATTGTTTATACTGAGAGTACGGGTTTGTGAGAGACTACACAACAATACAAAATGCAGAAATAAATAAATACATTTCTGGCAAGCAGAAATGAAAAACAATACAAAATAATAATAAAAACCTAATGGGTATACTTCAAATTAAAATATATCAAGAATTTTTTTTAAGTACCAACTAAGAAAAAAAGTATAATACACAATTGAATTACAAGAAGAAAAAAATAAGAGGGAGAGTAATAGCGAAAAATATAAATAAATAAATATTAGTTGGTACTAACCGGTACGTACAAATTTTAGTCAGTAAAAGAAATGATTATATTGCCGAGTCTACTCGTTGGATTAACTAAATGTCCTTTAAGATATTTTTCTAGAGATTTTCGGGGTCGTATTTCTGCAAAACACGTTCAGATCTCTTTCGGGGAGGGAAATCGAGGGCGCCCTAAATGCGGTTTGGTTTCGAGGCGTCTTAGAGTGTACTCACAAGTTTTATCTCCTGCCCTTATTGCCGAGCCTGAAGGATGAGGCTGTACATGTACAGAGCTACGGTCTGTCTTTGTGTACGGGCTATGATAGCGGTCTGTCAAATACGATTCAATTGCTCAGCTATTTAAATTCCACAATATCTCGGAATCAGAAACATAATAAAATAAATGAAACGTTAAAAAAATTTGGGAGCATATCACTATCACATGACAAAATTCCCAAGCCTAAAAGCTATTTCTGATACGAAGTTACAGAGCTATCCCCATAGCTTGAAGACTATAATGCAAAAAAATATAATGTTTTAAATTTTATAAGAGTAAAACTAATACGTTCCAAGCCTCCTTTAATAGTTTTTTTTTACGTCAACTAATAATAAAAATACTACTTTCCGTTATCAAGATGGTTCAACAAATAAAAATAGCAATGTGTGAAAATTAAATCTTAAAAAAAAAAAAATGGCTTCTGATTCACTCCAAATATTTTTTATGATGTTACAGCACCAATGAACGTTTCGCCTGTGAATGATATGAACTGGTATCTAACTTTTTCCCTCTATATGTATATAATCAGCTTTATTATGATAAAATTACAATCTGCCTCACTGGGCAATAAGTAATTGTGATAAATGGTTTCATTCATACCATATTTACAATTTTCATTCATACAGTATTTACAAACAGCCCAGAGACCTCCCAAATCCACATGGACAACCATGTGACAAGACCTCCCTCACATACGAGTCTTGGGAAGTCCCCCACTCTCCTCCGTCAGCCGCGTCACCGGATACGAGCCAGCGGAGGCTGATCAAGAGTGCGAGAGCCACATACGCTCAGGACATGATTGTAGAAACTGAACATTGCCAGGACTCCCACTGTTAGGCATTTATAGCCGGTCACGAGGTCACTGCCATTTTAGTCTCCGAGGAGGATCATAGGGATGAGTGGTACAATGACTGTGCTAGGGGATTAGGGTGGTTGAATAGGTTTTACTATGAAACCATCATATGTATTTTTAAAAAAAAATTAAAAAAAGGAGGAGGGGTGGCCAACTCACCCCGAAATTTTTTTCAAACGTTATCTAATCAACACATAATAGGCCCACAAATGTGTAACTCGGTAAACTTGTAGGAAACTCGGCAAGTCATCGAGTGGTTGGTAAATAAAAAAAAGCTCTACACTCAGTTGTTGCTTAGAATGGTTACAGTTTACAAAAAATTGCTTCGTTCACGTTTTTGCTACTCTCATTTTCCAGGTGCTGAACACCTCATGATAAATTATTTGAGTATTAAATTGTTTTTTGATTCTTTGACTGTTATAAAGTAAATACGTCCCTACCTACCTGTAATGTGTTTCTTGAATTGCCTATTCTTATTGTATTGAACACGCATAGAAAATATACGTAATTCAATTTGTGTATGTAGCAACCGCTAACTACATAAGATAAATCACCCTATACTCTATAGTATATATATTGTAAATTGGTTATAATATGTTGTAAATTAATTTAAACAAATTTAAATAATATTACCAAACCATAAGTCATATCAGTGTAAATATTGTAAACAATAAAAGACGCAGCTGAAAAAAAAACTAGTTCAGAGGCCCCTGCAGAGGGAGTCAGGTCAAAACCTCGCCCTATTGGCTGGACGCGATTGGCCAGAATAAAACCACAGCCCGTTGGCCTCTTGGGGCAATATATACCTCCTAGTTTTAGCCGATAAGTCATTATAACTACGGCTCTCTGGACTGGTACTTGCAGCTGCACTGATATTTCAAGATTTGGCCTTCTCGTTTATGAAAACCTCTGCATCTCTATTTCTTAACCTAGCTATGTTTTAGCCCGGCCTTGTCAGACCCCACACTTTCTTAGTGGGATTCTCTGCCTTCGTCTCGCTAAAACTAGCACCTCCTTGGGAGAGATCTCTTCCTTGCGGACGACGGACATATGGGGCCCTACGAACTTTACCTAGTAGTGTCTCCCCCAGTGGTCCAGGCCTCTGGTTCACACTCGTCTTGGGATCCGAACGGTTTTCACCTACCCGAGTGTGAATTCGTGGTCATTCCAAGACCACATAAGCTACCTACAATACCTACTCTATACCTTTTCTCCTGAACAAAGTGCACTGTCGGGGAACATACCTATCAGATATGGAGTCAGATAGTACAGTAGTAAGACCCGTCATGAAGCAATTGTTCAGGTCATAGCCTATTATACCCTCACTTTGTCACTAGGTCTAGGGTAACTAGGCACCCCCTCGTTACGACCCGACAGTGTAAATTACTTTTTTTTAAGATTAGTGTGTGTCCCTACTCTACCGACAACGTTTCACCTTTTTAGGCATCATGAGAACTGTGAAATACATTTTCTATTTGAATCTGTAGAGGATGATATGTCATTAAAAAAATTAATTGGAGAGACTTGAAGCTTATTAGCTAACATTTAAAGAGACCTACGTAAACTGCAAGGGCCATTGCTGTCAGCATACGATCGAGAAAATCTTCTCGAAAAAAAATACAAAACATAAATTCTATAATAACTTCTTAAGTTCAATTTGTGACGATGCGACCCTAGAGGTGAACCAAGTGTGCACGACTTATAATTGAGCTATGTATTACAACTTCACAAAATTAAACTAGTACAATTTTTTTTCCCATCATTAACGATCAATTTCATATCCTTTTGATTTTTGATTAGTTTTCATTAAATCTGTTTTCATTAAATCATTTTTTTGATTGTAAGAACAGTAAAGATACTGAGTAAAGGAATGTTGTATTTTTAAACATTTTTTTCAACCATAATAAACGCACGATTAGTTGAGACCGTAATAAAAACAGGGATTGAGTTCTAATCTATAAGGTGATTGTATAATATAAAACACGAAGGAAGAAACAACCTTATCACCGATAACAACAATTATTTGCACTAGATAATGCAAATAATCTCGCCATGGCTTTTATTTATTTTTAGAACAGAAATTAGATCAACGCGTATAAAAATTACAAAATCGTTGGACACATAAAATCAGTAAATGACCATAAGACGTTTATGATTTATATTAGTGCTAAAAAAAAATTCTAAAAATTAAACTATGGCCTATCGTGCTTTCCTAGGCATTTGGTAAATAAAAAACAACAACTCTACATTCAGCTGTAACTTAGAATGGTTTGATTTTACGAAGATTTGCTTCGTTCACGGTTTTGCTACTCTACTGAAGAACCTCGTGATAAATTGTTTGAGTATTAAATTGGTTTTATCATGTTTTCTGATTCTTTGACTTGATGAATACGCATAGAAAATCGAAAAAAAAATGAATCGAAACGTGTAGCCGTTTGAATTAAAAAAAGAAAAAAGTTTGCAATGATTATTACGGGTAGATAGATCTCTCAGTTTTGTTATGAAACATGACATTAATTCTGACCATGAAAGTTGTTTTTCGTCAGGTTTTTTTCCCTAAATTCAAATTTATGAGTACGTCAATGTAGAATTTATTCATAATCAAGAGCGGTGGTGTCAGCATTTTGTTTTTAGACTAGATGAATTGCTTGTTAGAATACGATTATTTTTATTATGTAAATAGCGGAAATAAATTGATTTGAATTTGAATTGAAAATAGGTTTAGCCAGGAAGGATATGGTGCTGTGTCCTGTAATTACTGAAAACGAGCAGCTAGAAAAATAATGGTAGAATAGACTGGATATAAAATAGCAGACTATTGTTGTAATATCATAAAATAATGTAATAATGTAATATAATATAATAAAAAATATTTAGAGGGGCTTAATTCCCTTCTAATACTCTTTTGATATATAAACTTTCATACAGTGTAAAATTAAAAAAAACAAAAACAGGTGTATCTTTTTGGAGTGTCACTCTCAAGAATATTATTTCATTAGATATTAAGGATTAGTCTCGTTCAAGGTTTTGCTTAAATAAATAAAGTCCTAAGTACACTAAAATAATACTAACCAACAACCTTGTTTTGGATTTCAGTAAATGATGTCATTCATCTTCAACTGAATAATTAGTAAATGTTGAAAATTTGGAAAAAGACTACCATTATTATTGCATAGTAGGAATACGTGAATTTTCCAAAGGCCCAGAATTTGTTGCTTTGGGTGAGAATGGTGGAGGGGGATATCCGGTAGTGCACCTGGCACTTCCGCCACGAGCTCAGATAACACTCGTAGCCAAACCACAGAATACAAAAAAAAACTCGACTCTTCCTCATGACTGTCACATGCGATGAAAATAATATTTGATCCAAGGATAAGCAAGCACCATCAAAACCCAAAAAAACTGTGAATATAAATTGTCAATTCGTTTTTTTAATTAGTTTTTGAACAGTATTTGATTGGTTTGAATAATTTGAATAATTTAGCTCACATTGTCAATATGATATATGACATATGTCAATTTACACACACATATATAATATATATATATATAATAAAAATAACTATATATATTATATATAGTTATTTTTATTATAAAAGCTAAAACTCTTGGTATTGGTCTTTGTGACTCTCTCCTGGTCAAGCTAATTCGTTTAATTAGGCCACGCAATCCAAGAGACTAACGTAAATTTTTTTTGAACTATTTTATACAACGTAATTTTGTTTGATATTGAATATTCCTTTAGCTGATTCCGTCAAATAGTGTAAGATACACAAGCAAATAAAATATTAGGTAACATTTTACTGTCTTAAAATACCATGTGATTTTTGTGGAAAAATCCATAAATCGCATGATGCTTATTTTCTCATACCGACATTGCGAATCCATATAGTTGATAATTTACTGAATGGAGAAATGTAGTGATATTTCATAAATATATCCCTGATTTTGAAAAAGCATGGCATACAAAAATCTAAGGCATGGGGTCCGAGTGGACCCCACACCAAACCCTCAATAGAGAGGGTTTAATTTATGTTCCGCTCTGATTGTTGTAAATATTTTTTTATGGATATATATATATATATATAGAACGTATTTCTCTATTTTTTGAAGGAAATATCTCCCAGAGTTTAGCTTGGAGGTTATATTATCTTTATTTTATAGCTAACGTTTGAGCATTCATTCGTTTATTTTATTATCATTATTCAGAAATAAGGCTAAATATATCCAGTCGATCAACAACCAGGCTATCTTGAAGAAAGGTTAACACCTTAGATTACACCCTTATCATTAATTTTAAACTATACACTAATAATATATATAATGTAATATATGGGTTTGAGGAAATGTGCTGGTTGAGCATGCTACAGACGCGAGTGAACAAAAGACTAATTAAGTACTAATGAACCAACGAGCAATTTTAGACCTTGCATTAATGAGCCATTCAGAGGCCTTGATTCGAAGTATGGTTCGCCTGTGCTGGCGTTGCATGTCTCGTCTTATCTGTGCATTCACAGGGCATGGTAGTTACAAAGGCCGCATTCACAGGCAGGGACAGAATTGGACAGTGATAAACAATTTCAGTACGACAGTTATAATTTCCCAGTCATCATTCAGCCCAAGCTTAATGAGCCAAGGAACAAAAGTTTTAAAATTCTAAGAAGATCGCAACTCAAAAATAAAAATGTGGTAAACCCGTAAAATCATGTATCGGCAGGTATATAAAAACTTAACATTTTTCTTACATGTCCCTTGAGAATTAATTATTTCATTCATGTCTTTATTATAACATGCATTACGTATAGTATATAAATAACATGTTATATTTTGTACAGCTTTGCCGTAGTTATAATCACAGACAAGTGAAAGCCTGCTCGATTACAAGATAAACAAATTAAATAAACGCATTTACGAGATAAAAATTAAACTATTCTTCAATACAGACATTTATAAGCTACGAATAATACAGCTGCAAAGCCTAAAATAGTATTGGCACAGGTGTCAAAAATAGTGCGCAGCTCAGGGAAGTAGTTGTCATAATTTCCTATTTGTCGAATTAAGGGATTACCTGATGAAATTATATCACTAAAGAATTGTGTTTGGGTGTATGTGCTGTTGTAATGTTGGAAATTGAAGGTCAGATAAGGTTTCGGATATTCTTTTGTAACACGTGTTTTCAGTTATAATGCTTATGCACAGATTATGCATTATTTCAAGTTTTTGCTAGTTTGATTGGCAGGTTCTGTCCTGGAGAGGCATATGTCAAAACGGATTACAGTTTGGTACCCACTATTTTTGAGTGGAAGTTTTGATTTTTGATAAATGTAAAAGAAAATTTTGCATGTAAGTGAGCATTTTGACATTGTTTATATCATTAATTTTCCGTCCTGTAAATGTTAAGCTTTTAACTAGTGTTAAACCGCGTACTTAGCAGAAGACTGCGGAAAAGAGGTTATGAAAATATTGCTGTTGATTCGGGATCTTTTTTTCTGAAAATGATTACCTTAGTTTAGTGCTCGTTAATTTTTAGGTCCGATCTTCTGAAAAATGATTACTTATTATGCTCAGTTCTAAAAACTGCAATGTAATCATGTATACGGTCTCAATGAAGAAAACATGTATTATTTGGCTTGTGCTTCTCAACAAAATTGTAAATTATCTAAATAATAAACTTAAAAAAAAACAAAAAAATCGTAATGTATACGAAACTACTATGCATTTCCAAAGGCACTTCTTGTAATTTATAAATACCTAAAATTCGGAAGGCCGGAAAAAATTACAAGAAGTGCCTTTGGAAATATTAAAAAAAAAAACATTTAAGTTCGTAATCAAAAATAAAATTTTAGTTGGTAAAAAAAGTACTATATGAAAGCGTTTCGGTTAGCTAGTGCCATCCCTAGTAATAATTGAACACCTTAACACTAAATACAAAGGTGTCCTTTGTGGCCTCAACTTGTTCGGAGTCAAACAACTAATAAGATGACGGGCCAGAGGTATTGGTGCTATGACCCGACCACAAATCCGGTCCGTCCAATCTGGTCAGACAAGCGTGTGCTAATCCCTTGTCACTCGCGAGCTTGTCCCGTCAAATACAGATCTGCCCACCATTTCGCAATCAGGTAAATATTTCGTCACATAAATAATTATTTAAAACTCGACAAAGTAATAGATCGATCGTAATCCAAACACTTTTTAAAAACAAAAATAAGGCAGGCAGAGTACCAAGAGACGAGACTCTCCGCGTCGTAAGCCTATTAAATGAAGGAGGAATAAATAATATGTACTTTCACAATAGAATAGGAAAAAAACTATTACGGAAGCAGGTCCACCATGAATAATAATGAAGTGTAAACTTTTATAAGAAAAAAAACAAAACAGCAAGCGTCTGTCTAGATGATGAGGTGTTGGTATAGGAGTGGTTTGAAGGTTCGTAAGGATGTGGCGGGTATTAGTAGTTAGGAGGTAGAGAATTCCAGAACTGTCAAATGTTCTTTTCTTGCCCGCTCCACCAATCTCTAGAATTCTCTCACTCCTAATATCCGCCATGTTTCATCCGTTCATTGCAGTTTTTTGGGAAGGCATATCACGATGACGGAATCTTGTGCTTCGGGGGTGTAGTGCAGCAGACAATGAAGGCCAAAATATAACGATTAGAAAAAAAAATGATGCGGCTCTGATTTTTTTACAGTTGCTGGGAGGGGTGTCTTTTACAACGTACTTAAATCCCCCGACGGTGGGGGCTGAGTGCCAGAGGAGGGCGGTTAAAAGTCATTTTTGTAGAATTTTCATAAATATCTCACCAACTAGGGATTTTAACAAAAGGCACTTTATATACAAAATTAATGTACACAAAATTGCCTATACAAATATTTCTATTCATTTTTTCCGTTGAGTATTGACTCAACCATTGGGTTTAGAAGATAGCGAGGATTAAAAAAAATTAATTTTCACAATTTTTGCTAAAGCGGTTTATTCATAAGGAAAACAAATACTATTGAACAAAGCGAAAGATTTTTAATCAATACACCAATACTAAGTAAAGTGAATAAGGTATTCATATAGCATTGCCGCGCATAAGATCAGTAACTACTTCAATGGGTGAATCAATGGCTCTCTAAATAGCGAGGGTTAAAAAACGGGGATTTGGTGGTTAAAATCACTTTTTTTTATCCCTCGCTATTAAGAGTGCCATTGACTCGCCCATTGAAGTAGTTACTGATCTTATGCGCGGCAATGCTATATGAATACCTTATTTCTTTTACTTAGTATTGGTGTATTTATTAAAAATCTTTCGCTTTGTTCAATAGTATTTTTTTTCTAATGAATAAACGGCTTTACAAAAATTGTAAAAATTAATTTTTTTTAACCCTCGCTATCTCCTAAACCGTTGACTCAGCGGAATAATGGATATAATTCTTTTATGGGAAATTTTGTGTACTAAAATTTTGTATATAGAGCGCTTTTGGCTGAAATCACTAATTTGTGAGATATTTGAGAAAACCAGAAAAAAAATTACGTTTAAACTGCTCCCCCCGCCCCCACCAGGGGACTTCTAGTATTTTGAAGACGACACTCCCACCAACAACTGTACCAAAAATCAGGACTACATGATTTGTCTTTCCTATTTTCCCTTCGTTTCCTGGACAAGTATAGACTGGTGATTTGAACTGCGGTGTTTTGTTTTATGTGTGGTTTTGAGCAATAATAGTTCATTTTATTTCCTCAACTATCATTGTCGGTCACATAAAAATCCGACTTGTCGACAAATGTCTACATTACGTAATGCTTTTTTTGAAAGATTAAAATATAATTAATTGGGCCGGGACACCTATATAAGTATCTTTAACAGTTGAACTTGCACACAGGCCGATAGATCGCTCCATATCTGATTGAAAGCAAAGCCTGTTCGAGGCAAGGAAGAATGATTAAAAAATTGAAACCTGAGATAAAATCGTGATGGATCGCCCTTTTCAAGCACAGGAGTGAAGGAAAAATTGCCCCTTTTCTTAAATGGATTTCTTGATTAATGACAAGGACTTCATGTGTGATTAAATGGGAATCAGTCAAATTTTTGCTCTATCAAAACTATTAAACATTTTCATTCTTAACAGTTCAACAATTGACACATATAATCTATTATTGTAGAGTTTTAATAATTAAATATTATTATTCAATAATAAGACAAATAAATATGAAATACGTTTTTTGGTGAGAAAGGAATTAAAATACATTTTGGGTGTTGCCGATCCAAGTGATAGAGGCTCTACTTTCAAACAGGAACGGTGTTATATGTTCTACGCTATCCACCATAAAAATAACCACATAATGATACAACAAAAAAATAATATTAAAATAAATAATGGTATGTTCAACATCTACTAGGGATATGTTTCGATTAGCACATGAAGGTTTCTGAAGAACTGACTGCTGCAAATATGAGTCGTCCACAGGGCAAATCAAATCGATCAACTCCACTTTCTTAATTTTTTAAATTTTAAATGTAAAAGTGCTTACTTTAGTCTCAATTTTTTAAAAGCAATAAGGATTAATATAACTTAACAACAATTTTTTCCGGCCGTCGAATAATAAATAATTTATTTTGAAGCCATTCTGATTCCGTACTTTAATGTATATCGTTGCAATACTGTTATTCAGATCCAGCAACAAGTTTTTAATGATAACGGTAAATTTTTTAGTGCCATAGATATAAAAATAAATCTGTCAAAAATGTATACGTTCGCTAAAGCCGATAGTTAGAACTGTGAGAGTGGAAAGTGGAAAGACACGACGGATCCGTTTAAATTCATTCCTCCTATTAAATGTAATTACTACAAAAACTTGAGAACAAAACGATATGACAAGATACATCTGAAGAAGAAAACATACAAAATCATTATTATAGCTGATGAATCAATAAATTATATGAATACATTGTAAAAGAAATGTGATTTTTCATTTTTCCAAAAAAAAAATAATGAACTTGTTTCGCAATAAAAAATGTTCATTTTATTACTCCCTTAGTCACAAAAAGTACTATTAATAATGATTACTCCAATCTATCTTATTCATTTAATACATCTTTAGATGAAAGCTTCATCTCTGTTTGTGTGTTATACAATGTTTATTTCGATTGTTACTCCAAAGGGAATTTTTAAAAACAATGTATATTATACAATCACATATCCTCACCTTCTGTTTTATGGATTAAATCGATTTGGCAAGTGAGCCATATTTTACATCAGCCGTAACACATATTGAATGTTGCTAATCAACAGGACGTAGAGATCTATAACTTGGTAATTTATTAATAATTGGCCTTTCATTATTTTTCGTAAGATTGTTTATACTTTGAGCATCTCTCGGGAATCATATGATGATCCCTATGTATAAAACTGAGATTGCCAAAGAAAATTGCGAATGCACTGTAGACGATTTAAAATAATTATAGTTCACTCTAGGATTTACATATATAACATATTATTAATTTGAATGTGAAGAGCTTCAATTCGATTCCCTACTCAATATGATATCAAAATATTTATTTTTTATGATTAGTGTGGACGGTTTATTTTTAGCATCAAAAGGGGCGATTAAATTTAATCACCCTGTTAGCTTCGGCTGCTCTATTATAGTGTAATAATTAAGAGCAAAAAAAATCTAGTGAGAGGAACGGGACTCCAACACTTCCTTTGCTGAGCTCTGACAGGCACTCAACTATCAGCCCCGTACATGGTGGGCTTAGAGCTATCAGAGACACAATGCGACTCCTAATTCAATTTTCCGAGATGTACTTATAACATAATATTAAAATTGAAGATAGTTTTGTATATATTGTTTAAAATAGCAGTGGGGACAACACCACAACAAAAATTGCTAATATAATTTATTTACTGTAGGAGCACTAATATTAATTTTCCAATACTTATTGACCATTAATTTTCTGATAAGACTAGCTCACTTCCAAATCATGACAGTTTTTAAAACTAATCAAGCACCTAAAGTTGCTACATAGAAAAAATGGCCTCATAAAGCTTGACTAGGTACGCAGACTGTTAGCTCCTGGTGGATCGTACAAGCCGGGGGCACCAGGCATCACGATCACAGGCATTTTCTTGAGAAAGGGAGGGGAGAGAGGAAGGTAGGCTATAGAGGTGTTGCTACTAGTTTATGCGATCCTGATGTAAAAACGTATGTACTATATGTCTAATATTTATTTTAGTATTTAATAACATTTCCCATAAATACTAAAGAACTACAAGTTCGATGGTACGTATTTACTACATACATGGTAAGTGAAAAACCATTACGGTAAAGCAAAAATACTATCAGGATTGCATAGATAAGCTAACCAACAAGCAAAGAGCATTCTCCCTCTCTCCTTCACTTCGTGCCAAGTCTTTCAAGATCGGAGTTAGTGTCATTACTTTGATAGAATGACAGCAGAAATGTCGTGTAAGGGGGACAAAACTGGAATGATATGATTTCTGGATTTTCGAGTCGTTACTACTAATGGGCTAGTGGCGATACTGTCATTATAACGACTGCGTAGGGTGTTCCATCCATACTCCACTCAGTTCATCACGGTTTAGTCAACATAGGTGAAACAAAATGACAGACACTCGGTAAAACTTAACGAGAATCCAAGGTTTGAGGCAGTGCTGGTGCAGTCCTCCCCCAATATTTGCCAATGGTACCACTCAACCTCATCAGGATATACTTCATATATGTAGTAATACATTTTAACAATTGTAACGGCTAAACTTAACCAAAACCATGTTTTTATTTAAATAATTTTTTTTATTATGTTTTATCATTAAAGGTAACTGTACTTTAATTAGTTTATTGTAGACAATAGTTTATTTATACCCACAATATCCCTGGTTATATGAATTTTAACCTATACAATTAGTGTATAATTCCGGAAAAATGTATATTTTCCTACAGGCAAAAAGGGACCAACCTTTTAGTCTTGCTGGACGTCTATAAGCACTTCGCAACAATGGCAATAATTATTGAAGCAGATAACATCACAGAAAACTTGAGTTCTTCAAAGTTAGTGCTACTATTTCATTAACTGCTAAACTTTCCCTCATATTAGTGTTATTTCTCGTTATAAAACGGTTTGACCATTCCCAGCAATTTATCAAACGTTCCTTCACTCATTCGAAAATAATTTTTGTAATCGACTGCTTCCGTTACACTCTTTGAGCAGGGAAACATGATAATACTTTTCTCCTTTTTGCAGCCAAGCCTTCTTCCATAGTCGGCACTTAACATTTCGCAAAGTTCAATGCCAAAAACTATTTATTGATAACTTGTTTGGAAACGCAGAAAAAAATGTCTAGTTCTCTATGTGGGGAGATAAGTATACTAATAAAATGTAATGTCATTCAAAATGTTCGTGTAAGGTTGAAAGAATAAAAAGTAATGAAGGACTTTTTTTTATGGTAATAATAATAACATTATCACTGATCGTATTCCGCTTTTAGCAACTCGACTAAGTACCCGGATTGTATGCGACAGTAGGAGTTAAAAGTTAGTACTTCGGTGCCCGTTGGCTTTAGCGAAGTTGCAGTAAACCGTCCACGAAATGCGATTCAATTGATCCGAAATACTAAGATGCATATATTCAACAAATGTGACGGGCTGTTGTATACAGACGATGTTTTGAAGAATCGTGATCATTGGAGGTTTATTGCATCTTGTGGATAGGAACCGAAGGTAATTCTAGTAAACCTTATCTTGATATAAAGATTCACGGAATGAAGTTTTTTTTTTCCTGTGGGATGATAAAATACATAAAACGGATCGAATGAATATTATTTATATAATATAATATATAACGATATCTCGATCAATTTTTAATTTTAGGTGGACTATGGAGTCATAATGACGGTAAGCAGAGCATTTTCAGATACGTACTTATGCAAATCCCAGATAGTTTCGAAGTACTTAAAAACGATTCATATTGTCAACGCGCATGTTTGAACGCACGCGTTTGTGTTGAAAGTTTGAGTGTACGAATCTCAGGCACTGCCAGAGGAGGTCCTCAATTTGCCACCCTTTCCAAATCAAACAAAATCTGCTGTTTTTTTGCACAGCCGTTTAGACCAAATGTCAGAGCTTACTGTAAAAACGAGTTTTCTAAAGTTGAACATTGAAATTACAAAGCACTTTCTTAAGCAGATCTAATTTTTATCACCAGATGCCCACAGTTACCAGTAATACAAGTACTTGGCATGTCGTTAAGAAGTTAAATGGCAGGGTAGTGTTGTCAAATTCATTATTTACTTTATTGTACTTCCTTGTACACTTTTTCAATAATAAGATACAACTTCTTATACCAGTGACCGTTCTTTTGATCAAGTGGTTTTCTGACCGCGGTGACGCTTTTGATGGCGCGGTCAAATGAGTCAGGCAATATTCGGAGTTTTAGTCACATGTTCGTGGCCAGTGAACTTCTTATTATTCTGGTTATTGAACTTCTTTGAAACTAGGGTGAGTCAAAAATTTTGAGTTTTAACTAAGCACAATTGAAAACCGTTAGTTCAATCGAATGAGTACTTCTGTACAGAACAGTCTACTCAGTTTCCCTCAAAACCTCCAAAACTTCGGTTATTCCACAACCCTCTTTAATTGAAGTAAAATAAATCTGATCAATTTTTGTTGTGGTGTAGATTTCCGTTGGCTGTTAACTATTAATATCGTAGCTGACATTTTCTAATTACGCTTCACGAGGAGAGGACTTAATGAATGATAAAATCCATTTAACAGTTTCAATCGATCATACAATTTATCAGGTATTATTAAAGCTGATATGCTAAAATGTTAAATATTAATAGTTGCGGAGAGTTCAAATTTGCCGTGTTGAACGCAGAGAAAAAATCAATACGATGTCACAGTGCCCTTGGTTCGCCCTTCTGCTGTACAGGAGGGTCGAGTCGGTTGGAGAATTTAATGATGGGGTGCCAGTAGAGGGCTGCTCCCCACCCCGGGACCTTGGCTCACTATCGCGTCAGGGGGTGGGTGTAAATTTTATTAAATAAAATCATGTATTATTTCGTTTTTAAAAGGAATAAATAACGGAAAATATAAATATTATGTTATAAGCATTTTGTATATAAAATAATAATGGAATATAAAGTATATTCCACACATGAAGGGGTTCGTTACGGTTATGATAAGGGTTTTTTGAAATTTTGCCTGAAGGCGAGCCTTATCACCTGATCCCTTTACATGGTATAATTTTTGTTACTTTTAGACAGTCCTTAAAATGCAGCTTTGATGCTGTACAAGGAGCCAATATCTCCATGTTCTTACACATGGTGTTTAAGGAGGAATCTGTCATACTTTGCAGCCATATTTCTATCGAATTGATGAACAAATAATAGTAAACATGGGTACGAAATCGCTTCGTTAGCGAGTTACGACTGGTGAAATATTTCACCTTGATTTCAGCACCCCATTTCTAGGACGTTAAATTGGGTTTTTATGGTTCTCAATACATAAATAACTCAGGGTTCAGAGAATCATTTTTTGCAATAGCAGTCCCCTCATTACTCACGGTACTAACTAGGGTGACGAGTTTTAATTTAATATCATACTAAAATATTAATTTTTAATCACAAGAAATCGATTGAGAATCGACTTATTTTTTATAAAGTAGTTTTTATTTTGTTCATTTTTATTACTTTTATATCATCTCCGGGGCATCAATTGAAGATTTTCATGCAAAACTAAAAACTAATTCCTTATACAAATAATAGATTTCACAAACGTCCACCAAATATAGTTTGGTATTTACTAATATTTATCTAGTTAATTTTATTACTATTATTTTTTTTCATTTAATTTTGGATAGTTCTTTTTTGTATTTAAATGAACTTTTTAATATTTTTTTTTTTTTAGTTTCTTCCCCCTATTATTAATATTGTTTCTTTTTTGTTTTTTGTTTCTTTTGCCCTATGTAAGAAACTAGCACAACAAAAAATTGTTGGATCAACATCAATGACTTTACGTAATTATAACCCACTTATGCACAATACATATTGTTAATTAGGACTTAAAATGTTTAATTCGATTCTCTACTCAATATGATATAGAATTAGTTATTTTTTACTACTACATAATTAATTTAAATACGTGGATGGTTTTATTTTTAGCATCAATAGGGGCCATTAAATTGAATTACCCTGTTAGCTTCTGCTGCTCTATGCGACCCGGATAGTATAATAATTAACAGCAACAAAAAAATATAGTGACAGGAACAGGACTCGAACACCTCCTGAGCTCAGGCTATTAGACTATTAGCCTCGTACATACCGGGCTTGGGGCAGACAGCAGAGACAAAACCCATATTACATATTATTAATTAAGACGTTAAGATCTTTAATTGGATACTACTACTCATAGGGTAGAAAAAAAGTTTATTGCTAGTTAATTTAATAATCTTTTATAGGGCTGATTTTAATTTTAAAAATACGAATGCTAACATACATAATATCGGAGTGGCGGAGTCGACTAAATCAGTAATTATCAATGAAGAAGGTCAATCAATAAAAAAAAAAAGTTTTTGAATATTAATTCAAAAGTAATAAAATTTATCTTGATTATAATTAGAACAATGTGGTCCATTTCTTGGAAGATGTTTTTGTATTACATGTTAAGTAAGAGTTACTAAAGTAACCTCAACGAAACCTTCATACTACCCTATGAGAAAAAACAAAATGTCAGACTCATTGACCATAAGTACTTTTTAAGTACCTTAACTTCAATTCATTGACTAGACATACACTTTATTCTTACGAACGTAAATGTTAACAAGACTAGTGTAGGTATGGTTCCATCAACGCCCATTGTATAAGAGTACAGCCATATTAGTGAATATGACGAAACACAGGAAACCATACGGATGAGCTTAATGTGAAGGCGAGAGATAGTATCGATTTCGGTATTGTTCATTTATTCATTTGGAAAAAATATGTGAAAAAAAACGTAACGACAAATAAATCTGAATAGATTTTTCGTAAGTGAGGTGCACTCGGTGTAGAGCCCGTTTAAGCGCAGAACTTTAAGTAGTTTGATTAACTTGAAGTAGTAGTGGTGGGGTCCGGCGGGAAAATACCCTTCGTCCTTTCAAAAAACATTGGGATAGAAACCCCTCCCTTATACAGCCCAAAGAGCAGGTGAACTTTTTCAGATTCGTCCATACATCCATTGGCTATGTTCGACCTATATTTTTTTAAAATAATTCATAATCGATGCAACAATTTAAAGTAGGTAAAAATTAATAAAAAAAAAAAATGGAAACTTTGATATAAAAAAAATTAGTAGCACGATGCTTTTGGGCGAGATCATGAGGCGATTTAAAGGGCAAACATGTTTTAATGATCATATGTAGTTATTTTAAGTGATCATATGTAGTTATTTTTAGTTATCATATGTAGTTATTTTTAGTGATCATATGTAGTTATTTTAAGTGATCATATGTAGTTATTTTTAGTTATCATATGTAGTTATTTTTAGTTATCATATGTAGTTATTTTTAGTGATCATATGTAGTTATTTTTAGTGATCATATGTAGTTATTTTTAGTGATCATATGTAATTATTTTTAGAGCATGTGCTAACCCACTTGATGCATTTTATTTTATTTTCCTCAGCAAATTGGCCTATCAATTCACTAAAAATATATGGACAACTTTAAAGGAGTGGCTTATTTCGTTTAGATATATATTATTAAAAAATACAATTTACATTACAATCGAAAAAAAACAAACGAAGTGAGGCGACTGATCCATGTACGACCTATTTATTTTATAAATAAGATATAAAATAATGAGCCTAGGAAACATATTTACAGTTTTCCCATTTCGGATTCTTTTTTTTCAACAATCTACATCCGACCAATAATAAGTCTACAAACTTTTTTTGATGATAAACAACACTCGGAAGAGGTTTCCGCATTTCCCAGTTAAAATAGCTACAGTCGGTTTAAACGATCAAGATCATGAAATAAACAAGATCCGAAAAATTAGCCTTGCCTTTTTTTTTTTTTATGACATTTTGCAACCATTTTCTTTTTATTTCCGCGTTGAGCCGATATAACCTAATGTCCTTCGATGATTATACTGATTATTTATTTTGAGATGCCTCGTTTATTATTATCTTAATTGTTTTTCTTGATACGGAAGCTACTTCAATCCGTTTAGAAAAGCAATCTGTCATCGCATAAGTCTGAGGAAAAGGGACATGACCGAACTAATGAGGTTCTAAGCTTACCAATGGTTGGGTGAAACTACTTAAAGCATTTTAGTGCTAGTCTATGACTACCAAACAAAGTGGTGGGACAAAAAAAAAACCCACAAAAAATCAGAATCTGTTAAAATTACTGTTTTGTCGTCCTTGGAAACACGGAGAAAAAAACAATTGCCTAGACAAATGAAGAGAGGGTACTCATTCAGTTTAGGGGCGTTCGTATTTCGTCTGTCTGTCTGTTCTATAATAGCGGTTGTAAAAATGATTCAACCAATCTGAAAAAAAAGAAAGTACAATCTACTTTACCTCTGAATACGCTGATTAGAATTTGGTTTAAATATAATAACGGAGAGTATGGTAAACAAAGTTAACGAATAAAAAATTTTCGTTAAGGACACATTAGAAATAATGCAACACAAAAATAATTACAAGGATATCTCAACAAAAACAATTATAGCCAGCAATAGAGATTGAGTATTAAACAAGAATGTTATTCATGACTATAATAGTTTGTTGGGAGGTCGGTCTAATAAAAGAGAGTTGTGTTTTCATCAAACAAGTATTTTACATTACCTGTTTCATTTGTTATCTAATTATCTTTGTAATTCAAACCTATCAACCTTTACAAACTAATATCAGTCCATTACCCGCCGACACCTCACTTTGTTTGTGTTATTTTTTTATTTCTATTCATAACCATGTTTAAAACTATCCCAGGTTGTTCATTAAAAACTTTGATGAAAAACTAACTACCCTTTGAACAGATCAACCTAAGCCGGTCTGCCAACAAACTCCAGCCAGCAAAAAACAGTATTCGGGTCATTTGTTGAGAACGTGAGGAGATTTCACAGCTCGGCAATCTCCGACTTGCACCGATCCGGTAACTCCCTTTCCTCTCAGAGCACTCCCCCCCCCCATCTCGAGACTTGGCAGTGTGCGAATAAATTGCCAATCAAACTCCCTCGGATGAAGTCCTTTTGCGATTAACTTTGTCAGCTTTGGAGCACGGCTGTCTACGTCTTCCATATCCAATGCTTGTGTGACTTACCAAATCCCAACAACCGGCAGATGAAGCACTCAGTGTGTCATTATGTTTCATGGAACCAACCACTTCACGCCACCCTACTTTACTATACTAGTTGATCCATGGATCAGTGCCCTCGCAACTTTTTTTTTTAAAAACAATGAAAACACAACTAAAACATAGGAAATCACAAAAAACTGTTTAAACGTTCACTCCCCCCACTTTGAACGGCCTCCGGCATCGTTTTCTATTCTCATAGACCAAGAAACACCGTGCTTCCCGTTCATTAGGTTTTGAACTCCAAATATTATAATTGTATAGCCATATATTGATATAATATTTGTAGTTCCTGGAGCGTCCTGAGGCCAGCTCTACTGGGACACCTCTCTTCCGATTCCTATATACCAGCACAATAACTCCAGAGCTTCTAGAACAACATCCTGCGCACGGCACTATGCCATACCCCTTTTTCGTGATATAAAGGCTCCCGACATCCACGAAAAGTTCGAGGTACCCAACATCACCGAAGCCATCCAAAGAAGACACATCAAGTTCTTTGACTCGATGAAACATAGCCAAAACCCTCCATTCTGAGACATGACACCTCCACCGCTACCGGCAAGATAACAACTCTCAAGATCTAGTAAAGCAGACCAAATGGTGGACATCACGGCGCTTGGCCCACTAACAAGCCTCTAACGGGCACCCATCACTGCTATCTAACTAAATAAGACTGCACTACATCCCTAGAGACTCTAGGCCCAGCCACCAGTGGACCCTCTCCACTGTACCGCAACAATCAACCTCTATCGAGGCTTCCCACACTCCTTAATTCCCTCACACCACCTTCAAGCAGGTGCTCCTGGTACAAGGATCCGCTCAACCCCAATATTCCTTTATTTTTCCCTCATCCCTAATCTTATAATTAAAGATCTAAGAAAAAAAAAAAGTTCAAAAGTTGCAAAACGGGAATTTAATGCCATGTTAAACAATTCTTATACTGGAATACCTTTTGTTAACAGTGGGTATAAAGAAATACGCGCATAATACACTACCAGATTGAGATAGTGAGATAGGGGTCCCCCCGCAAATAAATTTTTGTTTCATTTAATAAGTCCCACTTAGCAACCTTATCTGCGCTCTTTGAAGTTGGTGAGGCGCCCTTAATAACTTTACGAAATAATTATTCAACTGGAGACCGCTGGCATGGGGTACCCCAAAAGGCACATAAGGGCAGAACAGTCGGCTTGTGACTTATTAACTAAGCAATTTTTATAAACAGCTCACCAAAATATACTTTTTTAGAATATCCGTAAAGTTCGTGTTGCATGTCTCTAAAGATGGTCCTCTAATTCTCGGAAATCACATCATGCTTTTGAGTGCGATTACAGCCTCCCAGACTGGAGACAGTAAGACAACAACTTTATTATGATAAAACTACAATCTGCCTCATTGGGAAATAAGTAATTATGATAAATGATCTTTTTCATACCATGTTTACAATTTTCATTCATTCACTCATTCAAAACAGTAGATATAAACAGCCCAGAGACCTCCCAAGTCCACAAGGTGGTCACCTGCCTCGCGTGCGAAGGAGGAAGCAGAGTCCAGGGAAGTCCCCCACGCTCCTCCGTCGGGCGCGTCATTGGATAAGAGCCAGCGGAGGCTGATCAAGAGCGCGAGAGCGACAGACGCTCAGGACATGATTGGAGAAACAGACCATTGCCAATACTCCCACTGTCACGTATTTATAGCAGGTCACGAGGCCGCTGCCGTTTCAGTCTCCGAGGAGGATTATAGGGATATATAGTGGTGCAGTGCAATGACTGTGCTAAGGGATTAGGGTGGTTAGATAGGTTACTATGGAATTTTATGAACTTGGAAGGGATGAGTTCAAGAATGTAGAGTATATTCAGATCATTATGAAGGGTTTTGTTGCTGACGTAATAAGGGGCATTTACTATTGTTCTCAGGACTTTTGATTGAAAGGATTGGATACGCTTGATGTTCGGAGACAGTAAAGCATTAATAAATCTTGGCCCATAAGAGAGTCACTGAGGGTACAAGCAACTCGCCGATTCCTAAATTAAAATAAAATAATTCGGCATCATTCGAGTACAGTGTGATTATAATAATCGACTGACCGTGACACGAATGACCTTGAAACGATAAATGCTGGTAGAGATAAAGTTTAAAAAGAGAGCTGGTTCCTACTCGCACCCAGGGTCACCCTTCTACCTCCATCTTCAACTCTTCCAAACCGTACCTAGTCCTCAGGCGGATTCAAATATTGAGCAATAATGTAATGAAACTTGAAACGATTAAGAATGAATTTGTGATCATGAGAGAGATCCATGGCTACAATTGCCTTCCTCAAACATCTAGAACTTGTACTGACAGGAGAGAGGAGGAAGCTGTTATGGTGCGAATCTCACATTCATCTTCCTAACGTATCAAGGACAATGTGTCATGCGATGACATTGGCCTAATCGTTTGGAGGATGTGTGACCAATTCTGCCAAATGTTGTAAGGTCTCTACGACTTGTAGAAGAATATTGACAGTTTGAAACACTAACGTTGGGCACGCTGTCACACTATTAGACAAGGGTACATACCGTACGATGTTTAGCGTGGGACACTCCAAATGACTTTGTAATGAGGCATGGACGTAACGCAGTTTACACATGTCCAAGATCCTCGAGTTGCAATCCGACAAAATGGCGTTCCTTATTAACCTACCGTTTGGTACTTTGTGTTGTGTCCTATTTTAAATTTGGAGACGCCTTAAAATCCGTTAGCATAACATTTGGGGTTATATAAAATGCCTCATCACCAACTCAATTTATGTTTTTATTATTGATTTTGCAATGTCTAGATGTTCACACAAGCAACAGCAATTTAGTACTTACCTTCTTCGTATTTTACTTAAAAATAAAAAGTGTTAAATACTATTTATTTGTTGTATTAAACATATCTCTTCCTATAAGCATATAATAATATACAAAATCAATTATTCTTTAATTGAATAGTAGCGTCAGTAAAATAATATGCCTATGGCACAGCCACCAGCCTAATGATCCAGTCTTGCCTAATGATGGCTTATCTTCTTGCCGGCTGACAACAGAGGATTTTAAGTCCGTTCAAAGGAGACCTCATTACCGCAGAATTGTAATGAGAAATTTACTCATATTACGATAGTACTCGTCGACAGTCATAAAATGAGCAAAAAACGAACTATTTAATTTGATGGTGGGAGATCAGACAACCAATTTGGCCTAGAGACAGTTCTCGGCGTTCACGACGCAATGGACTGACTGCACAGGCAAATTGGCGGTTGGTCCTTAGTTAAATTTTTAAAAATTACTAAAATAGTAGAGCTCTCATACGGCGTAGTCGTTAGAAAAACTGCTTAATGATATAAAAGGTTTTGGGTTCAAATCTCTGGATGAATAATAAATTATTAAACTTCCGGAAAAAGGAAGTGTCTGGCTTATGATAGGGTAGCCCTCCTTACCACTCTATATAGTGAGCACAAACATGTAAATATTAGCTAAACCTCATCACCTAGTCCAGTCTATTGGTTTTGTAAATTTTAACTGTAAAAAGATAACTGTTTTTGTTTTTGTAAAAAGATTTCTACCCTCCTTCAAATGCATGTTATGCTATGCAGGAAAAGGAGCCATTAACCAATTTGTTTATTGCTATTGTACATATTTGTTTGTAAAACTGTTTAATAAGGGAATTAAGAAAAAGAAAAATTATATATATTAGATTTATTAAAAGAAAAAGGTGTTTTAAATGTCATATTGCTAGTTTTGAAAGGTACAGATAAAAGGGGTACGGCAAGGCCATAAAAGAAAGTGCGCCACTCTCATATCTGGGAGATTGGCAAAACCATAAATACCCATATAACGTTCATTAATCTTATCTTTCACTTATCAGAGGGTCAGTATTAATCTCTTATCCCGGTATCTTCAATTTTATTGACAGCTTAAATGAGAACTTCGGTTATTAAAACCCGGTTTATATATATACATATAGCTATACATAAGGGGTATAATGTGTATCATTATACTTGTTTATTCATTATATAATTTTTATAAAATAACAAAGATAAAATACAAAAATAATTTATAAATAAATTCGCCTGAGGATCTATAATTATCTGTAAATTTAACGGGGCTATGAAAAAAAATAAAATAAAACCCGGTGGAGCATGTCTTTTTTGTCCTTTAGTTTAGTCCTACCTGAAATATATAACTGTGTACTCTCACACTGACATGATTAGCATAAAAATAATAAAGGTATTATGTACATATGTGACTACAACGAACCAAAATAAGATCATTGAGTAGAGATGATTCAAATTTTAAAAAATTAAACAAAATATATTAGTTATTACAAGGGGAAAAGAGCATTTCTGGGATGTACTGCAATAGGAACTGAATGGTATTAATACAAAAAATAACAACGATGAACTATAATTGTTAGATTATAGGGAGATAAAAAACTATGCAAGTGTAGAATTAAAGATAGGGAGAGTTGTCGAGCGACGAATACCGATGGGAATAGTGTTCAAAGGTTTGTGAGCACGGATAAGAAAAGAGCGGCGAAAGGCTACTTCCTTTGTGTGAAGGGGGATACAGGTTGGAAGCAATTTTAAATTGCTGATTTGAAATGACAAGAGGTTGTAAAGGTAAGGAGGAATTTCAGTCACATGAACTTCAAAAGAAGAAACTTCAATAAAGTAAACTTCTAGCTCAGCTGTGCCGTTGCGAAGCCTCGAAGAAACCTGCTTCCCTGCCGCCTAAAACCTCAGAATAAACCTAATCGCCAGCTAAACCCAACTAATGCGGACAGATCCTGAGCTATCCGCAAGGCAATTGCTAAGCACCAAACCTAATTACTCTCCTCCCTCAGGTATCCTAGATTTTACCCCACGGTACCCCACCCAAAACTTTTTCCATATTAAGGTATTATGGCGGATAATTGATTAGTGACCGAAGGTACCAGTGAACTAACCCACCCTAGCACATCTTACGTGCTCTTGCAATGTTTTTATTTCAAATTTCTTTATAAATTTATGTGTATTCAATTTTTATTTCTTTAATCATTTTCTATTGTTTCATTTAAATTTATTTGTTTTAATAAATCTAATTTAATAAAAAATCTAAATTAAAAAAATATTAATACATGGAGAATACAGTAAATGTTACATTGATATATACGTACATATATCATCGAAACGAGAATTGTCAATTTTTATACATTTGCCATCTTTTCTAACGTAAACAGACGTGCTATTTCAGAATCGTATATGAAATTTTGCATTTGTTGCTATGAAAAAAAATAAGGCTGACAATGTCAACTAAAAGCAACAACCAACTAAATATTAATACATAAACGTTATGGTTTACAAATTCACCTGTCACCACACGAGCCCCTGATTTCCCACAGAACCTCTATCCTTACTCGTGGAACATACATCTGCTTAAGAACAAAAAATATTATCGGAATTTTAGGCTTCATTCTGAAATCTTTTAGCCTCTTGGGAGATGTGTGTATCTGATAAACGTTAACTGATTTTAATCAATATTTGTTATTTTCCCTTCGTAATTCTTAACAAACCTAATTCTTCAACATGATTAAACGTTGTTTATTGTTGATTTAGTTGGCAGGGCTTTTAGTATAATGTACTTTTAAATAACATTTGGTATTTAATCCATATGCAATGGTCTTATGTGATGGAATATTTATAAAATTATACCGAAAGTTGTTTATTTTTAAAACCATGATGCATTATCCATTAGAGTACGCCTACGACAAAAAATGGTTTGGTCAAATCAGTAATTCACTTTATTAATTAAGTCAATGGGTGATAATTTTGCCACAGTGCGTTGGTCTCTTATAATAGTATACTAATTTTATAAATGTGTTCTGTTGACCAATTTAAACTTAGAGATTATTTCTAATTTATAAAACCTAGTGTCATATTCGATCCGGTGAGTGGTTGTGAACTCTCATTTTTTTTTTTATTAATACCCTTGATATTATCAATTAAAATTTGCTTAAATGATATTTCAATAAACTTTTCATTTTACAATAGAATAAATATAAGTAAAGGACAAAACTGTAAATTGCATTTCACATATACACAGAACTGTCAGAAACAATGGAATGGCACAATTTCAAAACAAAAAAACATCGGCTATACCAAGTAAACTCTTATACGGCCAGATGTTTCCGAAATTTTTGCCACTACAATAATAATTTCACAGCATGCTCTTTACTCATAATTTCTCACTGCAGAAAGGGAGCAAGCCGAGAATGAATGAGATAGTAAAATAAAAATTAATTTTAGCAGGGCCGTAATGAAAAAAGGCAGGAAAAATAAATACTTTTGTTTCAAGCCATATTTTAAAAATCTTATTATTTCTAAAAATTAATAAGGTGCCACTTTAACAATGGTTCTTATATCGTCTCTATACAAGAAACCATGATCCCAATAAATTATAAAAATAATTCAGATAAAAATCAATTATGTCAATTCAGCAATCTTAATAGTAATGACAGTTTCAAAAATAAAAACAAAAGGGAATCGCTTCATCATTTGTCAAAAAAAAAAAGAAATTACTCAGTTGAAGTTTTTTGCAACTGTTTTTCGTGTGCTAAAGAAGTTTTTCGTGAAGAATTTCCATTATTTTCCACCCCCTCCTCTTGATTAAGCAGCTTTACAGATAATAATTAATAAACAATAAATCGCTCACTACGTAAATACAAGTACAAAGACGTAGCTAAAACGTAGTACAAAATTCAAGGAATTACTGTTTAAATTGGTATACGCAGTAGAAATTTATTTTTTTAATAAGAATAGTATAATTAGTGTGGGCTTAATCAAGGCGCGACTGAAAGCTTCAATAAACTCAGTAAAACTATCAATTCCACAATTTCGTTAGGTCTGCCTCCCTATTGCAGATACAAAGACAGGTTTGCATTTGTATTCATTGATTTTTTGTCTTCCTGTTAACTAATAGTATTTAAGTTCTGCCAGTAGTAATGACAATTTAGTCAAACGTGAAAAAGTCGTTCGCTAATTTTAAGCCCCCCTCCCCTGTTCTAATGGTTAATGACACGCTAAAGACAGTATAAAACAATGTGCAAAGAATAAAGTTTTGAGAGACAACTAATTATTTAATGGTATTGTTTTTGTCAATACTTTAACTATTTTCAAAAAGGCTATTTTCTCAGAGACCGATTTGATGCTTGGATTAACTAGTTAATGATACAATCTGAATAGTATAATTAATAATTCATTTATATTAAAAAATAAAACGTAGTCTCACAATTTTTTTTTTTGTTTTCTCTTTGGGTAATTATTTTTAAAAATGATTATTTAAATTGATCTTCTTTCTCCTTGTATTGCATAGTATGCATTTTAAGGAGTGCATATCTTAGAACTAACATTATCTGGTTGTGGTTAAAAGTTAAACATTGCAAAGGGACTAGGCTCACCTTCGAGTTCGTCTCACAAAATATATCCTTTTTACTGATATACCTTCCTCAGTCTTTATGTCTTCAGAGACTCAACTCGAAAGCTTTTTTTTTGGGATAAGTACCAACATGCAAGTGGCTCCGGAGAATAATAGAATTAGTAATGTACGTTTCAAATGTGATCGTTTCGAGTTATGTGGTGGAACAATTAATTATTTATGGCAAGACAAAAAAAATTCTAGTCGGAGGGACAGATGAAAGTAGTCGGGCACAAGATACCGGCTGGAGTCCTGTTATGCCCACCTGGCTTCCCTCCTGGAAGGGGGACTTCCAAGGTAAACAGATACCCAACCCCAGCTAACAAGTAACCTACATCCCAAATATTTCGCCAATTGTCACCCTTGACCTCATGAGGGGAATACATTTTTAAACCTATTTCGATTTTTGTTAGCGGTTCATCCAGTCATTTTATGATCAATCTCTTGGTGATGTACTGACAATGATTATCTAATATGGAAAACTTCGCAGGGTATAAAATAAACAGAATCACGACGAATTAACCGCTCACATCAAAATAGGTTTGGGCACATGTGGACTTAAAAGTAAATTTGCAATAATCTGCCCAATGTCTGTATCGAACAATAAAAACTAGACGACGAGAACAAAGGTTATTACGTCACAGTAATGTTGGTTTTTTTCAATCATAACTACTGAGTAGTGTTTTTCAAAATTATTTTATAAGTATTTAAAAAAAACTCGTATTGTTTTATGAATGTATATTTAAAACAAAATTACAATTTAATCTACTGACCCATCAACAAACTAATAACTATGTAGCAGATGGTTAGATGTAGTCCTTAGGTTGATACTTATTTATTGAGCACGACTGACAATTAACGAAAAGTAATTAGGTCTACTGGGAATCGGGGAAAGGAAATATGACGCGTTAATTTCGAATTGCAACAGATTTTATGGCTGCAGACTGATGATAGCTGGGTTGTTGATGTGGTCTCCATGGAGATAACGAAGCTCCACATTGTACGATTTCAATTCGCCCAGAACTCCCGCACATTTTGAATTACACGCGGTATGGAAATGTTTTTCCAGTAATCGAAAGTTGAAGGAGTGGTAAGACCAGCAATTGCATCAGTGTTGGGAATTAGACATACATTTGCTATGATGAATTGTTTTAAAGTGCGAGTAGGATAAATACCTTGAAATAGCCTCCTTGGTAGAGGGTTTCCGGAGGTCCAAAAATCGCCACTTCCCACTCGAATAGGTTGTCCGTCTGTGCCAACTTGACGCGGAACCCTTCCACTGGCTCTTCCTGGAGGCTCTTGTACTCGAGGGCCAGAGCTCTGAGCGCACTTCCAGTAGGCTGTAGGGCTTGCTGAGACATAGCCGTATATTCTCTCGGATCGGAAACGATTAAAATCAAAGACAAAAAAAATTTGTACAACTGCGATCGGAAAGAGGTCCACGGAAATGGGTGACGGCTGCTTCGGCAGATGTGGATGTGACCAAGTTAGGTGAAGATATATCGAAAGAGGTCGAGGAGAGCGAGAAGTACGTCCGGAGAGAGAGAGGTTCCAACCCGAACTGAGGTGCTCGATAACTGGGTTGGACGAAGGAGGCGTGGAGGGGAGCGGAGCTGGCGCGCTCAACCAACCATTTGCCTCATTCATTTTAAATAAACCAACAGACAAATACACAGGGTAGTATTGAACAGGAGAATAGCTTTCCAGTTTCTCACCCGCCATGTCTATTTGTAACAAACACATATTACAGACATCTGTCCTTGAAACCGAAAAGAAAGATTCGAGTCAAATCTCATGTGTCACGCAATTTAAACATAATTAGAATTAAATCGAACCTCACTGCATACTGCATAGTATTAATTAGGACGCTGAGATCATTGACACCCTACTCATCATGGTAGAAAACATTATTTTTTTAGATAACAAGCTTTACTCTGCTGCAGTATCTGCCTGTCACTAGTGCCTTGTTCAAGCTAGAGTCATGAGCAATATAGGTAGACCCTATAAAACATGATTGAGTGTCATTAATTAGTTGATATGAAAAAATTTCTTAGTCGAAAGCATTAAAGATCTCGACGTACACCTTAACAATGTGTAATGTTTGTTTTGCAATCTATAATCATAAATATTTATTAGACTTGTTAACATCGTCTTCAACTTTTACCCAAGCCGTAATTTTTGTAGAGGCATGGTATTTTACATGTTAATTCTATTTACTTAAAGTGTGTAAAAATAAAACCAGTTTCATAAAAAATAATGGCCAATATATAAATTAATTAGTAAAAAAAAATTATTACTTCTCCAACTATCTATTTTTATATTTACATTGCTAGTCGACGTTTGTCCTATTCTGGCATCTTAAGGACTCAAATCATTACTTGTAAATCATGTCATCAAATCAAAAACACATTACTTGTAAAACAACAATTAAATAATGACTTTTTTTAAATATATAAAATAATAAATAATAAAATAAACAGCAGATTTTAAAAATACCATTTTTCAAAATCATTGTTCCATTTTTGTTTTCTACTACTACTACAAGATACCAAATTGGTAAAATTTCTGCATAGTTTTATACAAATTCAAAATGTAACTCATATAACATTGAAAGGTAACTTTCTTAAATAACGGTAATTATATACAAATCCAAAATACAAAACTTCCTTTAAAAGCTTACAGTACAAAAAATATTTCTATTTCCAAAAAGAAAACAAGTTATACTGTGATGGGGAAATTGTATTATAGGCTTCGGAAGGAATATTAACTCTTTACCATTTGTGTTTTACTAATTTTATTATTGATTATTTTATATATTAAAAAAAAAGTTTAATATTTACAAGTTGTTTTACAAGCAATGTGTTTGATTTTTAGTCCTGAAGACGAATGTACAAGGGAAAAGTCGACTGGCGATGTAAGATTCTAAAGTCTTTTTTGAAATTTGTTTTTGCACATAGTAATAATTTTTTTACTACTAATTAATTTATAAACGACCTCTATTTTTTATGAAAGTGGTTTTATTTATAGCATTATTGAATCAGTATGTTGTGTCAACCTCTTTATAGCGCATAATTAGAATTTCCCCTCTTCTTGGTCCAGAAAATATCTACCTATGTTTCCATATTTTAATAATAAACAAACTTAAAGCGTCAGGTAAAAGAGGGGGAAGCTACTAGTCTACGAAACAGCCGCAGGCACCAAGTGGCGTGGCGGGGGCAACCTCTACCACTGGCCTGCCTGCCTATATAAGCAGCCCGATTTAGGGCATTCGACCTACCCATCTTTAAACCGAAGGTGAGCCCCATCACCTAGATTTGTATTCATAGTATTTACCTATTAACCACAATCTGTATTGTTGAGTAACACGAACTCCTTCAAATGCATCTGTGCATAGCAGGATAAGGAGAAAATTGCAAAGTTTCTTTTAATATTTTTATTATATAACTTCATGGGGTTTAGATTTATTAAAAAAAAAAAAAAAAAAAAAAAAAAAAAAAAAAAAAAAAAAAAAAAAAAAAAAAAAAAAAACATTCGACCTATAGTCGAGTCTAGTGTGTCGCTGTGTCAACATCGTATGTGTTCGATCCAGCCGCCATCTTTCCTCTACACCACTATTCACCTCTATAGCGTCTTAAGTGACGCCTATCAAGGTACTCTTTTTTATAAACTTTATAGTGCAGTGATTTGTGCAATAAATGGGGACGGTACCCCAATAGCAAAGAACTTACCGTGTTTTGAACATTAATCGGAAGTATGGAAATGGAAGTGGAGGCTTCCAGGAAGCGGTCGGCTTCACCGGAATGTAAAGAGGATTTCACTTTTCCTAGAATAGCAGTCAAAGTACAAAGGCCGACCAAGGCGAAAAACGCGACAAAGATCAGCAATAAATTCCAAGCACTGGTAAATGAGTCACCGGAAAGCACCCACCCCGAGGCTCCGGTAGCAAAGAAACCGCCACCGGTAATTGTCTCAGGAGAGACAACTATAAATATAACTCAAATGCTCAAAGGAGTAAATATTAATAAGTTTGCCCTAAAAAAGACAAAGGATGGAGTAACCATCTATCCGGATATAGAAGAAGAGAGAGAAAAAATATTAAATTTACTCAGGAGAGGGGGAAAGGAATTCCATAGTTTCGCACCGAGAGGTCAACAAAGAAATAAAAAATATCTCATTCTTGGCTTAGATGTCGAGGAAGACATCGAAGAGATAAAAAATATAATAATAGAAACAGTGCCAGGAGTCGTCGATGTGAGACGACTTCGGAAAAGCAACGCAAATGGAAGAAAACAAGATATCGCACCAATCATTGTAACAACCCTAAATGCCATTAAAAAGCTACGTGCTATAAATCACGTAATTATTCGTGTTGTGACATTTAAAGAAGAGAGAGGGCTACCGCAGTGTCACCGATGCCAAGAATTCAGCCACACAAAGAACCACTGCGGCAGAAAAACCAAATGTGTGAGATGTGCAGGACCCCACGAGGTGGCGCTATGCCCTCGAAACGAAGCAGCCCCGCTCAAGTGTCCGAACTGCGGCGAGGCACATTCCGCCTCGTACAGAGGCTGCGAGAAAAGGAAGATGCTCCTAGCCAGAGTGAGACCGGCCCCCGACAGAGTGCAGCCCCAGCAGAAGAGGAGCCGCCCAGACGTGCCACTCACGAGACCTGATCCACCGCCATCTATTAACGCCTGGCAGAACCCGCTCTTCAAGCTCTTTCAAGCCAGAGATGAAGAAACGGCTCATCCTTCGAAGTCGAGAGCAGCCCCCTCCACGTCGAGAGCTGCCCCCTCCACGTCGAGAACTGCCCCCAGAACTTCGCAGGACACTCCGGAAAATAACAATTGTGAGTACCTAGATCCTAGGCTAAAGTTTCTTACAAACGACCAGCGTCAAGACCTTGAATGCGGACCGAAATGGGTAACTGCCCTAGTAGACTTATGTAGCCAAGTGCTCTTGGCTATAATATCTGGTAAACATCAACAATGGTAGATTACCAAGTTTTAAATTTTAACGTTGATGGTCTCCTGACCAAAATAGATGAGGTAGAAGTGCTGCTAGCGCTCTACCGACCAGATATTGTAGTTTTGACAGACACTAGGGTATCTACACAATCGTTCCACATTAAAGGTTATTCAAATGCCATTGAAAGGGTTAACGGTTACGGAGGCGTTTTAATCGCTATACGCCTTGGTATCAATTGGAAGAAAGTGGCTTCACCACTGACTACAACTGATCCCAAGCTTCACCATTTGACAGTTAAGGTAAATTTGGGGAGACCCATTTACCTTACCGCCCTATACAGAAGACCGTACGCGTCTCTGCAGCAGTACTCAGCCTTGCTACACGCATGTGCGCAGAGATCTAACCACTGGGTGGTGGGAGATCTCAACGCAAAACATACCATGTGGTATAACACCGTAACAAACAAGGCTGGGAGACTCCTGTTGAGAACGCCGTTTACGGTCGTTCACCCCCCAGACTTTTACTTTTCGACATAGAGGTAACCCACAAGCTACCTCGACGATTGACTTACTACTGACAAAACAACCCCACCGTATCACTAGTTGCACCGCCCTTGACTTCATTACCTCTGACCACAGGCCAGTACTGTATGCGGTGGATGGTAAAGTGGCGACCCCTCGCTCCACGAGATACGACTACCGTCGTGCCGACTGGGATCTGTACCGGCCGCAAATTTACCATAACCTGCATACGGTGCCAGTTCTCCGCACGAAAGAGGAAGTAGATCTTCAACTAACTTTCATAACTGATGTGATCATAGACGCAGCAAACACTGCGATCCCAAAGTACACTCCCATGCCACTGTCTCTGCGACCACCTCCAGACCACATTCTTAAAATTATTATTTTGCGCCATACTTGGAAGAATAGATGGTACAGGACGAGAGATCAGCAAGCTAAGGTCGTTGTGAATTCTCTCACAACGCAAATCCGGGGCTTGATGAAACTCTGGAAAACAGCGCAGTGGCATGAGAAACTTCGTAGCACTCACAGAGATCACAGAAAGTTTTGGAAGTTGTTGAAGACTACAAAAGGCAAGACAGCCACTGTCCGTCTTCACGAAGGCGACAATCTTCTGACTGCTGAGCAGCAGGCAACAAAACTGGCCGACCATTACGCTAGGGATATTACGGCTAGGACGGGATGCTACCACATGCCTCCTCCAGTAGATGCTGAACAGAACCACATGTTTGTATCACCGAAGCAGCTCAAGGCGATTCTTCGCCGGTGTCAGGGAAACCGAGCACCAGGGCTCGACGGGATACAAACAGTGCTGCTCAAACAAATGCCGAGGAGAGGGATAGTACAATTAGCAAACTTGTACAACTCTTGTATGAGATTGCGGTACTTTCCTGACACATGGAAACAAGCCATCTTGTTCCCATTACTAAAGCCAGCCAAGAGCGGAGATCACCCAGCCCACTACCGCTCGATCAGTCTGCTATCACAGATGGGGAAAATCTTTGAGAAAATTCTTTTGAATCAAAGATTACTGCTCGAAAAATGACATCATTCCGCCAGAGCAGACTGGATTCCAATCCAGTATGAGCGCAGAGCACCCCCTTTTGAAGGTGCAGTCAGAAGTTAGCCATAACATGAATAGAAACATAGCCACGGCTATAATTTCCATTGATTGCACCCAAGCATTCGACTCGGTGTCTCACGGGACACTGTGTCAAATGCTCTGCGACCGGGAATGCCCGGAACAACTGTATTCAATTCTGGCTAGCTTCCTGAAAAACAGATCGCTGCGGGTGCGGATGGGTGATAGCTTCTCCGAAGCTGTGGCACTGACCTGTGGAGTACCCCAAGGCGCCTTCTTATCCCCTGTACTATTCAACGTATACACATCTGAAATTGTTGGAGCCCGGTACAAAAATTCCACAGTTACTGCTTTCGCGGATGACATAGCGGTGTACAGTAGCAGCATGAGTGCCAAGGTAGCTCTAAGACAGGCTGAAGCTGCCTGTAACCAGATCAGTGAGAGATTGGGGAGACTCAATATCTCTGTAAACGCGGGTAAGAGTGACTGTGTAATTTTATCTTTTCAAAAGGGAAAAAGCCCGCTCCCTACTAGTTACATAGTAGGAACGGAGGAAAATTCACCAGCCAACAACCTAGTATATCTGGGAATTAAAATAAACAGACACCTCCATTTTAGTAACCATTTTGCGAAGAAGTTGAAGCATACACGCATGAAGTCTTACCGGCTTACGCACTTATTGACTTCCCCCAATCTATCACTACGTCTCAAGCTACTGATTTACAAGAGCATACTCAGGCCTACTCTGCTGTATGGTGCACCGCTATTTCGTTATCTGACGTATACGACAGCTAAGAAACTCCAACAATTCCAAAACGGTATACTGATGAAAGTGGTCAGAGGTACTTCATTCGAGCAGCGAAGGAACAGTGAGCTGCATGAGATATTTGAGCTGCCTACGGTGGATGAATTCATCCAGCGTAGACATATCAAATTTTTCGACTCATTACAATATCTAACAAACCCGGTGTTTAACACTATAACCCCCGCTTCGTTCCCCCATCGATGGTAGGACGCTGTCGTGGCTGGAACACTCTAGTCCTAGGTTCTAGGTAGAGATTTAGTTTGTTTTGTTCCTAGTGTTTAGTGTTTGGTGTCGGTGACAAAAAGAAGGTAAGCCTCATCACCTAGTGTGGATATAAGACTGAGTATTATTAACAACATCTCAAAAAATTTATTGTATTATGCACTCCTCCAAATGCATTTAAATGCAGGAAGAGGAGAACTTTGTAAGTCGATTATTATTTTGTTATTTTTCTTTTGTACATTGTATTTTAAGTTTTGAAATTTAAAAAAAAAAAAAAAAAAAAAAAAAAGCATTGACTCTATATTAGACCTTCGAGGTACTTCATTCGAGCAGCGAAGAAACAGGCTGCATGAGATATTTGAGCTGGCCACGGTGGATGAATTCATCCAGCGTACACATATCAAATTTTTCAACTCCTTACAGTATTTGACAAACCCGCTGTTTAACACTATAACCCCCGCTCCGTTCCCCCATCGATGGCAGGACGCTGTCGCGGCTGGAACGCTTTAGTCTTAGGTTCTAGGTATAGGTTTTAGTTGACAAGTTGAAGGTGAGCCTCATCACCTAGTGTTGAATATGAGACTATGAACTTTTAACCACAACAAAATTTATTATATTTATGCACTCCTCCAAATGCATGTAAATGCAGGAAGAGGAGAAATCTGTAATTCAATTATTTTATTCATTGTATTACTTTTTGAGGTTCTGAAATAAAAAAAAAGCATTCGACCGATGACTACTTGCGTTCTAGCCTTCGTCGAGGAAGGAGCTTTACTTACACAGTGTTCTATTGTTATTCAGTGAACTCAGTGAATCAGTGAATTCCCGTGAAGACAGGAAGCAATAGGAGCAGCAGTAAGAGAAAATTGTAAGTACTTCTTAGAAATACTTAGTGAAACAGTGCGTCACACGAACCCATAGAGACAATGCCCGCCCGTAAAGGCCCCAGAAAACAAGTGGAGATTACATATGACATTTCTGACTCCCCAGCCAGCCCTGATTCCGAAACGAAAACTACTGAGGGATTCCAACACCCCAAACGACACTGTCGACCTAGAACAATGCCACAAAGTGCAACCCAGGTTACGAACTCTTTTAACCGCTAAATACGGTTAAACCTCAAACATCCCAAACAGAGCCCATGCCCACTAAGCCCAAACCAATAGCTACCCTAGTCATGGGAAAATTAAATAGCTATGACCTAACACGCCAACTCAACGGACACAAAATTACTGGATACCAAGTAGTCCAAGGACAACAGGGTACAAAAGTGTTTTGTGGCACAGAGTAAGACCTGATATCAACAGTCGCCGCTCTTAAAGCAGCTAAAATACCTTTCCACACCTACGCCCCGAGGGGAACAAAACCTAATAACGGATTCGATTTAGCTCATCCCATCGAAGAAATACAAAATGACATTATTTCTGCAGGCGGTATAATATCTGCAGATTCAGAATAAGTGACCAAAATGGTGCCAAAACTGAAATTGAACCGGTACTCGTAATAGGGGACGCCACTCTTAATGCAGACAAATTTAAACAAATCCACTATGTAAACAATGTACACTTCAGAGTAAGCACATATAACGAGAAACGAGGCATCCCCATGTGCCTAAATTGTCAAGAATATGGCCATACTAGGCGATATTGTTTTAAATCTCCGAAATGCGTGAGGTGTAGCCAGCCTCACGAAACAAAGGAATGCCCACGTGACCGGGCGGTGCCCCTACGCTGTGCTAACTGCGGGGAGGGCCATGTTGCTTCGTTTCAACAATGCCCCTACAGAATAAAACCGATGCAGACAATGGAAGTTAGACGCCAGGCCCAGCACAAAACAATTGCATCACCTAGGGACGCTAGATACGCTCCGGCACGGACAAACGGCTTCATATCCTCAGCTGACCTCTGGGCAGCACCTGATAACGGAAGAGTTTCCCGCGGCCTCGGCTCCACCCAATTCAAACATGGACGCCATGTTCAACATATTAGGTGCCATGATCACATCCATGAATCAGCTGACTGGTCTCATTGAAAGAGTTCTGGCTAGACTCGAAAGAAGAGCAACTCCATGATTGAGCACAATATTCTCAATTATAACGTTTGCGGCATTAGGCCCAAACAGGGCGACGTCGAAGCAATATTACGTTGTCATAACCCGGATGTAGCAGTTCTAACAGATACCAGACTGAAGAAGGACTGCTACTGTCGTTTTCCAAGCTACTCTACCTACCGGCAGGACACAGAAACAATCTCAGGGGTCTGGCTATTCTAGTCAGGCAGGGAGTGCCATGCAAACGTTTAGACCCAGTGGTGCCACCTGACGGGAACCACTATGTAGACACCCTCCAACTCCGATTGACCTTGGTGCTCATACTGCTACTGTACACCACTATGTTATCTGCGAAAGCAGCAACTGTGGTATTTTTGTACTGGGCTCCGACAGTCTCAGACGTCTATACGTTGAATAGTACAAGGGATAAGACGGCTCCTTGAGGTACTCCACTGGTCAGTGGCACAGCTTCGGAGAAGCTATCACCCACCCGCACCCACAACGCTCTGTTTTTCAGGAAGCTAGCCCAAGAAGGGTTGTTCCTGGCATTCCCAGTCGCAGAGCATTTGACACAGTGTCCCGTGAGACACCGAGTCAAATGCTTGGGTGCAGTCAATGGAAATCATAGCCGTAGCTATGTTTCTATTCATGTTATGGCTAACTTCTGACTGTACCTTCAGAAGGGGGTGCTCTGCGCTCATACTGGATTAAAATCCAGTCTGTTCTGGCGGAACGATGTCATTTTCCGAGCAGTAATCTTTGAGATAATTCAAAAGAATTTTCTCAAAGATTTTCCCCATCTCTGGTAGCAGACTGATCAGGTTGTTGCTATACTTCCATTAAAATTAAATATGAAATGAAGAATTCTTTGTTCTTATTTTGAAGTGATTCGACCGGAGAGAGTTTATTCTGACAAAATTGGAAAAATTAGATTTTGTGTTAAAGTTGTTAAGAGGACAAGGCTAATATGGAAGCAATAAGTAATGGGGTTTTATGTGTCCTGCACATGTCATTCATTTTTTAAAGCTAGCTGCAAATGATGTAGCGTCTTCTACAGAAACATCCTTTTTTCTATGGTACAAGAACTTTACACTTTTTTTTTTGTAGTTTTACAAATTGTTGGGAAGTGCTAAAAAAAAAAATTCGTTTCACAATTAATTCTAAAACCATCGAGTGCTACTTTCGGATATCTATGATGCATTATTCCAAATAATACAAGGCGCCAGCAGATATCCAGACACTAAAGTTACATTAAGTGTCAAAACTCCATTGGGTAACTACATTCATTGCAGCAGTATTTAATGTGATTTAGTGGAGAAAGTTTGCTTTTATTTTCTAAAATACATAAACTACTGAGTTTGGAAGATTCACTTGGCCATTATCTGTTTTATAGCTTCAGAGATCTGTTGTAATTTCTTCAGTGAGAAACCCAAATGGCATAACTTTTGGTTTTATTTAGTTTTTTGGCGTGAATGTGTGGAAACTATATTTTTCCAATTTTAGTCGGCCTTTTATTATTTCAATGCGAGAAATTTTTAAAGAAGCAAGAGTGGGATTTCTAGATTTTACCACAGACCTAGTGAAAACTGACTGTTGGGCAGACAGGTGTGATTTTAGTAGATTTATTTTATTTTGTTGGATTAAAGCAGATAGCTCTTATTAAAAGTGGCATGAATTGCCTGGAAGTTTTGTGTAACATTACTTTAAAATTGACAAAACAATATGATTCATGTTTTCTTTCACTTGATTCACTAATTTCGGGATTAAAATAATAAAATATCTAAAAAACAAAAAAGTACAACTGTATATAATACGTCTATTATTCACTTGATTGAATGTTATTGTTAGGTCAAACACTCGCTAGTATCTTTAAATACATTTATGACAATTGAATTATGTAAATTAAAACTGTTGAACTGGACTGCTCATGGCATCGCCAGCCAAAGGAATGAATTTAAACTGTTGTTAAAAGGTAACGAAATTGATATTTCACGTATTTCCAAAACCTACTAGCTAGAAAAAATTAAATTCAGTGTATCACCAATGATAGAAAATCGACAACAGCTTCTGGTGGTTTAGCAATAATCATAAAAAATAATATTAAGTTTGAGGAGCATATAATTACAGATGCAATAGCTTTAGGAGTTCTGAACAGCAAAATTGGCTGATCACTGAAAGTGTACAAAAGGCAACAATGAAACCATTCTTGTTTAAGAATGATTGACCCTCTAAGGGGGTGCGAAAAGAAATCTAGAACAAAATAAAAGAAAAAAATAAATTAAGAAGACTGTGGATGAGGACCAAGAACCTTTTATAAAAACGTAAATGTAATTTGTTGAAGCTGCAGGTTAAAATGGATTTCGACAAATTCAAAGTAACCAAAGTTCATAACTACATGGCAGACCTTCATCCCAAAGATCATTCCCTTAGGACTGCTATCAAACGCTTATTAAAAAAAAATAAAAATCGGCAAATACCATATGTATTAGCAAATTGGTTTATTGCTTACCAGTGACCAAGTCAAAGCTGATGCTTTCGCAGACAACAAAAAAAGGTATTCCCCCACCTCTAATGCAAATGAAGATAATAAAGCTTCAATAGAAAACAAAGTTGAAGAATATTTTGAGTTACCTTTGTCGATTTTGTTCCTAAAAACGATGTACCCCTCTACCTATTTAAAATTCTAAATTCATTTCTCAAGGATCGAACCTTTTTCAGTACGAACTAACAACAATTTCTCTTCAACCAGATGTATTAATGCAGACACTCCGAAGGGTTCTGTTCTTATTTAACTTTTATCTGTATGATATTCATTCATCCACAGCATCAATAGCTATGTGTCGCTGATGACGCCACTGTGTTTTACCGACATGAAGACATAATCATGGCACATAGTATGCTGCAGACCAGCCTGGACGACCTAGAAGGGTATTAACAAGTGGGGAATTATTCTCAACCCACAAAAATGTGTAGCAAAAATTTTCACCTTGTACTTCCCTTCAAATCCACCTCAGCTAATTCTCAACGATGAAACCGCAACTTGGAATCATCAAAATGAAGCTGTAAGGTACCTGGAAGTCCATCTAGATCGCCGTTTGTCTTGGAAGAGTCACATCATTAAAAAACTTACCGAGGCATATTCTAGGCTACCAGTGTTATACCCTATAGTGAATAGGGTATCGCAACTGGTTTCCATTTTAATTTTCCGTACCATCTTTAGACCACTGATCATGTATGGTTGTGAAGTAAGGGGCTCGCTCTGCTTGCAGTTCAAAACTGAAAAGGCTGCAAATTTTCCAAAACATAATCCTAAAGATTGCTGTGAATGCTCCCTGGTTCGTCAGAAACAAACAATTGCTGACTACCAAATTGAGGTAATAGAAGATGTTATCAAAATGAAATTCATGAAGTACCACCACGTATTGTGTCAACGCAGTATAAACCGCAGTATAAACGGGGCAATCAAATATAACATTGAAAATCCGTCTTTGAATATAAGATTGAATCTTCTACTTTTTTAAAAAATTATAATTCAACATCATTATACATTATGTAAATTATTTTATATTACAAATCTGGCCATCTAATATACATATGATGTATTAATCAAACAAGAATGATATTGTTATAAAATTATATTTTGTTAGAGAGATCTCTTAATGGTATCATTCCTTTGTTCTGCTCAGTGTTGTTATTATTTTGTGTTTTTGTATCCATGTATTGCTGTCAAGCCGAGCTGGAAATAAAGATATATAAAAATAATATAAAGAAATATCTATTGTATATAAAAAAAGATACCAAAAAACACACTAAAGTTTCACCCAAAAGTAAAAAATTAAAAATGGTAAATCTTTCAAAACCCAATAAACAACTCAATAAACAAAAATAACTGACTTATTGCTCTCTTATTTTAATTGTTGACTAATATTTATATTCAAACAGTAACCAGTTGGCGCGTAAACGGTTCAACACTCACAAATTTTGCCGCCTTTTTTATATTAATGTATAATCTATTTCTTATTTATTTAATCGTCTGTAATGATAATTCAAAGGTTATGTAATGCTATAATAATTTTTAATTTATTTACTAAAACAGGTTTCAAGTCTTTAAACGATTAATTATTTTACCGCTAGATTAATTGTTAACGGTCAACGGAAATTGAGGCGTCACTGTGTCTTAGCTCTAGGGAAGCTCTGTTTAGACGCCACGCCGTTTTGTAGAAGGTACCTCTTTTTCAGTAACCAGATTGGAGAGCTACAGAGCTACAGATCTTTAACTATTGTGATTTCTTCTCAATGTAAGAACATTTTAATACATAAGTTTTTAGTGTAAATGAAAAGAAAGTTTCTTATATCTCTATGACCTTGAATTCAGGATTGTTTTTTATTATAATTTGTCTACGTATAATTAACATTAGATAGTCCTTTTCTAGTAAACATTTGCAAATGAGAATATTGTTCTTTTGAACATTCAAGATTATCTTTTATTAACATTATCATCTTTCAAAGTACCTTTGCAATTACTTAATTGATGCTCATAAACTAATTTAGTTCAGACATGTGTATCTTAGCGAACTGTCCTTCTTAATCGTCCATTACCCTAGTAGTTCTATATAATTCTATAATAGTTCTTCTAGACTCACTGGCTAATATTTCTTCTGGATGTCCAATAATGATAAATGTTTTCAGTAGTCTGTCAATTATTGTCATGCAGCAAGGGTAACCGGGGATACGGGTAGTGGTTCTTTCAGAGCCGTGTGTACTGGGTAACTATAATGATATGAGGAAATGGGAATCGCTGGTGGGGTGGTGCACGCATAGCTGCTTGATCTCAGATTGATGGCTGGTGATCTTTTTTCATGGATGGCCAGTCATATTTTTCCAACATGAGTTCTAGGATGAGCTTGGTTATGTATAGATCTAAATTCTTGGAATTGGAGAGCTTGAAGTATATAATGGTGACTCATTGTCATATGATATACAGGATAGAGCAACATATCGGTTGATGTGAAAGATTAAAAGTTTTGTTCTTGATAATGAAGTTGTGATTTTAGAGTAATGTATACAATTCTAAGACTACATACTGTGCCGTCCTCAGTTCAGAAGTGGAGATTTGGCCTGTCTCGAGTTGAAATATGAAATATCCAATTTTAGAGATGTGAGGTCTATAGAAATGTATTTAAGGAAAGGTTTAAAATATCATTAAGAATTTAACCTGATATAAGTTACTTTGCGGATTATATTTAAAAACTGCTTATTTTATGTTACCAAAATATTACTAATTACATTATATATCAGGTCAGTCTTTTGGTCTTTGGAAAACTGGACTACATAAAAAAATATTCTTCCTTGCAGATCACAACACAAGCTGAGTGCTAAGATACTGAGTATCCTCGTTGTTTACCTTTACTGAACACTTATTCTCTTACAGCTCTTTGCTTCTAATCCCATCATTTGCCTGTTTTTATCAAAAACTGGTGGATTTCTTATTGATTCCTAATGAATTTTCAAAATCAATAAGAAAGTGAATGTGTCCCAAATATTATTTTACTTACATATTCAATCCATTATATTTTTCTATAGTTAACATATCTGTATGATCTAGGGAGAACAAACCTGGAAAACCTGAAGGCATGGAGTGTGGAGATGGCAATAAAACAAAGGGCATGCTCTTAGGGGTATGTTATCCAATTTAGCAAGATAGTTTGTATTATGGCTTAAATTGCATGATTTTGATCAGGCAGTCCTTTGGTCTTAGTTTAATAATAAAAAAAAAAAAAAAAAAGCCAACTTATTGGATCAATCTAGTCTGGTGAATGGGCAGATTAATAAGATTTTATTTTCTAAATCACAATGCAATAAAATATTTTTATTTTTAGGATGATGCAACATCATCTTCAGAAAGTAACCTTAGCTGCTTACCAATGGATATTGGAATTTGTGAGTACTGTTCAAGACCAGCTATTTCTAGCTGTTATAAATGTAATGGGTGGTATTGCAACATTTGCATCATCGATCATGATTGTATAGGTCTAATTATATAAGATGATAATGAAGGCCAAAATGTACATCAGAAAACTAGTGTCCGGTAAGTTATTTCCCTATAATTAGTATAAAGCCTTGCTTAATCATTATTAACTCTTTTTTTTATATCCATGTCTGGAACCATTTCTATATTGTTACAATGGTTTATGTAAATTTTGTTTAATATATTTGACTCCCGAAATTATAACAAATTTTTAATTAATTGATTATTTTATGACCAATTTGAACTTTGGTACGGAATATGTAGATTTCAGTTAAATAGTCCATTAATGTGGGACTATTATTTGTATCATTATTATTTATCACTACATTTATTCATTAACTTATCTGGCTATCTGTGTCATTATGAATATTAGACTAGTGAATATGGTTGTCATTGAACTACCATGAAGTCCAGAGGATAGAAACCCATAATCATTCAAAACCTATCTTTTTTTACTTTATTTGAATATTTCAGTCAGTTTTGTTGCTTAAAAGTAATGTTGCTTTGTGAGGACTATAATTTCTCATAATAATCAAGTAATTCAAGTTTATAATGGCCCTGAACAGGATTTTCCTAATTGGATGTTTTGTAAATTTTGAGAGGATTTTATTGGTTTTTCAAAACCAAGAAGCCAAAGAGCTCCTCAGGATCAGATTGCTGGGAAAAATCTTAAAAAACTACTACTAATATGACTATTACTATACTTGTTTTTTTATCACTATTCAAATTGTTGATTCATAAACTAATTTGTATTTGTTTTCAGCCCTCAATTACAATTTCGAGGTAGAGTTGTACTTTACACCAAACCATCTGATACTCCTCAGTGAGAATTCAAATAGAAATAATAGACACAATGAATAGTAAATAGTGGCGGTGCTTATTCCAAAAATGTGAGACCATCTGCTCTCTCCTGAAAAGTTAAATTATATTGATGAAAATTCTGTCTTCTAATATAAGGTTGAAATTACAACAGGAAAGCTATTATGTAACTCATTGTCAATATGTTTTATATAAATTATTTTATATTACAAATCTGATAATCATATATACCAATATAGACATAATGTATTAATAAAAAAGAATAGATACTGTAATAAAATATTATTTCATTGGAGAGATCTCTTATTGGTACCATTCCCTTATTCTGTTCATTGTTGGTATTATTTTATCTTTTTTTGCATTCATGCATGGAGCTGGAAATAAATATTTGTTTGCCTATTCAAACCGAATTGTTTAATTGATTGATCATTCAATTTAAAGAAAAATGACAACTGCATTCATAAAGTGGTTTATTTCAGCGTTCCAATCATTCAGTTCGGGTACATATGTGGATGTCTGATCACCATAAAGTAAATCGATTGTTCAGCATCATGAAGCAATTCATTTTGTGTGGAAATAAATAAACTTGGGTCATTATGCTTGCAAAGATTGATAAGAAACTTTTTTTTATGAAAGAAATTTTAAAAGTGAGAAATGTTTATGTAAAACTAAGTTAAAACATCAACACATGGCAATTCACTTAAATTAATTTACCCTGCATATTCAAATTGTGGATATGGTTAAGTAAATGTTTATGTAAATTTAGACATTGGGTTCGGTACTCTTGCAAATGTTGATAAAAACCCTTGCTTTTTAATTGGAAATTATGAATTTTCAATTGTAATTTAACTTTAAGTGAACTGCAGGTTCATTTAAATTCATTCCTCTACTGTATTCATACCATAGGTACAGTTCCGCTAACTTTTGCACAAAATTTAGTCACCTGACATTGATATGCTTGCAAAGATTGATAACATACTTGCTTTTTGTTACAGGAATATGAAGGTGTAATTAAGTAAAATAATCAATGTTAGTTCAATTTAATTAATTCATCCTTTATCGGCAAATCACCAGTGTAGTTATGCAAAATTTAGAGGTACAGGCTTAGTACTATTGCAAAGACTAATATATTGAATATTTAAATAAATAATAAATTGGGTGTATTTCGCAGGCATAATTAATTGAGTAATCTTCTTAATTAATTGTATATAAATTAATAAAGCGTTAAATTCTATGGCATATTTAAGTAAACACTGATGTACAGTGGTCCACATTATATTTTTAGCATTTCTGTGGATATCCTGAGTGTAAGCAAGTCAAATTTAGACGAGTGAGATCACTTCAATTGCGAAGATTGATAACACAATAGCTTTCTTCACACCAATTAAAATGAATGTAATTCACAGTATAAATTAGTTATAATTACTTACTCCAATGGACATTGTTTCAATTCAACTCATTTATGTTATGTATGGAAATTACAATTATAGTAAATTAAACTTTTCTATAACATTTAAGCATGTGGGCTTGGTACTCAAAGCAGAAATTGACAACAAAGTTTTTTTTTTTTCATAGGAATTTAAATTGTGAGCATTTTTCAGGTGTAATTAATTAAGCAGTTCCTAATAAGCTTGGGTTCAGTTCCTCTCGTGTTCAAATCGCAAGAACAATTTAGCACTTTTATGCATCAAATTAGGATGGGTGGGTCATTATGCTCGCAAATATTGATTAGAAACTTGCTTTTATTACAGAAATAAAAAAATAAATGTTCAATTCTAAGCTAATTACAGATATATTTAAGTAAATTTAGACAATTTGAGTAACCACGCTCACAAATATTGATAATAAACTGGCTTTTGTTACAGCAATTAATAACGAAATAAATTTTTAGTTACAATTAAGTGTACTACACCTAATGAACAGTGGTTCAATCCAATAATTCATCCTTTTAGTACAAATGACCAGGGCATTATTAAGTAAACCTTTATGTAAAATTTAGATATTTGGGCTTATTTTTATTGCAAAGATTGATCGCAAACTTTCTTTTTATAAAAAAATTTAAATATGATGCATATGCAGGTGTAATTAATTAAGTAATCTACAATGAACTTCGGTTCTCTTCATTATATTTGTTTTTCCTTTCATAAAAGTGTTCAAATCATTAGCACATGTAAACAAACATTTCAATAAAATCGGACTTGTAGGCTTGGTACTATTTATTTCAAATGTTATAAAAACATGCGTTTTTAACACAAATTAAAAAGTGCGTGATTCACAAGCGTACTAAAGTAAACATCGACAAATAACAATCTGTTTTAATTTATTCATCCAAAGCAATTTTATGTAAAATTTAGATTGTCCGGGCTTAGTACTCTGGAGTATATTGCTAAAAAACTTGGTTTTTATACATAATTTAAAAAAAAAAAAAATCAGGTATAATTAAATATAATCCAATGAAAGGTTCTTTGCTTTAATTCATCAGTCTCTAGTGTTAAAATCAACAACCCCAGTTTATAAGATGTTTGCAGACAATTTAGATACTCTTTCAGTATTCTTACAATAGCAGAATTTTATAATCAAAATAGTTACTTTTTTGGGTTACTTATATTTGAAGGTGATCCGATAACGAAGCATCAATTTTATCTTCAGTTTTGATTTTACCAACTAATAATTGTTTATACAGTTTCTTTATTTTTACTTTAAACTAATCATTACGAGCTGATAGAATTGATATTTATGTTAGGACTGGGGTAACTTAAAGAAAAGAGCTTTTTTTCTGCTGATTAATATTTTTTTGTCTTATTTCAACTTAAACTAAAAAGAGCAACAGTTTGTAAAAAAGCAGTTTCATTACAGTTCATGGAGGACTAATGGATCTGGATTTGGGTTTCTTGATCTACAGTTTACATAAATATCACTTTGTTTGATAAGTTTAAAAAATCTTTTGTAAATACTTTATATTACTGGCTACTCATATTTCATGATAAAATTAACTTTTGATTTTCGATTTAACTACATGTTATGAACATTTTCTGAAAAGCTTATATATTTATAAACACAGTTAATGCAGAAATTATAGCACCATTAGTAAATCAGCCCATTTTTATAGATTAGTCTTTAAACACAACTTCATGCTTATGGGTAATTGTGGATAGGTTTGCGATTGTGCTGCATTACTTCATTATGAATAAAGGAATGAGTGGGTTCCTTGAAGTGATAAATTCTGCTCATTCTGCCAGGATTGTCACTGATTATCTAGAGAATAATTATATTGAAACTATGCAACTGTGAGCACTTAGTGCAAATCTTAATCCATTGAGGACTTGGACCATCATGGGCATTTTCTTCAAATAATCTGGCCATCAGGGACTTGGAAGCAATGTTACTTAAAGGATGGCAACAAATCTCTAAAGAGCACATCCAAGCTCTCATACAGATCATGCTTTAGCACTGTGAGGTATAATGGCTGGAAGAGGAAACAATGTTAACTCGTTTGCAGATGATTACTCGTCAATAGACGATGATAACCTTGAGGCAAAACAAGAAAGGGTGGTTCTTTTAAGATGCAATAGATATGTTAGAAATTGCAAATTTTCATGTTCTTGGAGTCGTAAAAAAGTAAATAAGATATATGTATTAACTATTGATATTTATAAACAGTGAATCTAATTTATTATCTGAGGCACATGTCAATTAAACATTTCAGTTTGATATATAACACTGGTAGTAACCTACTGTCACCATTCTCTCCTCTTTACAAAAAATAAATTAATGACGAACATTGAAGTCAGTCTTAAGGTGTCCATGAATTTGGGGACAACTTCCGCGAAAAGGGTCGAAATTGGACATCCTTGGAATTAACGAAGTATGGTTTTGAGCTGTTTGCTTTTAACAATGGAAAATTGCCAAGGGTGTTGCCTTGGGTATGCTTGAGCATGTGGCCAGCTTTTAAATGATCTAGCAAAATATTCATATTCTAGCCATTTACAAGTCAAGTAGAACTTCGATAACCTTACTTGTTTATGCCGTTTTAAAATGATGTAAGAACTAGACAAACAGTGTCACCTATAGACAATAAGTGGATGGTGTCTTTGAATTCTGCAGTGTGACTCTTTTAAGAGTTAAGTTTGGGGAATGCTCTTGTATTTACTAAAGTGATACATACTTCTTGATTACATGTCCCTAGAATTCCTTGAGCTGTCTTTGAATGCACTGACTGATATTGTGATGTTAATCTACTGGAAATAATTCATCCTCTGCAATTAAAATTCCTTGATGTCGTTAGATGATTGAAGAAGCTTCTGCCTAAGAGTCTGTACGTAAAGATAAAACATAAACCTTAAGAGTCTGGTGTATACATTTAACTAGTCCACCATCCTGCGTATATAAGGCAATGATAATTATAAAGTTGGTGCTCATAAACTCATTGACTTCGGTCATCTATACCTTGTGAATTATCCTTCTAAATCTGCCATTACCCAAGATTTACTGGTTAATATTTCTTCTGAATATCCAATAATGGTAAAAGTTTTCAGTGGCCTGTCAATTATTGTCATGCAGCAAGGGTAACTGTGGGATATGGGTAGTGGTTCTTTCAGAGCTAGGTGTAGTAGGTAAATATAATGATATGAACAAATAAGAATAGCTGGTGGGGTGGTGCACGCATAGCTGCTTGACCTCAAATTGAGGGCTGGCGGTCTTTTGTCGTGGATGGCCAGGCGTATTTTTCCAACATGAGTTCTAGTATTATTTTGGTTACGTATAAATCTAAATTTGTGGAATTGGAGTGCTAGAAGTACATAACAATGACTCATCGTTACGATTTACAATATAGAGCAACATGCTCGGGTGATGTGAAAGATTAAAAGTTTCGTTGAGGTATCTTGATAGTAAAGTTTTGTTTTAGAGTAATGTATACAATTCTAGGACTGCAGAGTCCTCAGTTCAGAAGTGGAGACTTGTTCTTTCTCAATTGAAATTGTCACTACTCTTGACATGATATATGTTTTAAGGTGTAAGTTACTGGTGACAGTGACTTATCTTTGGTCTTCTGGTAAAAATGTTTAATAGGCTCATAAATGGGGGTTAGTTTGCAATCTTAGGTAGTAGTGTGTTCTCTCAGCTAATGGGTATGATAAAAAAGAAAGAGGATAATTACCATGCTAAACCTGGTCTTATCTTAACTAAAGAGTGTTACTGTAACTTCTAAGCCAAATGAGTGGTCACTGGAGTATTCTTGAATTCCTGGGATATATCAGGCATGATAGTGTAAACACCATGACAATACCTACACCTTCCAACAAGAGAACCACTGGATTGTTTCTGTAATAATGTGTAGCTCACTTACATCTCACAAAGACTAAAAAAAATGTGAACCAATAACCCATTTAACAATGCAAATTGGCACCATTTTTAAAACCATAATTAAAATTTGTATGATAGATCTGTATTTTGTTTATGCTTAAATTTAAAATTTTGTGCTGAAATAATGTATTGCATTATACAAATGTTAAAGTGAGCCAGGAAAATCTACATAAAAATCCCTCCTAACTTGGTCTGATAGACTGAGGTTGATTTCAATATCCTGTTTGCCAAATGTTTTAATAGTGGTTAAAAGTCACAAGGAAGTGGTTCAATGGCACTTGGAGTTTTTCATAAGGATGTGAGCAAAATACCAAGTGCTAATATCAATAAAAAAATTCAACCCAGCTTTAGGGTATTGTTAAGCAGGTTGCAGTTGAGACCAGTCTCCTATGAGTGGGCACCTGAATAGTTCAACTATTTCCCAATTATATTATACATAAAGCCCTTCCTTGTCAACTACTATACAGTTCTGCTGTGATTATGATGAACCTTTGCACGGATCTATAGGTTTTTGATCCACGACTAAACAGTTGACGGTCTACAAATGAGTTGTAAGCATATATCCTAAGAGCAAGGTGTTGTGTGTCTATTTTGAGCAAATGGCTTAGCATAATTATATGCTTGAGGTAATAAAATAAAGGTGTTGGCCAAGTAGTTGTGTCAGTTGAAGAGAAAAAGGAGATTATGGCAACTGGTCTAATGTGAAATTATTCTTTGATCTACTTGTTTCATCAATCTTTGTTTGTGTTCTCCATCGCTTCTATATTATTTGCAGGTCAAGGGGCAAACGATTCCAACTTTATGAGCAAAAATACTGATAGAAACGGGGGTTTCATCAACAATATTGTATGTACACAATAAGGGTTGGGTCAACACATAAGATTCTAAATATATCCAGTTGCGATTCATTCTCCTCTTTTCGATATTCCATATTTTATACATGATGTTCAACTTAAGTGTGTGAAAGTAAACTGTTTTATGCCTATAAGACATACATTTCATTTGAATTTTGGGATCTTATTAAAAGTACATTTTGTCCGTTAAACTTTTTTTTATAAATTTTGTCTTGTTACTGTTATTTATTTTACAGAACTAGGACATTCAACTGTGAACTGCAGGTTATATATATATATATGTATCTTTATTGCCTACTTGAATCATACACCATTTGACATATATCAATATTAAGTTACTACAAATCAAAGGGATTAAAATCTGCATATAAATATACACAGTTGAAATATGACGTTACATTTTGTATATAAATATATAAGTCAGTCAAAATTTAAGATATCTATTACTGAGAATGGCCAAATAACCTTACCACAATATGAAGGTTAATGTACAAATCCTAAATAATAATATAAATCCTAGATAACTGTATAAAAATTGGAGAACAAAAAAGGGGGGAAATAAAATAACTTATGGCTTCAGTTAAGCTCAGATAAGGAGAGCTAAAGGATTAAAGTAATAAGGCTTACCTTTATGTGTCTATTAAAGCAGATGGCAAAAGGGCTGAAAGACAGTTTTCTGAAGGGGTATGCCAATTAAAGAAAAGTTTCAGAAGAAAAACGAACATAGTTGTTACATAAACCTAAATTATACCATCTTGTCCAATCCAACTCCTCATTGTATATCTATTGTTTAATTTTTACAAAGTATGACGCATGCAATTTTAGAAGTTTGAGGTCTATTGAATTGTATTTAAGGGAGGGTATCACTAAGAATTTATCCTGATATAACTTACTTTGTGGATTATGTTTGAAAACTGCTTATTTTATCTTACCAAAATATTAATTAGTACATTATATGTAGGGTCAGTCCTTTGGTCTTTGGAAACTGGTTTTCCATTAATTAAAAATTTGTTATAATCTCAGGAGTCAAATATATATACCAAAATTTACATAAACTAATGTAACAATATAGAAATGGTTCCAGACATGGATATAAAAAACCAATAATGATTAAGCAAAGCTTTACACTAATTATAGGGGGAAAACTTACGGTACACAAATTTTCTTATGAACATCCCGATGCTGTGTTCGGCATTCATTGGTACAATACCAACTTTTACAAATAGAACAGATATACATTGCTAGTCTTGCACAATACTCACAAACTCCAGGCTTAACAGGAAAGCTAAACTTACTTTCTGAAGAAGTTATCGCATCATTCTAAAAATTTAATATAAATGAAAATATTTTATTGCATTGTGATCTCAAAAATAAAATCTTATTAATCTGTCCATTCACCAGCCTAGATTAATCTAATAAGTTGGCCCTTTTATAAAACTAAGACCAAAGGACTGACTTATCAAAATCATGCAATATAATACGTAATACAGAATATCTTGCTAAATTGGATAACGCAGGCCAAAAAGCATGTTCTTGGATTGATTTCCTTAGTACGCTGCAACTCTATGCTCCATGTCTTCAGGTATGTTCTCCCTAGATCATACAGGTATGTTAACTATAGAAAAATATAATGGATTGAATATGTAAATAAAATAATATTTGACACACATTCACTACCTTAATGATTTTGAAACTTCATTAGGAATTAATTAGATATATATAATATACAAAAGATATACAATTCCACTCACACAATATGTGATGGGAATGCTAGAAGCAGTGGGACTCCCTCCCCAAACTCTTTCTCTAACCATTTTTCCATGTCACAAGAGATCCACAGACATACAGGATATGGAATATGCAGCAAGTAAATGAATTTATGACCCTTTTGAGTCCCCAAGTTAGGATAGTTCGTTAGATTAATAGAAAAACTGTGGGGCGATAGGAAAGCAAAGTAACATTATAATCAGGTATGATAAATGGATTGTCAACATATGTGAAAGTAAGAAAGTTTAATCATTTGCACTTTTAAATGTTTTAAACAAATAATTTACAATGTGTTAGGGTCACTGATAAGTCACCAAACAATGTCTGCTTCTTTTATTTATGTGTTTGATATCAGTTGGTTTTCTGGATTCTTCATTTGAATTTTGGGAATTAAAACTGATTACTGCTAAATAAAGATTGGTAAACTTTGCAAGCTATCATAGGGTACCCTACAGATTTTTACAAAGGATTCGGAACGTTATTTAGAAACTGTTATAAAATTATAATGTTTTAGAAAGGCCATACTATTCCCAATGCAAAAAAAAAAAAGAAGTTTTGACGACTGGTAAAACAACAGAGATATTGGGCTTTTTAAACTGTTTGTTTGAGTTGAAAAAAACAACAACTTACTAAGTGAAGGATAGGTGGGCTTTAGGAAAGGGTATTTGACAAACGATAATATATTTAATATTTTCAAAACAATAAAAATCACAGCTGCCTTAAAAAAAAAAGAAAGAAACTGTACTGTTTCCTTATCGAATTTAAAGCTGATTTTGACATGTGGAACAAAAATACTTTGTTTTATAAGATATTTAAGTTAATACTAAGAACACGACACATAAAGATGCTGGAAGGTCTCTATAATAACAATAAGAACTCTGTTTGTACCAGGTAGGGTTGCACACAGTCGGTCAGGACTAATGTTGGTCTGAGTGAATGGTGCCTTCTAATGTCAATATTGTTTGCATTATTGATTAAAAACTTTTTGGAGTTTGTAGGTAGTGGCATAATTATAGGAACGATGCAATAAATTGCATTTTATATGCAGATGATGGATTCAGTCTTGATCATGAGTGATCACCTGGTATCATTAAAAGAAATAATAAATAAACTACACAGTTGTTGTTCATAATGGAGTCTTGAAATAAATTTACAGAAGTATAAGGTAATAGTTTCAAGAAAGGGGGGGGGGTAATCAGAATGAACATTTGAACTATGGCACATCTGATGTTGAAATAGTAAACAGTTAATGAATATTTAGGATTAATACAACATCACAACATTCTTTGTAAATCTTCTGATGAGAAGATTACATTGGGAATATTAGAAATTCATGCAACATCAGGAAAAATTTATAACAACTAATTCAGCTTCATTCTCTACAAAACACACTGGTGGTTAGCATTCTAAATTCTAACTGCAGAGACCAAGGTTCGATCCCTGGATGGCCTAAGTATTTATCTTTGAGAGATAGACCTGGTCAGGGTCGACTCAGCCTCGTGAGGATAAATGCAGAGCTACTTGAATAAAGATTCAGCAAATCTGGTTAAGAAACCCGAATTTAAGAAATACCTAGTGCTAACCATACTAGACTGCAGCACCATGTACCAACTTCAGCAACAATATTCGACTAGCCCTGACCTCTTCATGACCTGTTCTACCATGGATTTATTTTCTGATGCATTGCAAAGGTCCATTGTGTATTATGGGTTTATTGATCCCAATATCTTTGCTTTGATAGCATATATTCAATTATAATCCTTTCAAGATGATGAATGATTAAGTTTTGTATTTACGAAATGCTAATAAAGTTTAAGGACATAACAGAATATCAGGTTTTATCTTGTTCCCAAATATAATGCATTAAATATTTTTTTAATGAAAAAAATTAAATTTTTTCTTTGGTTAGACCAGATCCCATTATTATAGTTGGCTGTACCCCCTTATGCTCTAAGAAGTAAGTCTACTGCTAGACCACAGCACCATGTAAAAACTTCAGCGACAATCTTCGACCAGCCCTTTTATTTAAAAGGGGATTTCAGATATTTATTAACATTTTTTAAATGAAACACTTAATCATTCACCATGTTAAGATAATTATAGTTGAGTAGGTACTATTAAAACAAATATTTCGGGCCCCAAAACTAGCCCAGTGCATTAAAAAATATTTTAGCAACTGAATGATCAAAACACCAAAGGAAATGAAATTTCATTTAATATTTGAGAGCCTTAAATTCAATTTGAAAGAAAAAAATAATAATTCAAATCTCAGGTTGCTGGAAATAATACTTGAGGTAAGGGCCAAACTTTTACAAGTAAATTACGTACATAAAGAAGAGGAGTACTGGCTGATAAGCAATGTAAGGGACATAGAAGACACCTGTCATTTTGTGGGAGTTTGTTCAATGCTTCATGAACACAGGATAGCTTAAAAATAATTTGGAATACAACAAGTTTATTGGGTACTTATATGCAAAAGACAAGTCTACGTTGCATGGTTTTCTAATTACAGCAGGAAACTAAAGAATAATAATATTCATTTCATGAATTGATAAAAACGTTTTAAGTAATAATGGTTGTGCCCGAAAAAAATATTTTAATATACTTTAAGTATAGGGAATCATTTATTGATATTAGAGATATTTTTAAGGGATAAATGTTTTTTGTATCGTATTTAGCTTTGTTTTTGTGTAAGATATATTTTATGCAAATATTATGTTGTATATACAACTTAACAGGTGAACTATTCCATACTGTTTAAAGATACTATGCAGTACATTTATATATTTCAGAATCAGATCCAATAAATTAGGAATATTGCTCTTTCACAAACGATATTTGTTTTAAGTTCCAAACATTCCTCAAATTCGCATGCTTCCGCAAATATATATATTCACCAAAAAAAACTCAAACATAACCTTACTAACAGTGTTGCCGCCAACAATACAGTTAATATTTATTATTTATGCTGTTTAGTTAAGTTAGCTGTTCCGCATGTAACTTGGGAAAAGCTAACTAGAAACACTGATATTATTTCTTTAAATTGTCTCTACTTTGCTAACATCAATGGGTGATAATTATCAAATAATTGTAGTATATTTCAATATCAACTACGCTAGTTCGTTTTATATATTTTTTATTTGTTTGCATTGTATCTAATTTAGTTTAATAAGCATTATGATTTGGTTTATCTAGTTACAAGAGAGAGGTTTTAGTATTTGTGCATATATATACTCGGAAATATATACGGCATTTATTAGAAAAATTTAAAAGAAAGTTATAAATATAATTTATAATCAATTTTTAGTAATAAAATATGTTTTTTTTATTGATAGTTTTGACCAGATCGGAAACAGACACTAATAATTAGTTACATTTCTAAGACTTCCTGTCAGCTGCTGAGTTAACACGTTTTCTCTAGTGACGCTTGTTCAACAGAAGCTTTGATATAAGTTGAATGTCATTTTTTGATAGTTTAGATTATATATAACCATAAGTAAGTCTTTTTTATCAGTTAAGTTTTGTATTTTAGAACATGTTGAGAAGAATTATCAATGTGATCAGCTATTATTTACCCGTGAATGTGTAATGTTTTAATACCGGTGTTTTAAAAATTGAATGTTCGTTTACTTTTGTGCACCTATGTAATGCTTTTTATTACTATCATATTTATCAGCATTATGCTGAGAGGGATCCTATCGTTCGCCATCCACGTTCCATCTGGTGATTCAAACCCAGAACTTTCATATCACGAAGAAATTGAGCTGACCACTAGGCCATAGAGAGATTACCCTTATGGTTTCTTGGAAAAACTTTGTTCTGGAGTTAGAACAGAAAGGTAAACTGTGGTTTGGGACTAGAGAGGGCTGGTTGTAGTAACAACTTTTTTCACTTGTAAGGATAATGTACACTCTTGAATTAGATCTATCTCATTCTTGACTGCATATATATTCCTTTATTGCAAAATATTACTGTTACATTTTTTTCTAAATGGTTACCATCACGGTTAACTTATAAACAGATAGCTGTGTTTAGAAAGTTGATGGTTATTAAATTGACAAATAACAATTATCCAGTATTAATTTAGCAAACTGGAACTGGCTGACAAATTTGTGTTTATTATAAATTGTTTAGTATTCTTATAGTTATTAGATACATATTTTCTTATAACAATTAAAATCTGTAAATTAAGTAATCCAAATTAATCAATTCATAGTCTATTTCAAGTAAAGTGATAATAAAATGTTGTTTATCTTGTTTCTTATACGTTTGAGTGAATACTACAGCTATATGTAATACATATTAATATAATATTGCAATTAATAGGTAAACATCAATATGGAGCTATGTCCAGTTGAGACTTCTTCCTTAGAAGAGTTGAAAGGTTATTTCAGCGGTGATGAATGGACAAAAATGTCCGAATCCGATAAAGATCATCATCTCATCGTATTAGATTCATTTAATATGATGAAAGATTATGGTAAATTTTATTTTAATGAAAATTTATATTATTTTACTAATCATTATAACAGTTGTGTGTAATTCCACTGGAGAATTTTTTACAATTTTATAGACACTGACATAAAAATTGTAATAAATAGAAGAAATACAGTCAATCAACTATTTCTAGTTGGGAGGGTATCAGAATAATATTCAGAAAATGTTTGGTTTATATCCTGATTTTATCAATATTTTTTCTCTATTGGCAGCATGAAATCCATAGCTTGATTGCTTATAGGTATGGAGCCAGAAGAGCCCAACTTCATCAAAGCAAGGAATACTGCTTCCACTAATAGACTGGAAAGTGAATTACAGCAAAAAAAAGAACATGAAATTTGCCAGTATGTACATGATAAATGCATAGATTATTATTAAAAAATGTTTTTTATTTGGAAATAAGGTGTTAATTCAATTTTTAGGATTAATTCAAAGCCTAAAACTCAATTATGATGATGGGGTATGCAGACCATAATTTTTTTTTTGTGAAACATGAAGTTTTGTAATTTCATCCATCTTCATCATGCTAGTAGATCGTAGTAGATGTTGACTGCTTAAATCATTCTCTATTCAGTCAACATCTCACATTAGTATGAAAATATTTTAAAATAATATAAATGTGTTTAACTCCAAGAATATAACTAATTATTATTATCATCTTCAATATAATTATACAGGAAATCGGAACAAACCTCTTCATTTGATAGTAGCGATAGGACCATTCAAGTAGGAGCCGAAACAAATATTGCAATCTTTGAATTGTGCAGTACAGAGGAGATTTGCTGGTATGTACATGATTATAGTCTAATATTTAAATTATTGTAGTTAGTTTAGTATTATTCTATAATGGAAGATTTTTAATGCCAATTATTTTTTTAACAAAAGGTGTCGTTTTGGAATTTCTTCCATCTTAGTTATGATAGTTTTATCAGCACTGCTCCACACAAAAAAAATGTGGTTCACTTTAAATATTTGAATTTTTATGATGTATACCTGGAAAATATTAAAATGGTAGGGTAAGGAGTATCATTTTCATGTATGTAATGGAGCTGTGTTTGTTAATATGGTCTGGTTGCATTATGTAAACACCATCATTGGTGGTATTTTTTTATTAAAAAAAAAATTATCCAATTTTGTGGCAGCGATTCCCTTAGACTATGATCTCTTGTAATTAAAAATTTGTAGTACTGCCAAACAAGTAGCCGGTGATTTAGCAGTGATTAATGAGGAGTCAACAGTGCTAGGGCCCTGCTTTAGGCTTGCTAGAAACAACAGTCTGGAGGACTATACAGTGGTACTGTGCGAGACTATAAAAGCCCTTAAACTGTTCCCCGAAGTCTTGTTGAAATAAATTTGTCATAAGATTTGCCATAGGAATAATTCTCAGCATGGATTATTGGCGAACTCACATCGAGCTTGTTTCAGAACACTTGAACTGGACTAGGAAAATGTAATGTTTTCAGATTAATCCCATTTTTCCCTCTATGTACCATTTGTAAGCTAGCAGGTCTGCCAAAGAATTAATGAGCACTACAGTTTAGTTACCTTGTTGCGAGAACTATAATGTGGAGGTGGCCCTGTTACAATTTGTAAAGGAATCTCTTCGAAGGCAAAAAAATAGAGATCTACATTTTCTGTAGACAATCAATGAATGCATAATTGTTCACCATGCTGCATAATTGTTCAAAGTGCTGTTTAATCCCATTTGCACCGTTTATTAGCAATGCAAGACCACATTTAGCCACCTGTGTAATCTTCTTGAACATGTTGGGGTCCGTACTTTAAACTGTCTAGCTTGTAGCCCAGATCTAAACCATGTAGAGAATCTCTGGGATGAGCTTGGAAGGCGGTAAAAAATAAGTATCAAACCTGCTAGGATCCAACCTCCAACTCTGTGAAGAAGGGCAAAGTTAATTTTCAACTTCATGCCATTCAGTATCAGTAACTATTTTTCAATTATGCAACTGCTTAGCCTTCAAATTGCAATTGAAATGGAGCACACCTAACATATGCCATTGGCAATTAGAATAATCTCCAAATCACTTCTCTTTCACCAACTCCCTGTCTCCCAATGCTTTAACTATACTCCAAGTTCACAGCTTCCAGAGCATTTTATCACTTAGCACTGTCAGGTGCTTTTATTTCATAGTTGACAACTGACTGGAATTTTGCATCTTTGATAAGTTTCTGAGCGATAGGCCAGTGTTGCAATGAGACTTTCCACTGACACCTGAGTGAACCCAGGTAACAAAATCTAAATCTAATTAGACTCCCAGGATAAGTTACTTGGCTATTGAGCTGTAAGTGTTCCCTCTCAATACTGTATAATGGGGTTGATTGGGTTTTCACTGGATTCCGAAGGGAAACTATGTGACTTGGCCGTGAAACCTACCACTTCACCACCCTAGCATAACTATCAGTGAAGAGAAAGTATATTATCTTGTATTTAACTTTCAGCCTTCTTTGGGCTTTAATGTGAAGTATTTGGAACTAAAACTAAATTTGTGTATTTACTTTATACATGAATTATTTCCAGGGTAGCAATCCCAGACAACATTGTAGGAACACAATGTGTGGACTATATATCCGAACAGTCAAAAGATAATTGCTTTGTTGCAAGAAATACTACCTCGAACTTATCAGGTATGTGTGAAATAAAAAATCTAAATAATGTAAAAATTAAAACTTCACTATTTTTTTTATTATTTAGAATAGAATAGAGTAGAAAAAAAGTTTTACTCAGGGACAAATTCCCTTATGGATGACAATAATGTTCAGTTAGCAAAGAAATTCATTACTAAATAAAAGAAATATTACATCATGAAAAATACACGAAAAATAATATACAATAATATAAAAATAATAATAACATGCATCCTTGATTGATGCATTTTGATGATAACCCGGGTAGGTGAATATTTCCGGAGAGTATAGTAATAAAATAAGATGATTTAACTGCATTTAGAAAATAAAATTATTAATAGATTCACATAAAAACAAAACCAATATGAGAAATTGTTTTTTTGTCTGTACAATATAATAAGACATTAAATGAAAACCATTAGATTGATATCAATGAGAGAAAAAAAAAAGTAAGAAGTCGCTGTCTGGATGGTGAGGAGATTTTGAAATAGGAGGGTTTTGAAGGTTCATGGGGATAAAGCATGGGGATATTAGGAGGTATAGAATTGCAGTGGGTAGTGGAGAAAGCAAGAAAGGAATGATTGTATGCTGCTGTTTTGTGGTGGGTAGAAATATAAAGGTCAGAGAGACAGGATATTGTGTCCAGAGTACTGAGAATTTGAACTGTAGAATTGAATATATAAGGAGAGTGATGAGAATTGATTTGTGGAAATTTTGTGCACGGAAAGAGGAAAAGAGCCTCCCTAACTCGGCTTAAGGCTACATGGGAGCACAACATAGTTCCAAAGACAAACCTAAAGAAACAATTCATAATTCGCTTCAACCTGTGTTCTACCCTCACCAACAGGGCTCCATACACACACAGCCATAGTCAAAGTGTGCGACAATAAGGGAGGAAATTGAATGGTTTTACATTGCTAAATATTCTAAAACAACCATGAGGGTGGTTATATGGTCCTTATTTGACATAATAGCTTTTTTATACTAATATTTAAAATATATATTTATTATATGAAAAGGCGATTTTTGTGACTAAGATGATTTAAAAAATATAATTATGTATTTAACTAGTCAAAAATTTGGTTGGTGAAAAAGAAAATTTTTGATCTTATATGGGAAAATCATCAGTGGGGAACTGATCTTTGACTTTTTTTTTTTTTTTTCATACGAGGTTAACTGATCCTTGACTAAACTAGTAATCATTGTTGGTGAAAAAAAAATGACATGGCTTTGTTCGAACCCAGGTACAGCTGCCCTTATCAACTAGGCATTCCCTTCAAGTTGTAACGATATCTCATCTTATATAAATATATACGCTAATATAAATAAGCTAACATTTTATTTTTTTGTTCAAAAAACCGTTGGAATGTTTGTTTTATTTTTTGCTTATTATTTTGGGTATTTCCAAGATAAAGTAAATCCTAGAGAGAGAGGCTATAATAGAAATTATGCATTATTATGCATTACAAATATAATTAATTATCTGAGGTTTCAGGTATCGATACTTCGCAAAAACCAAGTATAGTGAATTTGGTAAATTCAAACCCACAAGATCAAGTAGAAGCCCATTCAGAAGAGAGACCTTTCACATGTAATATTTGCAAGAAACAGTTTGCCCGTTCTGAAAACTTGAGAGAACATTGTGCAATTCATGCTCAGTCCAGCATGGCTCATAGAAAAGACAGGCCTTTCAAATGTGGCTTATGCGACAAAGGATTTGCTTGTCCAGCTGAATTAAAAGTACATGGTAGAATTCACACCGGTGAGAAACCTTTTGCATGTGACCTTTGTGACCGAGGGTTTGCACGCTCAGGTGATTTGACAAGGCATAAAATGGTTCATACCAAAGACAGGCCTTTCACATGTGACATCTGTAAAAGAGGTTTTACACGGTCTTTTGACCTCAATACCCATAAAAGAACCCATACCGGAGAGAAACCTTTCACATGTGACATCTGTAAAAGAGGTTTTACACGGTCTTTTGACCTCAATACCCATAAAAGAACCCATACCGGAGAGAAACCTTTCACATGTGACATCTGTAACAAGCAGTTTAACCGGTCTTATAATATGAGTATGCATCGGAGAACTCATACGGGTATAAGACCTTTCTCATGCAATATTTGTGAAAAACAGTTTGTTAGTTCTGAAAACCTGAGAGCACATTCTGTAGTCCATAAAGGACTGAGGCCTTTCAAATGTGGCTTATGCGACAAAGAATTTGCTCGTTCGGCCGATTTGAAAGTACATGGTAGAATTCACACCGGTGAGAGACCTTTCGCATGTGACCTTTGTGACCTAGGGTTTAAACGCTCAAGTGATATGAACAGGCATAAAATGACTCATAGAAAAGACAAGCCTTTCAAATGTGACATCTGTGAAACAGGTTTTACCCGGTCTTTTGACCTCAATATCCATAAAAGAAGACACACAAGACCTTTCACATGTGACATCTGCCACAAAGGATTTTCTATACCAAGTGCCTTAGCCAACCACAAAAGAACTCATGATGAATAACAAACATTCTCAAGTGATAAGTAGGGCTCGACAAGGAATTGATAGGTTTTCTTTGGGACTTTCATGTCTCAGAGTAAGCCTCCCTCTTCCTGTTGGGCGAAGCCTGGAAAGGCAACGAGTCTACAGTTGTGCCTCCTGGGCGGACTTGGAAACCAACTAATATTACAAATAGACTGGTACAGATAAAGAAAACAGTTTTATATTTGTTTTAAGTAAAGTTTAAAACTGTCTAAAGTAATCACGAAAGAAATTGCTTGCTAATTTTTTTAATGAATATTATAAATTATATACATTTTCCCTGCAGAAATACTGAATTTGTATACATTAAAAAAAAATTATTTATGCACACTTAAGTATGTATGAGTATGCCTTTGTACTCCAGAAGTAGGGACAGATGGCCCCGAAATTGATAAACAATATTTAGAAAAATTATATAGTGGAGCTGTTATTTGTTGGGTATATTTCTAGGGGGAATAATTGTGAATAAACTTGACATGGCTCGGTTTGTAGGAAATCAAATTATTTACAATATTTGTTTTCTTAATTTTTTTCTCTAAAATAAACTCTGCTGGAGTTATCTTATCCCCCTTCAAACGAAATACTTTCATCATTTTTAAGTCCACTAAAGAAAGAGCAGTTTTACCCCAGGCGGGGAAACGTGAATTTCAGCTTAGTGATCAAAATGAAAGAAATAAAAATTACATTGAAATAAATAGTTAAAAAAAGGTAATGGTTGTTTAAATTGTTAGTCCGGATAAAGTTAGTGCCAGTGGTCTTTATACCAGATTCACTAATCACTATTCCCAGTGCTAGGTTAAAGAGAATACACCACCCTGTCTCACTCCTCTTCTGGGAACTAAATCTCTGAAAATCCTCCCCAGACACAGACTGTATAGACTACCATTTATATGCCAAAACAAATTTGATGTAAACACAGAACTTAGTGCTAACTATGTACAGATGGATCTAAAGATACCAAAAATATTGTTAGTTGTGTTCCGGTAAATGAGGCAATGCTAAGGTAGATACCATAAATCTAGATGAAAAGTACTGGATTATGCTATGAGGCAATGGTTTTAGCAAGTGTCTCATTATTATGTACGTCACTCTCCTGCTTTGTCAAAGGACAAAACTGTGTACTCTTGTGTTCAAGGGATGTATGATATTTTACATCAGTGCTGGTACGACAGTAAGGACATTATCTTCTTAGAAAAAAACTGAAAGGGAAATGACAGGATAATTGGGAACTCCACAACCTAACAAGTAATACCAAAGTTGACATGTATAAAATGGTCCTCTTCACTAAGAAAATAAGAAGTATTTCTGTGTTGACTACAAATTGACCAGTATGTCTTCATGCATGGATTTGCTGTTGAGACTGGTTCACCATATTTTCTCTTCAAGGGAAATGCATGATTGAATATGTATGCCATCTCATGATAGAAGGGCCAGCCTATAAGCAGTGACATTAAGTACTTGTTCATGAGATTGGGCATGTGCTTAGAAAACTTAGAAAGAATTGTGAAAACATATGAACTTAAGTTAGAAATAGTTGTATGTTCTTTTGAAAATTTTGTTGAAATGTTGTTTTATAAATCTTCTTCTTTTGAATCAGATTTTTTTTATTAATATTAGATAATTAGTGTATTTAAGTTTATTTTATATTAAGTAATTAATAATTAAAATTTTTGAAAATCCATTACAATTGGAAAATTGTAGTTTCGAAAAATCAGAGTGAAACGTAACAATATTTTTATAATAAATCAAATTTATTAATTAGGAATAAGTTGATTTTGGTTTGGTTCAGGGAAGTGAATTTTCGTTTCTAATAAGGCAAAGATTGATAAAAAGAATGTGTAGGATTTCCAGTTTTACAACCTCAGGTAAAAGACAAGGAGAGCAATGGATGAATTGATGACCTGAGAGAGTGCAAGGGATGAATTGACTTGAGATAGTGCAAGAGCTGCTAGAGAATAGAATCAATCATTGAAGACTATATTATAAAAACAGGGAAAAGAAATAAAGCTCTAATTAATAAGTTTGATAATGATGAGACGTTCACGAGGTTTAAAATAGGAGACCTAGCTCTTGTCAAAACTTTGAGAGTTCCTAAACCACCAATGTATGATAAGCCAATAACAATCTATGAAGGGCCTTATGTCCTAAAAAATAAATAGGTGAATATCTTCTATCTTATATTAGACTGAGAAAACAAAATTAGGGGATTATTCACACCAGACTTTTAAAAATATGTTATCCTAGAATTTCAGATTATTGTTTTTTAATTTAAGCTAAATAGAACATATGTCACATATACATAATGTAATATAATTTAAAAAAAATTTAATTTACTATATAAATTTATTTTGTAATGTATGTTAAGAAATTGTATTCAAACAATAATAATGTTAAAATTAAGTTTTAAAAGGGAAAATGTATACTACTAATTTTAAGTGAGTTTTATTTTATAAACTTGGTCTTCATTGTATCCTCAGTAACATTTTGATTGTTATTATTATTTAAACATGGATAAAATTTCATTTTTTGATATATTTTTCAACCAGCTTTGTATCTATCAAAACAAATTTCGATTATGTAGCAGATTATTGTGACAGTTCTACAAAAATCAAATTGCAATTGAATATTTATTTAAAGTTATTGTTATAGAGTATCTTCTCTGAATGGAAAATATTATGTAAATATTTTCTTGGCACTTTAATTTTTTAGAACATATATCGTAATTGTTAATATTATAGAAGGCATCCCCTCTATATTATAATGATATCTTATCTTTGCTTTAATTTTACTTGCTTATTTATAAAAAGTAAAAGACATTTATAAAAAGGTTATAATCAATAATAATTTATTTTACAAGCTTCATTAAGATGACCTTAGGGTATTGGTTCTAGTGCATATTTCTGGCTATTTATATATTTCGTAATAATGTTGGGAGGCATACAAAATGTCTTGAGGCTCTCAACTAATTATCACTGATAAAATAATAAATAAATATATTCCTCGTTTTACGCATATAATATGTAACAACGTATTTATACAACAATAAAATTAAGCACTTTTATTTTAAAAAAGTCTATTTGTAATACCTTATTATAAAAGGTAAAGTAAAAAGACATTTGAGCATGCCTGATTCTGGTAAATTGGTCCTATGAACGAATTTTCAAAATTTTTATGGTTATTGGTTGAAACCATAATAAAGGCTTCTGACAAAATATTCAAATCAAATCAAAAATTTATTGAGTCATTTATTGTACATTTAATAAAAGTGTTATTCCCTTCTGACTGTAAATCAGGTTCAATACTGTGTTTAATATTGCTTTTGGCGATTTGCAATTCAGGCATATTATTTTTAAATCATTTGGTTCGACACCATCTATCAACACAAATTATTCCTTCTCCAATAACAATACATTTTTCTGTAACCGGTTCTTCAATTTTTTCTTCTTTATTTTCAGTATTTATTACATCTAATTTTGAATTAAAAGCCTCCAACTTTTTATTCATAATATTAAGCAGTTGGATTAAATCATGCATTTCTTTTTTAATTTAATTTAACTTTCCTCTACTTTATATGATCCGTTACTTGATCATCATATATTTTATCCACTCCCTAATAATGACACCAATCTTTTATATTTATCATAATAAATTTATGGAACATTTGAATAACTAATATCCATTGCCAAGGCTATACTTAGTAGTACTATAAATGTAGCAATTTCACTTTATTTTAGAATATATTTAAACTTTGTTATAACAAAAGAAACAAACATATAACATACACCATATATAAATAGCAGCATATTTTATAATGATTAATTTAATACAATATTAACTCAGGGTTCGATGTGGTTTTAGCGCATAACGTTACTATTTTGAATGTTTCATATTTGTATAGATGGTTGTATAGCTAAAAATAATAAATACCTAATACAAATAATAAATAAAATGGGATTTCTTCCCCATATGGAAACGTCCATGGAGTGGCCCACACTGTCTCTGTTAATACTCCTACTTGCAGATCTTATGTCTGGCCTGTTGTATTTCTTGTACTTTTGTTTGCTCTCGATTCAGAGGATACGAGTAAGCCTGAAGAGTTATGCCATTGATTTGTCATGTTGTATCACTAGTGACTTATTTGTTTGTTTAGGATTATTTCTATTCCTTATCAGTTTATACTTTATTGTTAATTAGCCTAACGTAATTTAGGTGTGCATTATATTTTGGAAAGAACATCACACTCTCAAAATTGTTATTTATAAATATGCATTGGACCCACTATTCACCTCACCAGATCATCTCACCAGCACAAACCTAGAATTTTGACAGGTGGTGGTGTAGCAACCTTTTGAGCAGAAGGTGAAAAACTGCTATGACTTCTACCTGGATCAAGATCACAAGAAGTCTATAACAATCACCACAAATCATCAGCCTTCAGCTTCATAAATTTCACCACCACTTAACATTCCTTCTGTACTAAATATTGTTTATATTTACTTATTTTTGAATTTATTTAAAACCAATAGGCAAAATTTTCTTTACTTACACAATAACCTAATATTGTTCGCTGTTTGTGGTCATCAGCAGCCCTCCACAGATTATCATGATTACACAATTTTTATGTTTATGTATTAAAATATTTTAACTTTGTGGTTTTTGAATAATTAAATGCAAGCAATTCACTTGGAATAATAATATAATTCATGGTATCATTTTGTAAAAACACATGATGTTATATCAATAGGGTAATCACAAAACCAAAAGGGTAAGGGTCTACTTTCATTCAGGTACAGGCAATCTGTCATCACATTTATATTAAAATAACATTATTTTGTTCCCTATTATAATTTAAACATGTGTTTACTTTATCTGAAATATTTAAATTTTCAGCATATACTCGTATATAGTTCACATTTCTGTGAACCCATTACAATTTACTGTGAAATTTAAATTTTGTGCGATATGCACTGCTTCACAAAATTATCTTTTACAGTTATTTTTTTCTTGTCGAAGAATTTATTTATTTTTTTAAACAAGCCTAGTAACCAAAGAACACTATTCAGTACGTAAAAGATATAAAGATCATCAATCATTTATGAACCCAAGAGTTGGCCCCGATAACCACTGGTGATGGCACAACATTAAATATGAAAAAATAAAACAATTACATATTATATTCAATATAAGTTTGTAATCAATTATTTTACCAAACATCAATGAGGTGAGCTGTATTGGTTGTTATTTTACTTATTATTTTTTAAGATTTGATGAAAAAATCAAGTGCTGACACGAGCCCTTTTTTCACAAGTTTTCATCAGTGTGCATGTCTGTCCTGGGAATTGTGAGTCGCCTATTTTATCTATAGTCATGAAAAATATGTCCAACTCCATATAACGTAATTAGGTTTATTAATTAATTACTTGTTATAAAAAATTAAATCTTTTCATGTCTTATTGAATAGGGATCAAATTAAAGATATTTCTTGAAATAGTATGTTAGTTTCATTCAGTTTACTTTGATTCCCTGATGGTGTTAAAAATAAAACCAGCCCCATGCTAAACTATAACGTGCCATAATTAATTAATTACTCAGTAATTAAAAAAAACTATCATATTGAGTAGGCTATCAAATTAAAGATATCTTTGCCCTGATTAATAATATTTAATTCTTGTCTTTTATTTTAAGACTGCCATTAAAATCGTGTTTGCAAATTTAACTCATCTCTTGTTTTGTAAATAAGATGATATTTTGCATGTTAGTTTAATTTAATGTCATGGCAGTCCTATATGCCCATGAAAAATAATGAAGGGTCATTTATAAAATAATTAGTCGTAAAAATGTAATAACTTTCTATCATAATGATAAGTGTTTCTAATTAAAGAGCTCAATATCCTGATTAAAACTATGCAATATGTGTTGAAACTTAAGCAGACTATAATTAAATAAAGTAATTAAAATGTAATCACAATTTTTTCGTGTCCCTAGTTTTGTAGGTAGGGATGATATTGTGCATGAAAGTCTCAATTGATGCCTCAATGATTAGTTAATTCTTCTTATTTAAAAACAAATGTTTAGGTTATCGAATTAAAGATTTTCATCTCCTGAGTAATGAATGAATGATATGTATTGTTGGCACTTCAGTGGACTATAATTACAAAAAGTCAATAAAATATTCAATTAAAACGTTTTTGCTACCATAAAAAACCCTTAGATGTTTGATAGATTGAATTTTTACAACAGCTATTAGACATCTGATTAGTAATCAGAGTTAGGAATTAAAAAAAAAAAATTAAGAAAAATGATTGGTCAGACGGAGAAGGCTTGAAGGCTATAAACCTGAAAAGTGAGTACTGATTTTGACTGGGATGTTTGGCACCCTCTTATAATCCAGCTACTTGGAGGTCGGGAGCTGGGGTATATTTGAGGCTGAGGGTGGTCATTCCTTACCCTACCTGGTAATTACATTAAGATGACTGCAACATTTCATTGACGATGTTTACATAATGTAGTACCTAGTGCAAGCGGAGATCATCACAAATTATTGACAGGGATTTGGCCCTCCCAATTTCATCTACAGAGGTCCGTAGACAACAAAATTGCCTTGTCACGACCCCCCCCCCCCCAGGCCATTATCAATTTCTATGGGTCAAAATTACATAATTAGCTCAACTCAGCCAACAAATAATACTAATTTACTCACATTCATTCAATCAGCTTTTAGAAAATTGACTTGGGAGTCTTCTGACATTTGTTCATATTATTCCTTTACCTCTTAAAAATAATTAAATCCTTAATTATGTACATTTCAAAAATACAATTAAGTTTATTATTGGTGTAAAAAAACAAAAGTTGGTGAAAAAGAAATATTTGGATCTAATCTGGGGAAATGGCAAGGGAATTAGTTCCTGGGTCAACTAGTAATAATTGTTCTTGAAAAAAAAAAAAAATTAACAGCCTTGATTCAAACCCAGCTTCAGCTGCTTTATCAACTAAGCCTCTCTTTTATATTACAACAATATCTCGGTTTTGCTAAAATTTTACTTGCTTATTCATAAAGGGTCAAAAGAGATTTATAAAAATTTCATAAAGAATAATAGTTTATTTTGTAATGTTTTATTTATAGTGATCTAAGGGTTCTTTCTATATCATTCTAATGCATTATTATGCTATTGGTTCATTGAAGTCACCACACATGGACATATGCCCTTCATTATTTATAAATTAATCAAATAAGTGTACTTATTTGTACCTTATTGTTATTCGTACCATGGGCCTGTACAACAGACTTGGAAGAGATGGTATCAAGCCAGATTTCATGACAATGGTGTCCATTATGTAAATTTACCTTAAAATTTGAACTATTTCCTACTCTATATCAGCAGGTACCCTTCGCTGCAATAGAAGGTTCAAACAACATGCTATGAAGAGCCTTAGATACACTGAAGGCACTTAGACAACTTGACGGTTTTAAGGTTCATATTAAGTTTTTACCAGGTCAAAGTAGATATTTTATGTTTATCCATAATAAATAGAAATTAGGTCAATTTATTGAGCCATAAGTATCAATCCACAGTTGATGGTATGGTGTATTGTGTTAATTTTCATATTAGTACACTAGTGGACAATGCACTAGCATGAAATTTTAGTATCTTAAATTTATTTAATTTAAATGAGGGTTTCAGTAAGTTAAATAACACTTATCAATACCATTTTTAGTACTGGCAAGAGTGGGAAATCCCTTGTTTACTGTTTATTATCTTTTTAATCCTCTTATTCATAACAATGCCTGTTGTCAACAGTGAAAGAACATCAGTATCTATCTTTATTATCAGCATTAATTTTGCACTCAGTGTATTTTTTAACAGTTTTAATGCCTCAAATTAAAATTAAGTGAGCACAATGTTGTGAGGGCTCAAACACTGTTAGTAGGGCACAGCCAGCAAATGGCCACCAGAGCTCCAAAAAGCCAGAACAAGGTTAACCAAGGTCTAAAAACCTAACTGATGGCAGGTTTATTTGGAATTGGGCATTAAGAAATCCAAGTGTGACTGGAAATGAACTTGGGAATCTTATCAGGCAAGTACACAATGTTTTCATTTCCAGCCACACAGTGAAGAGACTGTCTAATGTATCACGGGGTCCCTGACACCCTGCTCATGGTATTTTACTCATCAGAGCTCACTAAAGAGTTCAACTTCAATTTGCACAAGAACATACAATATAATAGAAAAAAAAAATTTATTCGGGGACGAAGTCCCCTAGAAATAACATTAATGTTCAGTTGTCAAATTCACATCTGGCAGATAAAAAGAACTATTACATCATAATAAAACAAATAATGACAATATAAAATAAAGTGTAAACCTCTATAGGAATGATAATAATAATTATGAAATAAAATAAAAATTGTTTAACCGCTTTTAGTAAATAAAATACATAGTATACACCTATAAAAAAACAACCATACGCAGAAGTCTGTAAAGTATGACATTAAATAAAAACCATTAAATTACTACCAAAGAAACCAAAAAAGTTGCATACAAGCTGGTAGCCAACATCTGTCTATATGAGTATTTAGTAAAATATTAAATACAAAAATATAACTCAAGAAAATATAATAGAGTTAATGAATGAGTCATTCCCAGACTAAAGTGCATCTCTTTGGAAGCATGGCGGATATTAGGAGGTACAGAATTCCAGAGGGTAGTAAAGCAACCAATGAGGGACCGATCACATGCTGCACATTTTGTGGGTAGGAGATAAAGATCAGAGAGACGGGATCTTGTGTTCCAGGAGTGGACTGAGGATTTGAACTGTAAAATATTGTATATATAAGGGGTGTGATGCAAAAGTGATGGTTTGAAAAAGGAATGAACCGAGGAAATATTGTGCACAGAAGAAGGGGAAGAGCCACCCTACTTGGAGTGTAGGTAAAAGACATGAGAGCGCTGCAGAGTCCCTAAGACGAATCTAACAAAGCAATTCATGATTTGTTTAAACTTGTCCCTGAGTCCCACCGAGAGACCCCTATACACATCACAGTCATAACTAAAGTGAGGGAAAATAAGGAAGGACACAAGGAGTTGATGTGTTGGCTGGGGGAGCAGATAGCGAGAGTGATGGAATAGTTTCAGGGTACCTATTGACCGACGGGAAATTTGGGAGATATATTGATTCCAATAGAGGGTTTGGTCAATGGTTATCCCTAGGTTTTTGGTGGTGTAGCATAAAGTGATCAGATGACTACTAGGCGTTAAAGTGGAAATATCAGCAAAGGATCTGAGGAGGAAACTGGAGCCTATGACAATTGTCTGGGTTTTTGCTGCATTTAACCTCAGTTTATTCAGGTCTTTCCAAGCAATAATCTGATCTAGGTCTCCCTGAATCTTGGCAAATGCCAAAATTGGGGGGGGGAGGATAATTAGATTTGGGAGTCGTCAGCGTAATGGTGATGGGAGCGATGATGAATAGAGTTAGGGAGATCATTTATGTAACAACTAAAAAGAAGGGGAGGAATGCTTGAATTATCCCTGGGCTACACCTGAAGAAAGAGTGAGGGAGGCAGATAGTGGTTGACTAGGGACAGTAATTGCTTGTGAATGGTTGGAGAGAAATTATTAACTCCAGTGAATAGAGCTATTGGAGAAGGTTAATGATTTTATCTTAGAAAGAAGGACAGAGTGGTCTATGGTATGAAATGTTTTGGATAAATCTAGAAGAATAAGAACTGTTAGTTTTTGTTGACCAATAGCGGCATGAATGTAACTAGTGATATTAGCTAGTGCAGATTGTGTTGTTATATGTTCAACCCCCCCCCCCCACTTGGGAAATGTAGAGTAAAATTATAAGTAATGTTAAGAGACAGAGAATGTAAAAGTGAGATAAAGGCCGACTGTCATTAACGACTAGAAGCTGACAGGCCATAAACCCATTTTTGGGTGTGGGCTGATTTCCCCAACGGAAAAAGTTGCCATCTGTTGTGGAGTGTCATTGAATAGATGGAGGATTTGACAGTTTACAACCCTTCTTTTTTCCTGTCATGAAATAAGTGCCAGAATAGATATGAGACTCAGCAGCTAGGGTGGACCAAGAATAGTGTGCGTAACCCATTTGCAAGGGGGTGTGAAAACACAAACACAAAGAGCCATAAAGAAAAACCTTCTGTTTAAAAGAGAATGATATAATCCAAGATGGGAGGATATATTATACTTGGCAGGATGTAGGTTGTGGATTTCTACCTGGAGTGTATCGACTTGCTTGGCAGCTCTTCTAGAGGGCATTTCACATTGCTCTGGAACCGTTGATCTCCTTCTAGCTCTTGAACTGCTTTAAGTTCTGGGTTGCCTAATTATGGAGTCCATTTAAAAATCTTCTTAGACTGAATCAATGTTATTTAAGGTATCCTTAACTATTTTATTATCTTTGTAGGACGATTATTATCTAGTATATATCCACTTCAATCAATGGGTACTATGAACAAAACTGTATCCCTGCTATCAGCTCCGTGATCACAGTGTATGAAGTTTACAGTCACTGTAAGAGCTTAGCCAAAGGGGATTCTAATTGGGATATTTGGAAGGTCCACCCATGCAGGCTCATAGCTCATAGGTATAACCCTATATAGCTAACATGTAGGTAGAGCCCTAGACTAGATACTGGGGAGGTCCCAAATCCTGATCCTCCCACTATATGTTTTCTTTGGCTTTTAATTATTTATCATAGTGGGATCCGTACCACAAAAAATTGCTAACTTATTTTATACTTTTGGACTAATCAAATTTAGTATTTGCTCAATATTACTCAATACAATTATATAGATAATCTTCTTTATAATAAAGAAAGTAGACCATTATAAAATCAATTATAATTTAAAATATATTTTCTGCATCACACTATGACTTAGAAATAAAATATTTAGAGGAAAAGTTCAATTTAAACTATTTTAATTTTTTATTAATAAACATAGATTTTAAAACATACTTTTTTTCTTTGGGCTTACATAAAAGAGGAACAGTAAAACTATTATATTCAGATCTAGCCACATTTATCATGTGTTATAGAATAGATAATAAAGTAATAGCTTACATCATAATCACAATTTTATTCAATAAAAATAAAATAATATGAAATCAAATAAATAATTTAATTAAGTATGACTAATTTTTTACTTAATAAAAAATACTAAATTATCACAGATTTAGAAATTGTTCCTAACATAATTCATTCATCCAAAATGTAATCTAATTAGCCCTCGATTATATACATTTAAAAAAAATTCAAAATTACAAATTTAAAATTACTTTTTTAATAATATTTTTACAAATCAATCTATTCTACACAGAATACAGTTTTTGGTAATGTAACCACACAGATATCATCATAGTTAGAATGTTTCAGGAATACAAAACACATCAAAAATTCTGTAAGCGTGAAGTGAAACACATTTTAAACTCTGTTATAACATGATTGACAACAAAGATTTTTATAATATGAATAAAGACAGAGTCTAGCTTGTACAACTGCTGTTTGACAGTACTTATGGTTATCTTCACACCCAGTGCCTATAACAAAAAATTAAAAGTGAATTACTACTTTTGTTATGATTAAATTGTTTTGTATTCATAACATAAATGATTTTCACTTGTGTAGTAAAATATATCACATGGATAGGATGGTGAATATTAAATTATAATTTCATTGAAATAACAGTAACCTATACAACATTTTAGGATTTAGTGAAACATTTGTGCAAATCTATAGGAGAGCTGTATTATGGTATGATAAGATGAGAGCCTTAGCCATAGAGAAAAACCTATATCGAACACTATTTTGAAGAATTATTAATATAACAAATTAATTAGAGCTGCCAGACTTTTCAATGCACAGCAAGTAGTGAGATTTATCTATCATAGTTTGGTATAATACCTTTATTTATAATATACATACTATAGCTACCTTTCGATTCATTGTTATCTCTTCCTAAACCCTTTCAATGCCAAGAGTACAACAGTTAATAATCAGGTAAAGCCTTAAGCGATTACTATATGCCTAGATAAAAACGTCCCCCACCATCACCCAAAAAGTCCCTTCCCCTTAAAACTAAGGAAACAGTTCATTCTCATTCAATTCTTTGAACTTGAAAGGTGGCTTCCAGAAAAAGAAAATTTGCACATCTGATTTTGAACAAATTACTGGTTTCTTTTTTTAAAACAAATTTATGTTCAACTTCTGTTTGTTAATCTTATAGTTATTGCTACTTTAAAATAGTAATTTTGAGATGGATTCATCAGAAAATTGGAAATAAAATTATAAGTAAAATTACATTTAAAAAGAAATGTTTTTGAAAAAATGAAATTGCTGGAAGGGAAATTAGACAAAGGGCATTCAATTTACATAGATAATTTCTGTACATTGGTAAATTTAGTTCAGCATTTGTTTCAAAATAATACATATGCCAAGGGAACCATGAGACTTAATAAGAAAGGTATACCATCCGAAGTGGAAACCACTAAGCTCAAACAAAGAGAAAATATTGCTCGGTTTACAACTGGTCTTTACTTAATAATCATGGAAAAACTGGAGAGATATTTTAATTTTATACTCCAAGTACACAAGTGGTAATCAAAATGTGGGAGTAGTGGGAGAACGAAACCAGGAGAAAAAAAATGCAAAAACCTCTACTTATTGTTCAGTACAATAAATATATGGGGGAATAGATAAACATCATCAGATAGATGATAGATTCAGAAAGAAAATCTACCTAGTGTCACATCTTACAAATTTTGTTAATCAATTTGTACTTGTTATAGAAAGAAAACGTACAAAATATTTCTGTACTAAACTATATGACTTTAGTTTTGGAAAAATACTGCCTGGCAAAAAGTGAAGTTCCCCAGATTTCAACTCCTCATTATATGGCACCTGTAGGGGTCAACGAGAATGGAGCTAAAAAATGAAAAAGGTGTAAGTACTGTTTTCAAACAAAGAACCACAAACAAAAGGGTGGACATCTATTATTTATGTCCAAAATGCCCTGATAATGCAAGCTTTTCTATTGAGTACTTTCTGTTATATCATGCATATGTATATAAGTATATATATATATATATATATGATACATTTGTAGGTTTATAGTATATATAAGTATATAAGAGTTTATATATATATATATATTGTTGTGACAAGGGGCCGAATAATGAGACAAATTTTATGATTAACTGAATAACACATACTTTATTTAAACAACACGTTAAAACATGAGAGACATGAGACACAGGTATAAATATCTGTAACACATACTAACTAACTGAAATCTCCCGAACACAGGAGAGGTGTGTCGGAATACACTGTTACATATAACTGGTTCTTCACTATATATACACACACTTTTATATATTGTTGTGATATTTTAATGTTATGATTTTTAATAGTGTTTTTATTAATAAACTCAAAATTAGCGAGCGTTGAAGAACATAATAACGATCCGTGGTTCATGCCTATGAAAGTATGAACATTGTTATTGCCGTTATATTAACTATTAATATTTATAATAAAAATAATATCAATAATTAATATAAACATTTATTTTATAAACTACGTAAATTAAGCAAAGTATAAATATCCGAAACAACTGGCATTGAATAACCAGTTGAAAGATCAAGAAGGCAGCGGAGAGATGCAAGATATAGGCCCACGAGACGTATGAGGACACACACTCTTTCATCAGAGACCGAGGGGACGTGACCTAACCAGCAACCCACGCTAGGCCAGCCCTTTTCACTTTCACCCGGCACGAGAACAAAGGACGCTGAAGTAAGACGATCCGGATCATGCGGCGCAGCTTAGAGGAAGACAATCCGAATCACACAATAGAAGACGACCATCGAAGAAAGCAACATAAAGAAACACTGGCCAGTATTAGTATCACGTTACGAATAATTATAAGGTACCATTTTAATGTTAGATTTAATAGTATTCTTTTATTACGTACGTAGTTAATTTGTATATCAATATTTAAATCAATGTGTGTAAATAAAACCATTATTCCTTTTGCCCGAAGTTTCCTATAATTTTATTAACAGAACCTTGAGCTAATGTAAAAGTTAAATATAAAGTTTTAAATTATATGAAAAAATATATAATTAAAATATATATAAATAATAAATATTTGAATAATATATATATATATATATATATATATATTGTTGTGATATTGGATATTGTAAAATTTATTTATCAAGAACTTGAAATAAAAAGATTTAATCGAACCATGTATCAAGAAGGCGATAAAAACAAAAGAGGAAGGTTATGAAAAAGAAGAGGGCTGTTGTGGTTGTTCTAGTGGAAACACCATAAGTGAGCGTCACTCTTGTTATGGTCAGCCCGTGAGAGATGTTATCTGAAGATAGTGATTATAGTAAAAACTTCTTTTAGTTAATCGTTGTTGAACTTAATGCAGAACAGAAGAGAAATTTCACCAAAAGAAGAAGTATTAATTTGATTGAATATGAATAATAAGAAATAAAGAAGAAGAAGCAAAATTATAGACAAGTATTTATATAATTAATTTAAGTTGTTTTTTTTTATTTCTAATATTAAATTCACCTTTTTGCCAGAATTATTTATTTATTAGCAGAACTTTAAAACCTCAGATAAGAAAAATTTAAAGACTATATAAAAATAAATTTAATTTCTTCAAAAAACGTAATAATATATATGAGACATTTGTAAGTCTATAGTTATGTAACATCTATTCATTGTAATATAGAAACTTTATTTTCTAACTAAATTTCTTAAGTTTGAATTCAGACTTCTTTTCTTCATGTTAATACTGGTGGCCAAAGCAAAGAAATATGAAATAGGCCCTGGCACTGAAAGGGTTAAGAAAAGAAACTCGGACAGGCCAGACCCAGACTATTTGTCAATAGTGTTCCTTCACTCAACAGCATTTATTTTTTTTTATATATTTCATAAATGCAATTTAGTATATAATCTCCTTATGTATTTGTTTGATATGCCTATTTACCATTCAACACACTTCTACAGATTGGCAGATGACACAGCCATCCTCTCTCTAATCCTACCCCCACCCTCGCTCCCAAAGCATTGCAGGAATGCCTTGCTCTTTTAGAAACATGAAATAACAAAATAATACTAGAGACTGATTTAGGCAATGATGCTCCACCCTACCTGATACAATCGAATGGAAGTCTGGGAGAGTGCCAAGCCATCCAATATTCAAGTTCCTGTAATCCAGAATACTCTGCAAGATAGCCAATGGTCCCTTCTATATCAGAACTATATCCTTCATGCTTATCTCAAAATCCTATTCATTCAAGACCTAGTCACCTCCCGCTACCAAAACTTCCATTCCCAAAAACCCTCTCCCTGGCCCACCTAACTTGCGTGCTAATGCTAGAGCATAGATATAGATATCTCATTCCTATCAACCTAAAGTGATGCCTAAGGCGGAGGTGGCTTCCTCTAAACCAACTAGCATTTTGTTTAAAGTGAGCTTCATAGACTGGTGATTATTAAAGTGACAAGTTAAGTGGTTTTGGCAAATGAGCCTTTTTCCCCAAAAAAAGTAACAAGATATTACAAACTGAATACCTAAGCACTGCTTAAAATAATATGTTTTGATAGAATGTGATCATTTCAATAAAGGTATATGAATATCAAAAGTTTATAATTAATATAACAAAATTTTAGATTGTGAAAATAAAAAACTCATTGTTATAATGAGAAAAAAATGCTGAGGCTACTGATACTTAGATCAACTAATAATAGTAATAAGACTTAGTTTGATAACAAAGACGCTGAGGGCCAATTTCAATGGTGTTGTGGTTAAAAATTAGAATTTAAAAGAAAAAGAAAGATATTACTTTTGTAGCATCAAAATATGACTATAGAACAGAAAAAAAAAATTATTCCAGCACAAAGTTCTCTCTGAATAACATTAATGTTCAGATGAAAAATTCACATTTGGCAAATAAAAGTACTATTGTATTACATCATAATAAAAAATAATGACAATCTAAAATAAAGTGTAACCGTCTATAGGAAAGATAATAATAAAAGCTATAGGTGGCTTAAATTAGGTCATGTAAGAAGGGAAACAAGGAGACAAAAGGTGAGAACTGCTATAGGATAATGGAGTGGACAATGACGCAAGTACTGTCCTTGGGCTTGCTTCTAAAAATCCATAGGACAAAACTAGGCCTACTGCTTAAGTCTGATTATGGAGACCTAGATTCAGTAATAGGTTGATGTGCTGCTGAGTAATTAAGTCAAATTTATGACATTGCAGCTTCACGTCTTTTTAATTACAACTCAGCAATAGAAAAGTAGCTAAAATATTCAGTTACCCTATTAAAAAAAATGCACTTAACTCCACAAATTAATACTTTCTTCACCCAAAACATTGTCAATGGTTAATTTATATAATTTTTTACAAAAATAGTTACCTTCAATCGAATTAGTGCAAGAATGTGTGTTGCAATCCTGTGAAGTAGATGGCTTCTCTTCTACAGAGCATGATGAACTTTGGTTATTATCCTCAATACAAAATACTTCCCTGTATTGGATCCCCCCTCCACAAGAACTTGAGCACTAATAATATCAAAACAATAAATTTTAACAAAATATTTACATTTTAATCTAACGCTAAAATTAAATTAGACTACTTAAATACTAAATTAGTTAATCTCATTGGATTTTCACCAAAAGATTTGCTAAAGTGGTGTTTAAATTAACATAAATTGTTTGCTGAATGAGATTATGAAACACTATTGCTAACACACCAGATAATATAGTATACACATTGAATATGTAGAATGAAGGAAGGTCAAATAGATCCGAGAACGCACAGTATTGTGGAAAAATTAACAAGAACATTGTTATTTTTTTGCTAAGCTGCACTTTTTTCTCCCGGCCTTATTTGATTGGAACAGAAAAGGGAGCATTTAAATGTTTTTTACTTGTAACAAATTATAACTTAATCTGTATAAGGAAAATAATTTTTAAAAGTATTTTGTCTAATTGTTTTATTAGGAATTTTGCAGGTTTTCGTTTTTTTTTTAATTTGCAGCATCTTTCAATAATTGGTGTAATATCCTCTGTTGGATATAATCTGCTTGCACCGCTTTGACATACTATTGATCATATTGTTACTAACCTCAGTAGGCATGCAGGCTCTCTGAGGTCTTGGGGCTGAGAATGGTGGTCTTCACCTCTTCTATACAATGAGTTGCATATGTATGGGCCCACAAAGATCTTCTAGAAGGCAATATATAATTCTCACTAGCATTGTGGTCTAGAAAGCAGATTTTTGGATTAATTAACCTCCTAGTAGGTTTAATGTACTCTTCAGTAATGTCTTCAATGTAACCAACTGCTGTCATGTTGGCATCAATAATATGGAGTGTTGCAGCCTCTATAATAAATACCCGCACATACCAAAACACTGTCTCCTTCAAATTTCAGTGCAGGAAGAACAAATTGAAGCATGGTGCACATCCCTATATAAACTCTTTAACACCTACTATCACTTTACAAACAGAAATGTGACTCGTCCCTGAACAGAAAAGTTTGCCAGTTTGTTCTTCTAAATGCTCATCACACCAAATGCTCCGAAGTTGCCAGTGATGTTCAGAAACATGTTTGGTAGAGTATATAGTCCAGTACTGTCAAGGGCAACCAAATCTGGAGACAATTGCCATAATCATGAAGATAAACCAAAAACTATTTGTTGATGAACGGCTTAACCAACATGTTTACTTTTTTCATTCATTTTCAGTATATTAACATTACTTCCATTATCAAACCAGTACTATTGTCTTAAATAATTTTTTCTAACACTTTACAAAATATTTAAATTTAAACATTGAAACTAAAAAGATAAATGGTGCATTTAAAATTAGTTTACAACTGTACTGCAGAATGTTGAAAAAATGTTTGTATTAATATATGTTTATACATATATGTTCATAGGATTTTAGCTGAGAACAGTAGAGGTCTGAATCAAACATGCTACTTTGAAGCTAGTGCTGATGTGGATAACTTCATGTGTTATGCAGACGAGCAAGGTCTAGATAGTAATTGAAGCTCTTTGTCTCACTCACACTCTTCCGAGGATGAGAGGATTATATCGTGTAAAAACAAAAGAAAATATGGAATACTCACTCATTCAAAGTTGAGTATTTCTTATCAAATAAAATTAATGAGGTTTTTGGACCCTTTGGCTCTATAGCACTTAGTAGAGGTTCAGTAGATACCCTTGAGACAACATATAGATGATCCAAAGAAGCTGCAATCAGACGGTCATATGAATTTTTTGTTTGCTTAATGACACTAGTTCTGGTTCACTTTCAGTCAGAATATTTCCTGAAAAAACTCACTGCACTTGTCTTTATCTTTTGTTGGTTGCTTTGAAGAAAGATGTTCTTGCAATAAACTTGGCTTCAATACTTCATTGAATAATGCTTTATGACACAGTAAATACATTGGAAGTTGTTTACTTACAGCAGATTTGAAGAAATCTTCAGATACTAGAGTATATAGCCACAAGGGTATTTATTTTTTTGAGGCATGGGCTTAAAATATTTCACACAATTAATAAAACTTGTTTGAAGCAATAGGCATGTAATTGCTTTCACAAATCTAACTAACTACATACTGGCCCTACCATGAAATGAACTTAGCTCGAGTGGCTAGCCACTGGTATATGCATACTGGCCTCATCATACAGTATGCTACAGTGCAGTACAACCTGCTCAATCTTAGATGTGTGGTGATAACGGAAAGCAACTTCAGCATCAGACAAAAACCTACCACTTACCTTGAATTGCCCACTAATGGGCGGTAGGTGCCAAGTTGACTACCCCTATAAGGACTATTAAATTCAAATGTGATGTATTTTATATATATTGTCATATTACTAACTGTTGTGTATCGATTGCAGTATCGATTATGTGAGCCAGTCTAATCCCGCTCTCGCGTGTTACCTTCTCTTAGTTGTTCAGTTCATTACGAATCAACGTAACTAATTTATTAAAAGTGTATCAGTTCATTAAATATAATAGTGGTATAAAGAGTGTGTTTTCCCTTTATACGTTCCTATCCAGACATAACAAAGTGGCGACGAGGATAAAGACAGAGAAAAGTGATATTTAATCTCAAATTTTATTGTCAACCTGGAACAATGGACCCTGCTCAATTCGCCCAGTTCTTGCAACTACAACAACAACAATTTTCCATTATGTTAGAAAAATTCTCATCCATACATCAAAGCTCTTCTTCAACACTTCCTCAACATAATGTAAGTAAGTTTGATACTTTTGATAAAAACACGGAAACTTTTCAACAATACAAAGAAAGGTTTGATAACTTTCTTGCCCTAAAAGGCTTATCGTCAGACAAGGCCTCAGCAAAAATGATTCTTTTAAATAGCATTGGCCCTGAATATTTTGAATTGCTCAAACTATCAGTAGCACCAAAAGAACTCAATACATTAACATTTGATGAAATCACTAAAACCCTTGACGATCAACTGACCGAAAAAAAAAATATTTTAGTTGAAAGACATAAATTTTTGTCACAGAAACAAGCACCTAACCAATCTATCCAAGATTTTGTCAGCCAATTACGAAAATTCGTCCCTGCGTGCAGCTTTAAATGTGAATGTGAGAAGTCTGTGGCAGACATTTTTTACACTCCCAGTTTATCAGAGGCCTCTCTAACCAAGACATACGCCACCAACTTCTTTTGGATGACTCAAAAACATTTTCTGACGCTGTCTCAAAGGCAAAAACCTTAGAAGCATCAAATGAGGCAAGTCAGCAATTCAATATACCCACAGAAAATAATTCAAACAGTGTACATAGACTTTCGAGACCACGAAGTAGGAGTCAAAATAACTATAATGCAAAACCTAAAGATAAATCAAATTCAAGATACACACGCCTTAATTTGAAGCACCTTGGAATTGAAGGGCTTTGTTTAAAATGTGCCCGAAATAATCACATTTCAAAAAATTGCAGAGTTGATTCGACTAAGTTAAAATGTCAATACTGTGAAAAGTTGGGGCATGTCGAAAAAGTGTGTCTAAAAAGATTAATGTCAGAGAAAAAAGGAGTGCAGGCAGTAGACTCAGAAGAAGATTCATTCCTCCATGATCAGTACACAATATATGAAATTAACAGTCAGGATCAAGACACACAGAAGTATGTCGTTCAAGTAAAAATCAACAATATAATTCAACAATTTGAAGTGGATTCAGGAGCTGGACAAACACTCTTAAATGAATCAAATTTTAATCGTCTGAACCTAAACAAGAAACTTCAAAATACCAGCATCCGATTTCGCTCTTACACCTCAGGTATTTTCGCACCCATTGGAGTAGTAGAAGTAGAGGTTCAATATAAGGACATAAACTCAATAGAGACACTTTACGTCGTTTCAGATAAGTTTTCCCCACTTCTGGGCCGTTCCTGGATCAGACACCTAAACATCGATTTGCAAGAAATTGATGTTGGGAAAATCAATAATAATTCCATACATTCAACAATTCCTGTTAACGTCGAAAATGTGATCTTTAACAGATACCCGGCGATATTTCAACAAACTGTGGGCTGCTGCAAAAACTTCAAGATTTCCCTTAAATTACGAAACAACGCAAAACCCGTAGCTTTTAAGGCTAGAGAAGTACCGCAAGCCCTGAAAGCAAAAGTAGAGCAAGAACTCGAGACACTTGAAAAGCAAAATATCATCTCGAAAGTCCAAGAGAGTGACTGGGCTTCCCCTTTAGTAGTCGTCCCCAAGGCCAATGGTAAAGTGCGCCTATGTGTCGACTATAAGGTGGGGGTAAACCCTCAACTTCAGGACGCACATTATCCTATACCAAAAATTGACGACCTTCTTACAGCACTCAATAGTTCAACGTATTATTGCTCACTGGATTTAGTTAAAGCATACCTCCAGGTCCCAGTCGACCAAGAAAGCGCAAAGATTCAAACGATACAGGTCAACCCCGCTAGCATGTGGGAAATCACCATCGGAATTGTACCTACAACGTAGAATACGGATTCAATTAGATCTGCTGAAACCACCTCCACAAACACCAGCTCTTTCCAGCACCACTCAGGGTAGTACACGTCAACTAAGCGTGGGAGATCGCATACAAGCAAGGTGGTACCCCCACACTGGCAAACCAACATGGAGACTTGGAACTGTAATCCAAAAAATTGGGAAGCTTCACTACATAATTAAACTCGATATTAGTGGATATAGCCTGAAGAGGCACATCAATCAATTGCTTTTCATTGCGAGCGACGCCAAACCCAAGAAGAGAGTGATGTTTACTCTACCACCCAAGAGTCCAACCAATGATGACGAACCAAGAAGTAATCTTCCAGAAGACGTCCAGCCAGATCCAAGTCCAAGACCATCGACCCGCCCGCAGCAACAACAAGAGCAACCGAGGGTCCAGCCAGAACCCATTCTGAGACGATCAGGCAGAAAACGGAGGCCACCAGGAAAACTGCTAGACTATGTGACTCAATTTACCACCTGATTTAAGCAGACTATAATATGTCTATTCTTTTAATTATTCTAATTAGCGTGGGAGACTGTTGTGTATCGATTGCAGTATCGATTATGTGAGCCAGTCTAATCCCGCTCTCGCGTGTTACCTTCTCTTAGTTGTTCAGTTCATTACGAATCAACGTAACTAATTTATTAAAAGTGTATCAGTTCATTAAATATAATAGTGGTATAAAGAGTGTGTTTTCCCTTTATACGTTCCTATCCAGACATAACACTAACGAACCTTTATCCTAAATTTCATTCAATTATTTTCATTTACATTAATTTCTGAAATCAATTTCAACAATCCCGCTTCAGAGGTACGTGCTACTTATGACATGTGGTTTAATTACATTACCTCTGCCACACTCATTTCGCATAAACATTTATATAATATAATTGTATTACATTACTTATTCTCTAATACTGTCAGATATTTTGATACTACAGAGCAAATTTGTACTGGAAACCAAGGGGAATCATTGGGTTTTGGTGGAATTTAGTGCATTTATGGCTGCTTCTGTCACTGCAGATATTAATGCAGTTTGTTTGACTAGTCTGTGTGCAAAACTGCCATATGTATGGAAGACAATTTAGGTTGAAAAACAATGGCTATTGCCCCAGGGAAGAGTCCTTGGACACATTGTAGTTTGTAGAGTAGATGCCTGAACCCAGTAGTTTGGGCAATTAAAAAAGCAAAAACACAGGTCAGAGTGAAACAGATCAGGTTATTCTCAGGGAACTTCAAAATCAACTCACCGATTTTCCATTAGTCAACTGAGAGGTGAAACTATCTACTAGCATTAGTTGTCTTGTAGACACATAGTCACCACACTTAAGCCCTATAATGAATAGGGAGTCCAACTATTGATTTGTAAATCTATATATTGACATTAAAAATAATAATGGATTCTGTGAATACCGATCAGATTGTATTGTTGAGTCAATAACTTGTAGTGTATTGACATAGTATATTTCTATGTTGCACGTACTAATCTGTGGTAGATGTATTTAACTAAACTATACACTTCATCCACATCATTTTGGTTCTAAAAAAACTTCCTTTACATCAAAACGTCCTCAACATTTGTAACTAGCTATTTTGCATTAGCAAATAATTTATAACATCACTTATGAAATAATTTAACTTACTGTGCTCCAATCTGTTGTGTACCAAGTCGGAGAGCATTTAGGAAGTTGGCATCTTTGAACTGAATCTGGTTTCTTATCAGGTTTACAGTTATTATCAGGAACAACCACAAACTGATTATGTACTTTGGCAATGCATAATACATCACGCCTTTTTTCTCCAGTTCCACAAATTCCACTGCACTGAAATAATTAACATTGTATGTAATGTTTATGAAATAACACTTATAATTACTGTCAGGTAGTCACAAGGGGGGTGCCTGGTTACCCTAGCCCTGGTGACAAGTGAGGGTTGTTTGAGTTTATAACCTGGACAATCGTTTCATGACGGCTTTACTATCTGACTCCATTTTTTGATAGGTATGTGCCCCGACAATGCACTATATTCAGGAGAAGAGGTATAGGGTAGGTAGGTAGGTAGTTTGTGTCGTCTTGGAATGACCACGAATTCACACTCGGTATCTGAGGGTAGGCAAAATCCGTCCGGATCCCAAAGGCGAGTGTGAACCGGAGAGAGGAAGGCTGAATTTTCACGGTAGACACTGCTTGGTAAGTTTGCAGGGCCGCGACAACCGTTGTCCACTAGGGAGAGGTTTCTCCCAAGGAGGTGCTAGATTTAGCGAGAGGAAGGCAGAGATTCCCACTAGGAAGGTGTGGGGTGTGACAACGCCGGACTAAAACATAGCGAGGTTAGGAGAGAAGAGATGCAGAGGTTTTTCATAAAGAAGCAGTCAGGTTTCAGAGTTCAAGCGGGGGTAGCCACGAACCGGTAGTTGCCAGGAGAATGATTTACAGGGGCCAGACCACCGGCTTAAATACCCAGCTAGCCTTGCCCACAGCCAATCATCATCGGCATTGTCGTGACCAATGATGTGGCTTCCCTTTGTTCCCTGGTAGAGGCTGGAAGGGTTTTCTGAGGGTCTGGGCCTCATACCTGACTACAGCTGGTGTCCCAGCTCATATAAGTAATTGGCACCCCGCATTTTTTATTGCTTAACACATTTACAATGATTTATATTTTGTTCATGTTATTTACATTTGTTTACAATATATATACAATAGAGTATAGGGTGATTTATCTTATGTAGTTAGCGGTCAATACAATTACAATCAAGTATAATAGTAGTAAATACAATAATACATACAACTAAGGTCTATGGGAGAGTGATTCCTCACATAGAACCTACAAGAGGGTTATTTTCCCTACCCTATCCAGAAAGTTGGTGGGTACAGCTAATATCACACACCCGACATTGTGCAAATCAATTCCTTCCTAGAGATGGGTAGATAAAAACAACCAGATAAAGGGGCCTTAATAGTGAGGGAAGCTCTAAAATAACTGGAGATCATGTCTATGAGGATGACTTGTTCATAAGCAAGAACATATAATGAAGATGAACTCCTAGCTAACTAATGGCCAACATCATGGTATAAAGAATTAGTATTAAACACAGATAAGACTTGCTAACCGAGGAAACAGATTTCCTAGAGGAAAGTAACCCCAAACAAAGAGCGATTGTTCCTTTAGGGGATTGTATATATTGCTCACAAATTAAAAAAAAAAATGGCAAACACCTTATGAAATAATAGAGCTGATCAAAGTCACCACCGTAATTGGTAGAAGACACTTAAGAGCTAATGAGGTTGTTATTAGGATATTTATTTCAAACCTTTCTTTAGGTTTTTCAAGTCAGATTCACTACTTCTTCATTTAACTGACCATTCATTTTTCCTTACTATGCTGAGTGAACCCTAATTAGTTCCATCTACCACAAAAATCTTTTTGGGGAAATGGGTAACTGAACCCTGATCTGTAGTTAGTAGCCACGCTCACTAACCAATCAGCCAAGGACAGCTTAACAGAGAGAATAGATCAACATTAAAATAATCCATTTTAGTCAATAACCATGAAATTCGATTTTGTTTCATTATTTGAATTTATTTCCCTTAGAAATAATGTTAATAGCTTTAAAAAATGTTAGATTAACAAATCGCTTCTATCTTTGCACATCTTCTGTTAAGTGTTATTTTTCCCCATGAAACCATTCTAGACCCTGCACACTGTTCCTTTGTATTTGTATTTAATAAATTGAACACACCCCCTGCTTTTCATCCCAAAGAAGTTGCCAGAGTCATTCACAAAACTCCCTGCCCAAAAAGCTCCTGGTTGTCATCCTATCACTCTAATTGCGCCTTCCAGTCATCCTTCCTGTTCTTCTCCATACATACTATTTGTCCCTACAAAACTCAATTTCTAAAAAAAAAAAACCTTAGTCTACCCCCCCCCCCAAAAAAAAATCCTTACCCCACTTCACCAAACGACTATCACCCAATCTTCATCCCTTCTAACCACTCCAAACCATTAGAAAGACTAGCCTAATTCTAAATTTCCAATTTCCTTGAACAGTCCGAACTTCTTGATCCTCAAACCCGGTTTCTGTCCCAGTTACTTCACGCAATCTGCAGTAATTAATATCACTAGTTACATTAATGCCACTATTGATCAACAAAAACCAACAGTCATTATTCTCCTAGATTTCCCAAAAGCATTTGACACCACAGACCATTCTGTCTTTCTTTCTAAGGTAAAATCATTAACCTTCTCCAATAGCTCTATCTGCTCGATTCAATTATTTCTCTCTAACTGTTCACAAGAAATTACTTTCCCTAATCAACCCCTATCTGCTACCCTCACTCTTTCTTCGGGCGTAACCCAGGGATCGAGCATTTATCTTCTTTTTTATAGTTGTTACATAAACGATCTCCTAACTCTATTTATTATTTTTCCCATCACCTCTATGCTGACGACTCCCAAATTTATCTACCCTTTCCCCCTCCAATTTACTTGCTGCATTTGCCAAGATTCAGGGAGCCCTAGATAGGATCAGTGTCTGGGCTAACCTGAATAAAAAAAGGCTAAACATGGTGAAAACTCAGGAAACTGTTATCGGCTCCAGTTTCCTCCTCAGATTGTTTCCTGAAGTAAACCTTGATGACCATCCTGTCACTTTCCACTCCACAGTTAAAAATCTAGGGATAACCATTGACCGAACCCTCTCCTAGAACCAACATATCTCCAAAATTTTCCATCAGTCAATAGATACCTCTTCTGCATCTTACAGACCCATTTCCCTCCAACCCATCATGGGAAAAATATCTCCTCAAACACTTAAGAGCTTTCTTTGACCCTCTTATAACCCCCCCCCCCCCATCACTTTGGTTTCTGAACCTTCCCCTCCAATATCAATCAATGCCATTGTATTGTTGATTCCTTTTCCTCCTCAATTGAGAAAAAAGGAGTATTGCTCTGGTTTGGTGGCCTTTGATTAATAGATTGTGGCACCAAGGCTGGCTCTGTAAACTCAAAAACAGACTTTTTTCCCCATACAACTTCATCATCCTGTCATTCTATCTGAAAGTAGACCCTAAATACTAATATAACTATTATTATTTATTTGAATTACACACTTCCACGATACTTGCTGGAGATATTCAGCCACTCAAACTTGATTCATGGGTAAGGCTCAACTAACAATTATTTAGAAATGTTCTTACAGCCTGGCTGTTTTGAGTAGTACAGCTATTTGACTTTCGGAAATAAGATCTTCTGTTCATCTCAACAATTTGGATTGTTATTATAACACTTTGTATTTTTAACGTAGAAAAAAAAAACAATAAATTTAACCATCTTGTAAAAATTAAGTTATTGTTTACCTTTTGCCAAGGTCCTTCAAACCACTGTCCAGAGCAACTTTCATCACTACTACAGGAACGGTAAGTTTCAGGGCGGTCATTTTTATTGCAATCACTTGTTCCATAACAAAAAATGTTACGCATTTGCCACCCACTGCCACAACTTTCTGAGCACTTGAAAAAAAAAAAATATACTTTACCAAAAAAATTATTACCTGTAAAATATTTTTTCTTTATACGTTCTGCAAAATATATGTAAACTATTTTACCAAAATAATAATTTTGTTGACTAACCTTAGTATCATTGATTAGATAAATGGTTGATTACATAAACAGTTACAGTACAGTTATGTAACAACAGTACATTCATGCATTTACATGTACACTACGTACAGTACATTACATAATAACAGTGGTTGGTTAAAGTAGATTCAAGTAACTAACACAGTGAAAGCACCCTCTGGTGTTAAAAAGTTTCTTTGTAACCGTATGGTCTAAGATAAATGATGTCAGTATTGATATTTAATACAATAAAAATCAAACATCAAGCATTTTTAGATGCTATTTTCTTATATAATATTTATTGTATTTGCTATTTATTCGTATTTAAGAATAACTGATCTATACTGAGTAGAAATAAGCTGTTATTCCTGGCAATTTATTCACCTTAAATTAGTTTATAAAGATGTCTAAGTTGGGCACACTATCAATATGGGTGATATTTTAAAAATTATTATTGGCACAAAAATATTATTGGACACACGTATTTCATTTGGATTAATAAATAGCTACTAGCCTATGGAGCACTTTGAATAAGATTTTAGGTATAATAGAGGATTATACTTTAAAAGTAAGAAATACTTTTAATAAATAAATAATAAAGTAAGAAATGTAATATTTTTTAAATAAAATTATCATCAGATTAAGCTTACCAAGTTTATGAGTACTGAAATTTTATTAGTAATTGAAAACAAATGCATAACCCCAGAAGATTATAGTAGAATCTCTGAAGAAAAATAAGCTAATCAATAAGTCACGAGAAATATAGATGAAAAAAAAAAAGCTTATCAAGAAGACAAGAGAAATATAGATGAATGTAGTGAGAGACTTCTATGGTTTTTCAAAATTCTGAGGGATTCCAAAGAGGTCTTCTTGAGGAAGAAGGAGAAGCCCACGAGGGAGAAGAAGAGACTAGAAAATATCTGATTAGGAAGAGAAAATCACCTTAATATTTTAAACATATTAAATCGAGTATTTTATTAGTTAACGACAATTATCCCAAGATTTTTGGCAAAATAATATTACTACCAGACAGAAACCAGTGGTTAATCGGAATGAAAAGCTAGTTCAACTGTATAATGGGGGTTTGGTAGTGTTATCTGTAGAAAAAAAAAGATAATTAAAAAAAATGCGTGTTTGGCAAGGGATCAGGACAGGACTACAAGAAAACTAACGACAAAGCTTGTTTAGTTGCAAAAGGTTGTTCTCTGAAGTATAGAATAGACCTTTAACCTGTGTTAACGTATTTAACTCTAAGAATTTTATTTGCTCTCTCAGCCAAAAAGGGATTGGAGGTTCACCATGCAGATATCAAGACAGCTTTTTTGAATAGTAAACTAGAGGAGGAGAGGTGTATATGAAATAACCAGAGAAATATTGGTAAAGGTAAAAATAAACCTGGTCTGCAAGTTGAATAAAACTATTTACATATTAAAGCAGGCATCCTGATTAAGGCATAATAAAATAGATAATACAAAGAGAAGACTAAATTATATTAAATCTGAAAATGACAATTTTTTATATTATTAGAAAACTCATGGTAAAATCAAAGTAGTCATTTGTTATGTGGATGATGTTTATGTACAGTTTAATAACTATGAAGAAGTGGACCAATTGAAGAAAGCCTGAAGTGATGAATACCAACTAAAAGACTTAGTTGAAGAAAGTAAATGTTTAGAAATAAGAATAAGAAGAAAACAAAAACATGAAATTTGTCTTGACCAACAACATTATATAAAAGATATTATCAAGAGATTAATGTGCTAGAGTGTAAGACTGCCGTATCTCCATTAGCAGTGAATTTGAGGTAGTTAACAAAATGGAGGGCAATCCCTATCGGTAACTCATAGGTTATTTGATGTACCTAACAGTTTTCATGAGACCAAATATTTGTCACACATTTACCAAATTAGCTCATTGACATGCAGAAAAATGATTAATTACCTTTAAATGATAAATTAATGGTACCTAAAAGGATCTAAAGATCTATGCCTGTATTTTAGGAAAAAATAATTCAATTCTAATTGGATTTGCTGATGAAGATTGGGCATGAGAAAGCTATTACCGAAAATGTTATATGGGATATGTCTTTCCCATGACTAATGGTGCGTTATCATGGGAGTCTAGAAAACAAACAAGTGTTGTGTTGTCGAGTGGGGAGGCTGAATACATGCATTTGGTGAAGAGTTCTAAGGGAGTAATGTTAAATGAATTCGCAGAAAATGACCAGCCCGTAACAATTACCATTATGGGTATTGTAATAAGCAGAGAGCAGAAAAACTCGCATCATCCCAGTTTTTCACAGAAAAATAAAACATGTTGATATCCCCTATAACTTTGTAAGAGAAACTACCGAGAAGAAAGAAGTGGGTGTGAAGTACTTAAAGACTGAACAAATAGTTTCAGATTTCTTGACCAAATGAGTTAATTATAAAGTATTGAAATTTTTATTGTATATTTCGTATCAACTTGTTAGATTATTGTATTATATTTTTACAGATGTTTTATTTTTTTTTTTTTGTCACATAGTTAAGGTAGAGTATTTGTAATAATGGAATTATATGAAGTTAGAACTGGTCTCTGTGGTCAATAATCAATAATCTAGTTGTTGTACCACACCATTGCTTACATCATCTTGTAGTATGTTGCTTCTAGTAATACGAGGGTGGTCTGAAAAGTTTCCGACCTCAACATGAAGATAGCAGCAGTCGTAAATAAAAGCTAGTGAATTTCGTTGTTCATCTGTTGACAGTTACTCACCAAAGTTTCAGCCATTTAGGACGCGCAGTTGTTGTGAAACAGACGTTTGAGTGAGTCGATGTGAGTGTTTTTATGAAAATGGACAAAATCGAGTATCGAGCAGTTAATAAATATTTGTTTTTGAAAGGCAATACGCCTACGCAAATCAAAGACGAGTTGGATTCTGTGTATGGGGACTCTGCACCATCATGTTTTGGGCAGCTGAATTTAAACGTGGTCGTAAGAGCTTGGGAGGCGATGAACGTTCGGGACGTCCAAAAACTGCAACTACCGACGAAAACATCACCAAATGGTGCTAGACGACCGCCGAATTAAAGTGAGAGAGATAGCAGAGGTTATAAACATGTCAAAAGAACGTGTTTGTCACATATTAAATCAACATTTAGAGATGAGAAAGCTGTCCACGCGTTGGGTGCTGCGTTTGCCAAAAACGTGTTCGAATGAGCATTTCCAACGCTCTGTTGGCGCAGTTTAGGTGCTATAAATCCGAGTTTTGGCGCCGATTAATTACTGTGGATGAAACTTGGATACACCATTATACGCCCGAAACAAAAATACAGTCCAAACAGTGGACTGCAAAGAGGGAAACGGCTCCAAAAAAAGCAAAATCTGTTTTTTCGGCTGGGAAAGTGATGGCGACTGTTTTTTGGGATAGTCATGGAGTTATTTCAATCGATTATCTTCAAAAATGAAAAACCATTACAGGAGCATACTACGCATCAATACTTGACAAGCTGAAGGCAGAAGTTGCGGAAAAACGGCCACATTTGCAGAAAAAGAAAATCCTGTTTCACCAAGACAACACACCGTCTCACACCTCAGCGGTTGCCATGGCGAAAATCGATGAATTACGGTTTGAACTGCTTGACCATCCGCCTTAATCACCAGATCTAGCCCCAAGCGACTTTTTTTTGTTCCCTCATCTAAAAATTGCGCTCGGAGGACAGATATTTTTGTCAAATGAAGAGGCAATCACCTTCGTGAACGATTATTTTGCAGAGAAAAACACCGAGTACTATTTGGACGGGTTACAGAGATGGGAGCATCGCTGGGAGAAGTGTGTAGAGTTACAAGGAGACTATGTTGAAAAAAAAAAAATTCTGAAAAAACGTCTTGTATCTTTGTTAGGTCGGAAACTTTTCAGACCACCCTCGTATATGTTTGTATAAAAGTATTTGGCTTTCTTATTCAAAATCGCAAAACTTCAATAATTTTTATGCTAGGTCAATAAAGAATAAAAAATGTGAAAAGTTTGGTCGTACAAAGCTACATATAAGACGAAACGACTAATATATTTATATTTAATGGCTAGAGGACCTCTTCCATTGTGTGAGTGTAACAGTTTTCTATCAACTATGAAGCACATAACATCTGACTGAGTGTTAAAACTTTGTTGACAAAAAAATAAAATGAAATGTCAAATGATACTAAAGACACTATTATGTGATATTATACAGGACCCTAAAATATTGGCATACTGTTAACATTTTTGAAGGAAATCAAAATGCTCTCCCAACATTTTGAGTGGCCAAATAGTAACATTTGATGAGTGATGAGGCTCACCTTATGAAAATAGTAACAGATTTTCTCTGAAATTCATAACCCTGTGTGGTTGACATGACTTTGGAAGAGGCCCCTAAGCGGTAACTACAGTCCAATTAACTTTACAATACCTTGATACAACTAATTCTCACTTACAGATCTAAAACCTGGATTTTAACTAAAACTGAGGAACTGTTTTTTCTTGTAAGTTGCATATATCTGTTGTAATAAGGGGTTAGGAAAGTAAAAAAAAAAGGTTGGAAGTTCACCCTGAGAACTGATTGAATGATTTTTGCTGATAAAGTCATGATAGACACTGGTAAGAGGTGAGCAAATTTGTACCATCTCTCCTAGGGTACTTATTTACAAATGCAATAGTTATTATATTGGAACATGAGCGTAGTTTGTTTACTACTATGTTATAATGAATGTTATTATTGTTTACAAATATATTCCAATGGTAGTTCTTTGTTTGAAATAAGTAATAGAGGGACCGGAAAGTAATGTCGTTTTTTTTACAATAAATTCAAACATAAATTTTTAACGAGTTTTTTTTTAATCAATGGTGTAATCACCCCCGTTATCAACAACCTTCTACCATCTAGTGTACAAATTTTCAATGCCGGACCGATAAAAATCAATTGGTCACTGAGAAAAATATCTGGATGATGGCATTTTGGACATCATCCAAATTTGCAAATTTTTTAGCGATCAGAATAAATTGAAATTTGAGGGTGCAATACCGGGCGAGTATAGTGGGTGAGACTGGAGATGGAAAATGGGTCCTCTATGATAATCCAAAACACAAAAGGCAGTGCCTCTCTGCGAACGAATCGTCACGAAGTACACCTAAGCCAGCTTTACACTCCAAAAAGGCGTTTTTGTGTGTTTGGTGGAGTATTTGCGGGATCGTTCGTTTTGAAGTGCTGAAACCTGGACAAACTGTGAACGCAGACCTTTTCTGCAAACATTAGGATTTAGTAAATCAATCTTTAATTTTAAGAGAGCTCAGCGATCGTCAACAGAAGGCGTAATTCTGGAACACGATAATGCAAGACCGCACTGCGCAAGATGAACCCTGGAAAAAATTAATGAATTGGGGTGGGAGGTATTGCCTCACCCACGATACTCGCCCAATATTGTGCCATCGAATTTCCATTTATTCCGATCACTACAACATTTTCCAAGTGGCAAAAAATTTGAAAATTTGGATGATGTCCAAAATGCCATCTCCAGATATTTTGCTCAAAAACCAATTGTCTTTTATCGACCTGGCATTGAAAATTTGCATACTAAATGGCAAAAGGTTGTTAATAACGAGGGTGATTACTTCATTGATTAAAAACAAAAACTTGTTAAAAATTTATTTGTTTGAATTTAATGTAAAAAAAACTATATTACTTTCCGGTCCCCCTAATATATAGTAGTTTGGAGTCTACCATAACTTAGTTTCATCTTTGAAGCTAGGCTGTACTAGAAGGCTAGACAGAGTAGTTATGAAGGATTGCACTTGTGAAAAGCTACCACCAATTAGTCCTCCACGTATTATTGGAGATCAGTTGAGAAAGGCAAAACAGGATTATTTGATCCGACTCAAGCTGAACTTGAAGCTGAAGGGGAAACAGGAAAAACTGGAAGAATCTGATCTTGAAAGTAATGACTTCCTGAGGGGTTATATAGTCACAGAAGTAAGTATACATATTAGTAAATATAAATAGTTTTTTGTTAGTGGATCTTTAGTTGCTAATTGACTCAGACTGATGAAATCAGATATTAGATTTTCATTGGGTTTATAAAAGGACAATATTTTGAGATACTATACATGTTGTTCTCAATCAAACACCCACTCACATCTAATTCCAGGGCTAACTATGATCTCAAGAATAAATAATTTCTGATTATAGTCTTATAATTTACTTAACTTAGGTCAAAGATGCTTTGGATTTACCAACATAAAAAATTCAAAGTGCCTTAAACTAATACATATCTAATTAACTCTGGTGTATTTACACACAATAGACATAGGGATAGAGCACATTATACCTGGATGCCTCTTTTAAATTAATCATAATAATTCTAATTTACAAGATAGTTTATATTAAATCATTGATTAATATAAGGTTTATCAACAGATGTGAAAATAGATAATAACTTTGAGAAATACATAATATCCTTCTCTATACATTTTTAATTTATTCATCACTTTGTTGCGACATTTCAGACGCCATTAGTCCATCTCCTGGCAACATCTTCACAACCAGAAAAACATTGGTACAATCACGATTAGTAAAAAAAATGTTTTCTTTAAAAAACAATATTTCACTAAATGTACATCATATGCTTCCTACTTACATGTTATCTTGTTCTAAATTAAAAACAATATTTAAAAAGAGAAATAAATTAATTAATGTTGTCTATTAAAATATTTCCTGGCTAGAAAATAGTCCATTGTGTTTAAAATAGTCACTGTCCCTTAGTCAGTACTCTCTGGGAATTAGTTGTAGAGCTGGAAGTGTTATCAGTTATGTCATGTTATCAGTATCAGTTCAATGTTCTTTTTCATATGTTCATTCTGATATGTCTAGCTGTTATCAAATAATGCTATTGAAATAAATTTAAAAATTAAACTTATTCACTTATTATCCCTTCACACCTATTTAAAAGTTAACTGTAGTGTTTATATTTTTTGTTAAGTAAATGGATTCTAAAAGTTTGCAGAATCAGTTATTCTCTTCTTTTCCAATAATTTTTGGAGGGTCAACGTCAAAGAATGTTGTTGAATAATACTATAGTTAGCTCAAGGTGTGACATTTACATTTAAATTGGTTCTTATTAGATATTGTTTTTAATTCTGTACAATTTTTACCAATTTTTTTTTTTCTGGTTGTGTAAATTTTTCCTGATGATGGAATAATGAAGATGAAAAGTCGCTAATAAATAAAAACAAATCTAGAGAAGGATATGACGCACAATTTTTTAAAAACTATTGTAATCACTGATTAATGTTATAATAAACAAAAGAACTTCAATTAAAAAAAAAATGTGACCTTTATCAGTCATGAATATCAGTAGTCGACTGACTTATGAATTCTTAAGTTCTTTGTACTGTAGGTGGTTGGTGTCGTCGGCCTTCTCAAATGTTAGTTGGTTGGCAATCTTCAGAGCTTCCGACCCTTTTTAGATGGTAAATAACAACTGTTACCTTGGTTCACAGTTAACTTCAACTTAATTGTCATTAACACTGATTTATTGCTACTCCTGAATGTGTTGGAATAATGCAGTCACAACTATTCCAATGTTTGAGTATACTCAGCAATAGATTGACTGGCAATTGTGTTGTCATTCTGTTATCTGGCAAACGTCTGATATCTGGCCAAAGACTTCCAGCCTGTAGCGACAGGGGGGGGGGATCAATGGGTACTAGTACCACCAGCACTGTACACAACACATCACAATTTTACAGCAAATTAATGGTACAAATTTGATTTTAAATATGTTTTCTGAACATAACTTACCTCCAACTCCCATGGTGAAGCCAACCAGATTCCAACTTCTGTTTTACAAGCATTATTGCAAGGTTCTTTTGAAGGGGGTGCTGTATTAGTAGGACATAAACTTGATCTACAGATTACTTGTCTGGTTCGTATTCCTGGTCCACACGGTGTAGAACACTGTAAACATGAACCTAAGTAGTTTTTACCACTAAGACCATATTGGATTGTTAATTAATGCAGAAATTAGCTCACTAAAACAATATAAAATTATTTTTGAATACTACAGAGTTAATAATACAGAATTAGGTAACTTTTGATATAATTCCTTTATTATGCTATAATTACAATCTGCCTTTTATAAGGCAATAAGTAATTAAGATAAATGCTCTCATTCATACCATATTTACAGTTCATCATTCACAGCTGAGAGACCTCCCAAATCAACCGCGAAGAGAAAGCGGAGTCTTGGGAAGTCCCCCACGCTCCTCCGTCAGCTGCGTCACCGGATACTAGCCAGTGGAGGCTGACCAAGAGCGCGAGAGCCACAGACGCTCAAGACATGATTGGAGAAACTGGCCATTGCCAGGACTCTCACTGTCACGCGTTTATAGCAGGTCACGAAGCCACTGCCGTTTTAGTCTCCGAGGAGGTTATAGGGATGAGTGGCGCAGTGCAATGACTGTGCTACAGGATTAGGGTGGTTGGAAAGGCTACTGTGGAATTTCATAAACTTTGAAGGGATGAGTTCTAGAATGTAGGGTATATTAAGGTCGTTATGAAGGGTTTTGTTGCTGACATAATAAGGGGCATTTACTATTGTTCTCAGGACTTTTGATTGAAAGGATTGGATACGCTTGATGTTCGACTTTTTTGCTGTCCCCCTAATAAGGTAACTTATGTTTACGATGAGTTATCCACACAGAATTAAATCCTTTCAGTGATAACTCAAATACAGGTAAGTTCTATGGCACAAAAATGAACTGAACAAAAAATATAACGGACATAAAATAAACAAACAGTAAATGATGAATTTATGCCAAATTACAATACACTTTATTAAAAAAATAAAATGATACAGAATGGTATTGCCGTTAGTTATAAAAATTAAGAAATAACAATATTTACGCACCAGGCCTGGTGTGTATAATTATAAATAAATTTACTATTTTGGGAAAGAAAATTTTGAACTGTTTTTTTTTCAACGAATATTCATTAATAAAAACTTCTTCTTCTTTGTCTTCCTCTTGTGCCTTGTTATCAGCGTCGAGGAGCCTCGATAAATTGGAGCCATCTCTCTCGCTCCCTACATAGCTGCTTCATCTGCTGAAGTATTTTGCCTTTTTTACCTCCAATCCTCTGGATGTTCTCCTGGTAAGAAATTCTGGGACGTCCTCTCGGTCTTTTCCCAGATGGTTGGGCTTCTAGAACTTTCTTTGGTTCTATTTCATCTCCCATGTGGCACACGTGGCCAAACCACTTCAGCTTTAATAATAACTAAAATACAATAATATAATAAGAAAATAGAGGTAAAATTCTAGGGATGAAATTACAATTTAGTAATGTAATTATTCTTTTAATTCTGAAATCACAATTTCATAATTACAAAGTCATTATTAAATAGCAGCAATAATTTCAAAGTAAATAAGGAGTAAACAAAATGTTGAGTGAAGATAGGAAGACAAGTTTATATTCACGTAGTTGTCAGGCAATAGAGGAGTGTTGAAAGACAACCAGATGCCAACGGAAAGGCCCATTCAAAAGAGTAGAGAAGAAGATTGGGGTCTTCCAAGTCGGCACTAATAAGTTGGTAGGCCAACCTTACCAAGTTGATCTTGAGGCCGGTTTTAAGTTCTAAGGGGAAAGTACTTGTACAGAAGTTACTTCAACTCTGATACGGAGCGAAAGCCACGGCCCCAAAGCCCTAAAGTACTATCTTTGGGTCCAGAGTTCACTCTAACTTATTCATTGCTTCAAATTTAGAGTTTTTCAAACTATTTTTCTTTATGTTGATGTAACCAAAAATAAGATAGGTGTTAAGAAGGAATAAAATAAATACATTTTTATAACTCACATTTAAGTTTTAAATATAGGTCCATTTATATAATATTTACATTACTTTCTTAAACGTTTACCCTGGCTTAAACATACCGCCCACCAAATTTTCGTGGAAAATTTAAACAATTGGTAAGAGATCTGGTGGTGCTAGATTCATTTTTCTATGATTGTGATAGCAATCGTGCCAGTTTGGAAACAGCCTGTGTGTGTTCTCCTTTATGAGTTTTAAATTTGACTACCTTAACGATCTCATTCCAGGATGGGTTTTAACTGTTCTACCGATGGGCCAGTCTTGAACTGAAACATTTGGATCTTTAAGAAAAACTAGTGTCCTTGAACTGAAATCTTGTTTTGTCAAAATTTTGTCCGCTGCTGTAAACTCACTATTTAGGTAGTCATAGTACCATCTAGTCCAGACGTCCTGTATGCAATATTGTACCATTTGCCACCTTGATAATCTTTAAAGTTATATGTGGGTAGTGACTACAAGGGAGTAACGATAAAAAAATGATCTGGGGTAAGGACATCATACTCATTAGGAGAGGAGTACATGGGGTACAAAGGATGAGAATTGAGGACCACCTCAATTTTATTTAACCACAAGAGTGCTCAGCTCTTCAAATATTAAAATATATTTACCCACATTTCTATTGAAATGGTATTTGAAGGATTTCATCCCTGCTTCCCAGAGACCACCAAAGTGTGGTGCGTAAGGGAGTCTAAAAGACCATTGGATTCTTTGATTGTTAAGATGATATTTCACGACATCTTTGATATTTTTGTTATTGAAACATACTAACAGCTCCATTAAGTGTCAATTAGCTCCAATAAAATTACTACCACAGTTCGAAAAAACTTGATTGGGCAGACCCTTCCATGAAATAAAGTGGTGGAGAGCTGCTAAGAACATTTCGGTGGAGAGCTGAGATACTACTTCAAGATAGACCGCCTTTGTGCTCATACAAACAAATAAGCAAACAAAGGCATTCTCCAAATTTTCCTTTTGATGTTTTGAGTCTTTAATTAGGAAGGGACCCACAAAGTCGATTCCCGTATTAATAAATGCTCTACCCAGTTAATATCTAGAAGGTGGCAAGTTGGCCATTTTCGCACTATAATTCTATGCTTTAAATCGATGACACCGCAAAAACTGATGTATTTGAGATTGGATCAATTTTCTTTGCAAACTTATCTAAAACCTTCTTTGGAGCATTGATTGAAGCAATTGTGGATCCGCATACTGTATCTAAGGTGGTAGAGAGGTCAACGATGAGGACACTAAAATGCACATTTTGTGGTTTCAAAATAGGGTGTTTAGCTTTTTATTTTAACAGAACATTAGTTAGTCGACCCCCCACCCTATGAATACCCCAGCTATCAACAAAGGGTGACAGAGCCATCAAATTGGAGGATTTGGGGCCATGGAAAGGAAATTCCGTTCCAAAGTAAAACTGCTGAGACACTTTTATTATTGTCTCTAAAGCAAGATTTAGTTTAGTAGACCCCTAAAAGTCCTGTTTGTTTGTTTGATGTCCTCAACTGCACATTATGAAAGAATGTATGCGCATAAGGGAATACCCTCACAAGTTTAAAGTATTATATTATTCAACAACAATCTTTATTGTGCAATAATTACAATCTGCCTTTTATAAGGCAATAATAATACAGATAAATGATCTCATTCATACCATATTTACAGTCATCATTCACTCGCTCATTCATACAATAGGACATGATTGGAGAAACTGGCCATTGCCAGGACTCCCACTGTCACGCGATTATAGCAGGTCACGAGGCCACTGCCGTTTCAGTCTCCGAGGAGGATTATAGGGATGAGTGGCGCAGTGCAAAGACTGTGCTACAGGATTAGGGTGGTTGGAAAGGCTACTGTGGAATTTCATAAACTTGGAAGGGATGAGTTCTAGAATGTAGGGTATATTAAGGTCGTTATGAAGGGTTTTGTTGTTGACATAATAAGGGGCATTTACTATTGTTCTCAGGACTTTGATTAATAGGATTGGATACGATTGATGTTCGGATGATGTCCCCCATAGCTCTTATTCCGTATGTCCAGATTGGCTTAAGTATAACATTGTAAATTAGTAATTTGTTTTCTATTGAGAGATGGGATGTCCTTTGAAGTAGTCTGTACAGTTGCCTAAAGCGTCTTTTTAGCCTCGTATGTGGTTTCCAGGTCAGTCGTTTTTCGAGGTGGAAGCCTAACTTTCAAACTGTCTCGAATACAGGGGGAGGAATGTAATTAAAATAAACTAGTGGACACGACTAGCGGAAAAGGGTGAAGGTAATGTGGGAACATTTTGCTTCATTAACTTTGATCCGCCATTGATTGCACCAATACTCGATCTCGTCAAGGTGTTTTTGAAGGTTATGGGATGCTATGTCGGGGTCTGGGTGGGATGACAAGACTGCAGTATCATCTGCAAATGTGGCTAAGAAGGTATTGGGAGTAGAGGGGACATCAGTGGTGTATAGGTTATAGAGGATGGGGCCTAGGACACTGCCCTGTGGAACTCCTGCATTTATGGGATAGTAGTTAGAGTATTCTAAACCACAGCAGACTTGGAATAAGCGGTTTGAAAGGTAGGTCTGTAGGATTAGGAAAAGGGTCTGTGGTAAATGTCTTTTGAGCTTGTAGAGCAAACCTGCGTGCCAAACCCTGTCAAAAGCTTGAGCTATATCAAGAAAGGCAGCAGTGCAATAATTTTTGGTTTCAAGGGCTGAGGAGATGTGATCAACAACGCGAAGGCCTTGTTGAGCAGTGGAATGTCGTTGGCGGAAAACAAACTGGTGTGGGAAAAAGGTTTTCAGATTCAACAATTGGAAGTAGACGTTTTAGTAGGAGTTTCTCAAATATTTTTGAGAGGATAGGGAGTAGGCTAATTGGACGGTAAGATGAGGCGTCATTGGGTGGTTTACCGGGTTTGGCGAATAGGACAATAATGGAATGTTTCCAGAGGAGAGGAAAGTGCGTCGTTCGGATAATGCAATTATATATGTAGGTTAGGAAGATTATGGCTTTAGGAGGAAGTTGTTTGAGAATTTGAGGAGTTAGGAGATCATATCCAGGGGATTTTCTGTAAGGTAAGTTTTTCAGAAGGTATTTGACCTCAGAGAGATTAACGACTTTTGGTGGAAGAGAGAGAGGAATAGGTGAAGTGAGGAAATCTTCCACAGTTGTGCTGTGAGTATGGCTTTGATAAGAAAGGTGAGGTGTGAAAGTATGGGTAAGATGCAGAGCAAATTCCTACGACCTATCCCCATCCGAGGCTGCCCAGGACCCATCATCACGACGGAGTGGATGTGAAACAGCTTGATACTTTAGGATTTTTTTGGTTACATTCCACAAGGAGTTATCCCTGGTAGACAGAGAGGAGAGGTAGGAATTAAAAGAATCAGAATGGAAGGATGCCAATCGCCGCTTTACCAATTGGCAGTACTGATTGTACGAGCGGCGATCGGCAGGATGCCGGGATCTTTGCCACACTGTTCTAGAGCGGCGTTTGGATTTGATTAGATCTTTGAGATGCTGAGGTAAACGATTATGATTGTGGATTATTGGGTGACGATGCCTCCCAAGCCGACCCCTGGATTAGAGTAGTGAAGGAATGCACTACATTATCTAGGTCTTGGGATGTTTTCAGAGGTACTTTGAGGTCTACAGAGTCTGTAAGAATCTGGGGGAAGTGGTCCCAGTCAACTGGGCCCCTAATGAATGAAGGAGGAGGCAGTTTGTGAATTGGATTTAGGGAAATGGTTAATAATAATGGGCTATGGTCAGAGGAGAGGTCATCGAGGCGCTTGAGTGAATAGTTTAGTGTTCCTAAACTATTGTAGAAGAAAAAGTCAAGGAGATCAGGATTTCGGTTGGGATCTGATGGTAGGTGGTGGCTGTGTCAGGAGAGATAGTGGAGCAATGTCTCCGTGTGAGTGCAGACAGCAAAGCATGTCCTCTTGTATTTGTGGATCTTGAGCCCCAGTGTTGGTGCTTTGCGTTAAAGTCCCCACCCACAAGGAAACGATGCCCAATGGAGTCTAGAAAGGAGATGAATTGGGAATCGGGAATGGATTTATTGGGAGGGCAGTACACTGATGCTAGAGTAAGGGGAAAAGTGACGATGGTGATTGACACTGCAGTGGATTGAAGGAAATCATATGCTACTGTAGGGACTGGAGGTATCAAGTATTGTTTAAATCTAGTCAACCTCTTTGTACTAGAACCTCTTTGTACTAGGACCTCTTTGTAATTGAACTTTGTAGCAGAGTAGAGAGATTGTGATAAGACTGTAAAAAACCATAATAACCCTTAATAAGTGTTTTTTTAATTACCCACACTACCAAAGGAACTCTTGTTTCAGTAATAAGAGCTACATCTATGTTTTTGTCATGGAGTAGTGCTGTCAGTTCGTTAGTGTGGGTGCGAACACCATTCGCATTCCAAAGGAGAATGGATAAGGAGTCGGAAGGATCCACTTATGGATTTTGTTTAACGGGGATAAGGTAGGAGACAAGATTTGTAAGAAGGGAAATGAGAGGGGTAATTAGGGTTCTGAACTCTGTAAGGAATGAGGTTAAAAGGCTGGTAAGATCTGAAGAGCTTGAAGGTGGCGGGATATGGAGATGTGTGGTCGAGGATGGGATTGATTTTGCTGGTTGCTGGGATGAGCGGAGTGCTGGGAAAGAAGAACTTGCGGAGGAGGAGTGGGCAATGCCTGTGGCTGCTCTCTGTTCCGAACTGCGTCAGTAAAAGAGACTGAAGGCCTCAAACTACTGGTGGGGGCGCTTCTTGGGCTACCTGTGGCTGGTGTTTCTTCTTCAGGACGACGACGTTGTTCACTTCTGGACTTCAGAATTCTATAAGCCTCACAGCCCTTATAGTTTGCCAGGATGCCTTGCTGACAGAGCACGCATACAGCAGGTGATTTTAGGGGCTTCTTGCACAATTCACTTTTGTGCTGCCCACTGCACTTTACACACCTGGGAGGGTGGTAGCAGTATGATTTTGTATGCCCATATGCCTGGCAATTATGGCATTGGACGATGTCTCATTTCGGGTAAGGCTTTTCAACCTGTACTCTTGTGTAGTATAAGTGGTTAAGATCGTAGATTTTCTCCACTCCAGCTGTTCGCTCTAGATCTACAAAGAATAAGGGCATTGGTGTCTTGATATTTGTATCATTTTCTTGTCTTTCCTCCCGGAGGACATTCGTAATTTGGCGAACCTTGTATCCTAAGCTTATCAGCTCCTTTTTTATCTCGTCCGCTGGTGTTGTGGGATGCAGGTTTCTAATCACCACCCACAGCGATCTTTCTTGCTTTAGTTGGTAGGTATGAAAATCAGCCTTGGTTTCTTCTAGGTATTTTATAATTGCTTGGTATGTGTCAGGAGTGTCCGGAGAAACTTTTGTGTCCCGAGATCGATTGAGGCAAGTATATTTGCCTGTACCTACAATTTGGCTCAATTGAGTACATAGTAATTTGAAATTACTAATATTGCGAACGAATATCGCTGGTGGCTTAGGCTGTGTGGGTGTTGTTGTAGAGTCCATGTCCTCTACCTCAATATTTTTCAACACCTCGTAACTATTGGGTGTGAAAAAGGGAGACTCATGAGTTCTTGTTGTTTGTTTAGATGTGCTGGGTTGTGATGGTATCTCTTCCATAGAGCTGCTGGGTGCTGAAGAATTTATTGGGATATTTCGATTAGATTGCCGCGGCTTACGTTTGACTGGTGACATAGTGGGCGTAGGTCCCAATGATCTTGAGCGTTTTTTCTTATTTTCAGAAATAACCTGTTGGTAGAAACGCATGTTTCATATTCAGTTTTTTTTTATTAGTAAAAAAGAAGTACGTAACGCCGGTGGGATTCAAGCTCACAACTCCCAGTGGCGAGTCACGGGTCTTGGCTCTAAGCCACCAGACCGATTGGCTCAGAGAACTATCGTTAGTGAACAATCGGTGAACGTCTAGCTAGGCGTTCCAATATGGCCGACTACTCTATCCGATATCACTTATTACACTTTACCTAAATATAATAAGCAATTTACTCACTCTTGAGGGCTCCCTCAAGTTGCCTGCTGGAACAATTTTGTAACTGAACTATGGCCTATAGATGATAGTATATAGTATTTGAATGACGAGCGAAGTAGAGAGATGTTCTAGAAGGTAGCGCATGCGCAAAAACTCCAAGTTTAAAGTAAGATGAAAATTTGTCAATTATTTTTAACACGTGGTGATCCATTGATGGAGAACTTAAAACATAGTTCCGAAATGTCTCTGGAAGAAAAAAGGTTTTAATGAAATCATTACTAATCGGCCATGTTTAAAATGAGTCTTTCAGTCATATCGGACCTTCCCACCAAGCACCGTCCTCGGGGAAAGAGCTAGGTGTCAATTCCCTGACGCTATGTACACTGCATTATTCTGCGACGAGGTTTTTTAAAATAAATCACATTTATTTATAGGAATTAAGTTAATTTTAAAAGGTTGTTTTTTTGTTGAAATAATGCGCATAGAAATGGTGTTTGGACCTCAGGTGTGAATGTGGGAATATAATATATAGAAATGCTTTGGAGTTAGTAATAAGCATGAGTGAATAAAGTAGGAATATGAAGTGGAAGTATGAAACCAATTGTAGAGACCACCTATTCACCAACTATGAAGAATATATATATAATTGTTTGTATTAAGCTACCATTTAAATCATATAAAATGTGAAGATATTTTCATGGTCAAGTTAAGTTTTATTTTAAAAAGAATATTGGTTAAATATAATATGTATTGTTTAGACCTTGGAAACAAAGAACAGGAAAGCTGACCCTGGGCAATAAAAATCCAGGGAATCACTATTACCCTTAATAATAAAAGCAGGTAAGCACTGTAAAGCCCCTGGCAAAGAATTATGACCTTTAGGTGATAACCACTGGAATGAAAGTAACCCTAAAAAAAAAAAAGAAAGGCCAGACCCCTTTGATAAACACTTTTATGTGGTGGGGATAGGCTATCTATAAATACCAGTGTTTAGGGGAGAGCCGGAGCTTTGATCTGAGTTATCTTACATCTTTAGTCATGCGTCATAGTTCTTGCCTTTCTCTTTGTATCTTAGTCAGTTAAGCTGTGAATCAAGTTGGCCAAGAGCCATGAGTACCTTATATGGGTATGGAAGGAAGAAAGAAAGAATGAATTCAACCCTATCATAAACAGCAAAGAATATCCATTTCATTATTGTTATATTTATGGTGACTATTACTTAAGCTATATAAAACTCTCCAGCCATCTATGTAAATATGAAACATTTTAAATAGTAACATTATACACTAGAGCTACATTAAACCCTGAGATAATATTAACTTAGTCATTATCACTATTCTTTATGAATGTCCTTTTACCTTTTATAATAAGAAAGTATAACTATATTTTAAAATAAAGCAGAATAGCTGGAATAAATTTATGTAGCCAATTATGTCAATATGAAATATTTGAAATAGACAAAATTATGCACTAGAACAAATAATACTTAAAGAACATATTATTATAAAAAAAAACTATTAATTATTATGAACTTTTTGAAAAAAATGTCCTTTTATTCCTAATAAATAAGCTGGTAAAATTTTAGCAATGAAGAGATTTTGTTATAATATATGATGAATATTTACAACCTTCTATATTTATTGAATATAGCTTGGTTTAGTTTATATTATAGATTATGCATTTATTTCTGAATTTATGAGTTTTGATTTATTTATTTTTGTTTAATTTGGTTATTAAAGAGTTAATTGGAGTTTCCTCATTATCTTTTGGTACCATTTAAGTAAATCCTGTCTTTTTTTTCAAGTTTAGTATTATAGCTGAGTTTAATCCTACTAATGTCTTCTCAATTTGAATATTTAATTCAGCCACATTTTATCATTTTTAACCTTTAATTTTATTTTCTCGTCAACGATTGATCTCTTACAATGTGTCACAGCAATCTAACAATGTAAGACAGCATTACGTAATCAAGTATTTCTCTCTCTGTAGAGGTTGATACTCATAGCTGTTTGCTGTTGTATTTCATTTCAGTCACCCTAACTAATAATTATTTTATTGCTAATACTCTCTATACTATTATCTTAACTCCAGATATACAAACAACACACAAAAATAATCACACACTTTTACAGAAGTAAATGTATCAAATTAGTTTAAAAAAATTAAGGTAAATGGAACTTTGTTTGTAATCCTATCTATCACAACATATTATTAACACTGGTTACCTCTCAATAATATATATTTTTAACTATAAAATGTATCTAACAAAAAAAATACATTCTATAATTATATTCCTTTTATATTTCAGCTTCCTACCTTAGACCAGAGTCCTATTTCCCAACTTTCAATCAAGTTGTAATCTGTATCACAGGGTTTCAGATGACATGTCTGTACTGAAATAGGAGTAGATGATGCACTACAAACTTCACTATTTACTGGAATCAGGTACCCCGCTGAAGTAAATTTTTTACATATAACATCCCTTCTTTGCACTCCTTCTCCACAAGTTGTTGAGCAAGAACTCCATTCCGATGGTACCCACCTTGGAAAAAATAACAATAGTTACTTTATTATAAGAGTGTTCTACAATAAAATCTGTTCAAGTTTAGCCTGAACAACTGGAATAACTTTTTAATTAGTGTAGTATGATTATTCTTCAATTTCACAACAAATGAAAAAAATCTTTATATGTGGAATCCTTTTTCCCTACTAATCACTTCCATAAATGTAACAATTATATTCAGTTCACTATCAGTGCAACAAAATATGAGCATATGGTACAGCATAAACAGGAGTTAGGCTGAGTTGTTGACAAAGAAAATGAGAGCAGGTACCAGAAAGTATATATGGTACATCGCATGAAGCAAAGAAATCATTGGAAACTTCAGAAATATTTGGAGCCATCCATATGTTGTGAAGGAAATGTTTTCAATATAATTCATGGACTTAAAGAAAAACAGTTTTGAATAGTCAATGTGAGAAATAAAACAATGTATATACACACACATATATATATATTTTTTTTTACTTCACACAAAAAAATATAACCCAAAAAACCTGAGACTAACAGAATCTAAATTCATGCAAAGCACAAACAGTGTGGCTAAAGAACCACTAACTCCCAAGGACGTGCTTTGCTATCTAACCTCTAATCCACTAACTCCATCAATCTCTCTCATCATACTCCTCCTACCTATTAGCCTACAGATCCCTATTAAAATCTTGACACCCTCGTTTCCATCATGGATTAGGAATTAAATTCGACCACTGCATGGCTCAATGACCCCTCATCCGATCATAGCCTTTTTCTCCCAACTCTTTCTATACACCCAACCCTTAAACCACCTCCTTCTTTTATTAGGGGGTCAGCTGACTGGGACCTCTTTTTAATTGATTCTATTGACCTAAAAACGTTTCAGAATGTAGAAATACTATGCATAGTTTTACTACCTATATCCAGCAGTGTTTTTGAAATGCTTGAATGAAAATTGAAAAAAAATGTGTACCTCAAAAACTACTCAACCTTGTCCACATCAAACGCCAATCAAAGCCTTATGGCAAAGAATCCAACACCTTTCTGATCACCGCTGTTCCAATCAAAATTACTAAAGTGGCACTTGTTAATCTTCCGATCCCAAACTTTCAGTTCTTTATCCACCACCTGAAATACCATTATGCATTCCATCCACTCCATCATGACCGTGGGTTCTGGCCTGCGGATGGGGAAAGATCTAAAGCATTCAAACAGCACAGCACCTTTCCCGTACTTTTACATCTCAAGCTAACCAATGAAATTCATCCTGTGCAACTTATGTTGAAGAATTCCATACATCTCCTATTCCTCTTTCATTTCCTCGAAAGGCAGTCAATACCTCTGAGGTTAAATACATTCTAAGCAATATAACTCTCTCTAAATCCTCTGGGTATGGTCTGCTCACTGCTCAGATCCTTCGACATCTCCCACCCAACGCAACATTTTTATAACAACTTACTATCCTCTTTCTTATCTGGAAATATTCCATTATTATCTTCTTCCAGAAACCTAGTGTTGCCTAATGATCCCTCATCTTACTGCCCAATTTCCAAATGTTTCGAAAGAATTCTAATCTAATGCCTCTTGCTCATATTTAAGTTAAAAAAAAAACCCTCCTTCTTACCCAACAATTTGGCTTCTGTTTCAGACACTCCACTACTCAACAAGGCCTCCAAATTGTTTATCATATATCCTCTGCACTTAAAGCCAAACACAACTGCATAGGTAGGTGCCTTTCTAGATGTAGCTGAGGTTTTTTGACAGGGTATGGCACACAGGTTTGCTTTTACAAGCAAAAAATCTCTTAATCAGATACTTGTTTTCTAATCCATCAATTCTATTTGTCAAACTGGTTCTTGGTGTCCACTGCGGCTCACATAGTTTAACTATTATCCCATTCAAGCAGAACTTTTTCAAGGGAGCTTCCTCAGTCCAATCCTATATACTCTATAGACTGCTGACATTCCTGTGAGTCCTAGCACCTTTCTTGCAACTTTTGCTAATGAAACACCATTTTTTTCATCTCATCCCAATCCATTAACTATATCCACCAACCTCCAAAATCATCTCAATGAGATAGAAAACTAATGTAACCAATGGAGAATTAAGGTGAATGAAGACAAATGCATTCACACCAATTTCACTCTTCAATGAGGACCCTGCTCATCTGTAACCTTCAATTAAATGTCGCTTCCCATGTCTTACTTAACAGAAAATCTAACCTCAGACTACAAAACAAGCTTCACTTATACAAACTTTTTATATTCTTTATTCCAAATTTTTATTCCAAAAAACAATTTGAACATACGGAGTAGAACTGGAAGACAGCCAAACCTTCAAACACTAAACAATCCAATCCAAAGTTCTCAAAACTGTAGTCAATACTCCCTTTTACATTACAAACTTATCCCTTCACAGTGATCTTCATGTGCCAACCGTCCTTAACCGTACAGCCTCCTCCATATTTTTCAAATTCCTCAAAAAACCTATCCAGTCATCCAAATCCTCTTGTCACTCCTTAGCCAGTAACACTAATCTTTAAAATCCTCCTTGCCACCTAAAACGATAGTGTCCTTGTGATCTATTGTTGAGTAGGGGGGGGGCTCCAGGCCAGTATATATATATATATATACATATGTATATGTATATACTTTAATACAAAATATATTATATGATGTGAATATTTGAATTGTATTTAAGTATAAATTAATTCTTACATCACATTTAATAATGCTATAACAAAAAAAATTGTATTTTTTAAAATAAAAGTCTCTTAAGTAAAGAATTATTCATATTTTAGAAATCTTTTATTACTTAAATGTACATTTGCAGGTTCTCATAAAGTTTTTAAAGCTTGTTTTACCTTGTGTATTAGGTTGGTAATGTATTTTAGATTTTGGTAGTGATTAAATGGTTTTTAATCTGGTTGAATTTTTAACTATCTTTATTAGAATAAATAGTAGTCTCATAGGACAAACAAATAACACACTTTACTGTAACCCTGTTTATTATGCACAGTGAACCTGAACCTCTACATCCGAGAGAACCCCTCACACCATACCAGTGTCGCCAATGCCAACTATATATCAATTTCAAGTCCATGTATAAAACACAAACAACAAATCACTTGAAATTGTATCAATTAATAAAAATAAAACAAGAGTAATAGCAAACAACAAAAAATTAATTTAAACAATGCTGAAATCTAAAAAATGAAAATTTATTGCTATTGAGCGCTTTAGTAAAAATGTCTGCTATGTTTGTAAAGTTCCATCTCTTTTGGTTGTAAATACCCACTTTGTCTCAATAGGTTTTGAAGTGGATGGGATGTCTTCAACAGGTGTCCAAGTTTTGAAATCCTCATGTGCAGTCAACTCTTTCTTTATAGCATCAGTCCAACCCCTTTTTACTGCCTCCGCATAAGTTTGTGGATCATCCTCAGTTAACAGACAAAAGGCTGTATGCAGATGAAAGTCTTTAAGGTATGAAGGAATTTTTCTTTGCCTTTCTGGTCTAATTTTCTTTCTATCACGGTTTTCTTCCTCAAATCCGTAGAACTCTTCTTCACTGTCTGAGAGTACATTCTTCTCTGTGTCTTCCCTTTCATTTTCCTCTTTGTTGTCTTCTTCATTAGATGGAACATATGCAGGTGTCTGAGAATTATTCTCCAAATAGTTAATCTGTGTCTCGTCAAACTTCACATCACGAGAAATAATTATCTCACCCTTCTCTGGGTCCCAAATCCGATATCCAGCACCAGAATAACCAACCATTTGTCCATCCCGACCTCTAGGTTCAAGTTTGCTTCCCTTTGGCAGTTGAAGGTACCAGACTTTACATCCAAAAACCCGTAGCTTCGACAAATCGTTTTTACCATAAAACATTTCAGCAGGTGTCCGGCCATTCAGTGCGACTGTAGGGGATCGGTTAAGTTGATATGCTGCGGTGCGAACCGCCTCCCCCCATAGATACTTTGGCAAATTACTATCAACGAACATTGTTCTCACCTTACTAAGAAGTGTCAAATTCAACCTTTCCGCAGCTCCACACTGTTGAGGTATACACCCAGCTGTAAATTCATGTACAACACCATTAAATCTGCAAAACTCCTTAAATTTGTTTGATCGGAACTCTCCACCCCTATCAGAACCCATTCTTCCACCCTATTCTTCATCATTCTATAAAAATCCACTAATTTTTCTTCAGCATCTGATTTTTCTTTAAGTAAATAAATGGTTGTAAAATGAGAGAAATCATCTAATATTGACAAGTAATACCTTTCGCCATCCATTGTTCTTTCATTGACAGGTCCCCAAACATCTGTGTAAATTAGTTCGCCTATTCGTGTAGATCGTGGGTATTCTTTTCTATTAAAAGGCTGTCTTTCCGCCTTACCTTTTTGCAAAATTGTCGGAGAGGTCACAGAGTGGCATAACTTTTAGATCTTCTATGTTTTTTATGTGGGATATGTTGACCCAGACAAGATAATTAACAGATTTTCCTTGCGCTGAAATAGATCAAGCTGCAGGGAATCCTCATTTAGACTATTTGAATAATTTTTACCATTGCTATCAACCTGTTTACCTGTTTAAAAGTCAAGTTTCCTATTTCGGGCTAATCCATAACATGTGATTGAGAGTATGTTAACCTTAACCTATTGGTAAATAGATATTCAATAATAACAATAAAAAAATCAAAGAAAAATAATTTCAAATATACTCAGGAAGACATATTTGTGTAGCATTGCATCGATGGTCATCTTGAAAGGGTTTTTCTAATGAAGAACAACGGCTATCTGGTACTATCATTTCATTTGATTGACGAAAGCAAATCAAAGATCTAAAAATTCCTGTGAAAAAAACTTTTATTTACTTTACAGATATATAATTATCTTCAGAAAATATAAGAAATAAATATTGAAAAAAACTATTTACGAAACAATCATATCATATTTTTATACCTGACTATGAAATTAGTATTCACCTTTGTAAGTAAGCTTATATTTTCACATTATTTATGCAAAATAATTGAATTATCAGGAAGGGAAATAGCATTCACTTATACAAAGCAATAAAATTGTTAATGGTTATTTAAATACTTCCTGTAGATTTGTTTTAAATGTTATTAGATAGAAAATATAAAAACAAATTTAAAATAAGTGTTTGGTATATTCAATGCAAGTACAATTTACAAATTCTCAAAACTACTTTATTAATAGCACCATGTAATTAATTTTCCATTAATCATTATAAAAAGCAAACAAAAATAAAATTATACTTTTGTATTTCTTTAATTTAAATTGGTTTTTCTTTTTGCGGGGAGGGATGTTTTCTTCCTTCTTTATCTTTCTCCACCATTTCAGGGAACTGGTTTAGAAACATTTGTAAACGGCAAAGAAGTCTCTTGGAATGGTGGACAAATATAAAAAAGAAATATAACATGACACCCCTGAAGTAATAAGCCATGCAAATTGTATTGCCTGGGATCACTGGAAGAAGTAGACAATTGTAATCTGGTTGAAATTAAATGGTTATTAGAACTTCATAACAATAAAAACAAGTCCACCATACTCAAGCGTAAGCAACAGAGCAAGCAATGTGGCCAGTCCCCTGTTGGGCAATGAAAAAATAGCGCCAACCTAATCCTTATAACATTAAACAGATGTCCTCAGAAGAAGAATCATTACCATCATCCTAGCTACAGTCCTAGTGTTCAAGCTAGGTAGGTCGATATCTCTCTATCTATCTATCTATCTATCTCTCCCTCCCTCCTTCCCTCCCCCCCTCTCTCTCACTCTCACTCTCACTCTCTCTCTCTCTCTCTCTCTCTCTCTCTCTCTCTCTCTCTCTCTCTCTCTCTCTCTCTCTCTCTCTCTCTCTCTCTCTCTCTCTCTCTCCCCCCCTTGCTTATTATGGTTGTACCACACTGAGTTGTTGCCTAACAGGTCATGGTGATTTCTCAGGCAGTCGGGTTCTTTGTCTTCTGGTAGTTCAAGGAGCAGTTGGAGATGGTGTTTATTCGGGCTGTGGGTTTGTGCTGGAGATGACATTTCTTCGGGTTGTGGGATGGTAGCATAACACCTCACTTAAACGGGGGGGGGGGATTCTGAACTAGTGTCTCAGCGACTGGTTGTAAAGGTAAGGTGAATGTCACCTTGCGAATTTGTGTGTTGTTTAGAGTAGCAGGTTTATCTAGTGTTGTTACAGCCTCATGGGGAGATGGCACATCTGTTGAAATAAGCTGTTTTTTTGCAGTGTTTCAGAATACGCTATGCATCCAACCTGGTAGTGACAGGAACCCAGGTGGTGGAGTATTGTACCAAATATCTACATTTTTTGGCTTGGACTCAGATGGTTTGAACTCTGGCCTCTTCATAAAGCAATGGACAGGACCGAACATATGCTGTGATTTTTGTGGTCTGGTTATTTCTGCGATGATCTACTAGAATTTTACACCAAGCCCCTGATCAAATCTCTACCCAGAAGGGCATCGTGACCAGGTGATACTTTATACAGTTCAGAAAGTATGTGCAGTTAACCTGATAACTTACTACCTGTACCTTCCCTTTACAGGGGACAGGGTCATTCAATAAAAGCTCTGAAGTTGATGTTGGCGAGTATGGTGTCTTTCTTTCTTAATACCAAGGTGCTATAGTAGCTATCAGCCAATCAGCTTGCTCAACACAACCTTAAAATTATTAGAAAAATCTATCTATCACTTGAAGGGACACCTCAATGACAATATTATTCCAATGCTCCAGCTTGGCATTAAAAGTGGTCTCTCCACCCTAACTGGATACTTCTATTGGCTGAATCTATTTGCAAGGGATTCTAAAATAGACATTATATTACTGGAACCTTTCTAGGTAAAGCATCAGCATTCAACACTGTATGGCATGATGGCTTATTATTATATAAGTTGTCTAATACCAAACCATAATATGAAATGCAGAGTTTACCTAATCCTGTGTTCATTATTTATTTCAATTAATTTGCCCTTCAAAGGTAAATCACAGGCATAGTTAAGTAAACTTCAATGAATAGTGTTATGTGATCCTGAAGTAAAGTTCCTGAAACTGGGAAGGCTGGTAACAGATAACCTGACTGAATTCTGCATGCAGTAGAATGCATATAGAATTAACCAGCACCATTTTTTTTATACAAAAGTTATTTATGTGTTGTTATTTTTTCTATCACTGTAAAATTATATTTTTATAATTTAGTTTTGTAAACTAATTTTTCTACAATTTGAAAATTTTAATGGCTACCCCTAGTTATTAAAATGATTCAAAGATGTATACATTTCAAATCAATGATAAAATATTGCCACTATTCAGTGACATTGAAACAGATTTCTGTAATACTATTACTACTTATTAGGATCACAAACCTCAAAGGTCTTTAGCCACCTACGCCAAATGCCTCCATTTCTTGGAGTTCTGCGTAGTTGCCGGCCAATTAATGACACAACAGAGTCCTTCTGTACTAGGCTTGGGTCTGCCCCAAGGGCTTCCTTCTACTTCTGTATTGAAGACTTTCCCTATTGCTCGATGTGGATCACTTTTGGCTGTGTGTTCATCCTACTGGAACCTTCTAGCATTTAATCTTGAAATGAAATTATCCTGTTTGCTAGATGATGTTCCCTTGTCATCCTTATTCCCCAAGTTATAGGGGGGGCTGTTTCCTAGGAAAGGTGACCAAAGGTTGTGTACTGTATATGACAACCTTGTGATGATGACCTTGGTGGCTATGCGGGTGCACTATTCTCATGTGGTTGAATGGTGTACTGAACTCAGTGCCTTAGTCATTTCTCTAAGCTCCCCACCCACGAAATATTAAAAAATAAAAATTATATGACAAAGTTGTCCCATTTTAGTATCTTAAAATGTATAGAACCTTTAGTTATTGTAGAGAAAGAAAAACTGAAATGTATAATAGTAAATTAGATTCATTTGAGAAATAAATTAAAATTCAGTTGGGCAAAATAATGCATTGTAAAAAAAATCTCTGTTTATGTTTTATTTCAGTTTAAAGGCATAATAACTAGGTTATAGGGGTTATTACCATCTCCACATGATTTGAAGCATGGCTTCCAGGAGAGATGTCTCTTTCTATGTCGTCTCTTACTCATAAAAGGTTCTTCTGCATTTATATTATTTATGGAATCATTTCTTCCGTGATGAACTCTGCAATATTCATATTTCATTACATATTAAAATGAAATAACAAGCTTACAATCAACAAAATTAAACATTAATTATTTTATATTATTTTTTTGAACATTTTTGTAACAGCAGTAATGCATATTATTGTAACATGTAGATAAATCAAGCGTTTTATGTAACAAACACAGTTATATTACATGTGTTTTGCTGGAATGGCTCATAGAGAATGGACAATGATTTCTATCGGTATACATGTTGGAAATCTAACAGTAGGAAACAAGTAGGAAAACCAACAAAAACCTACATAATAAAACAAAAATTAAAATAAAATAATAATAATACTAAATAAACTTAAGTTAAGTAAACATAATTTTAATTTAATGCTATCCCAACAGGATATGTTATGTGCATTTGTATATGGTGTATTTTTTGAGGAAATGCTTGCTGTAATTGCCTATTTCTCTTATTAATGGGTTTTTGGACATAGAAGTTAGAAAAAAGAAACTCTCTGTCTTGGGTGTGAACATACAGCTGCTTGATTGTGGTTAATTGTAGATCTGTTAGCATGGTGGTTATCTTGGTGTATCGAGGGTAATTGTTGATTACATGTGTACTAATGTTTTGTATGACTTTCAATTTCCTGTAATTTGAAGTATGAGTGTAACTTCCAACTGGTACAGCATAAGTCATTGTGAGGGGGGGGGGATTACTGTTTTATTAATTTGATTTCAGAGGTGAATTTTGATTTTTTATGGAAGTAGGGTGACATATTACGGTTGAGGTTTTTGTTGCATTTATTGTTTATGTAGTTTGTGGAAGTGAGGGAACGGTCTTAGGTTACTCCTAGGAAGTGTATGGAATGAGACCAGGGTATTTGGGAATTGTTTAAGGATAAATGGTAAGTTAATACTGGTCTACATTTGATGAATATTATTGCATCTGTTTTATGTGGGTTAAAATTAATTTTCCATTTATTGAAATAGGAGTTGATTTTTTTCATTAGTACCTTTTACTTATATTTTTAGTAACTTAATATTTTTGAAAAAATGTTTTAAAGTCTGATTGGTCTATAGTTTTCTAAGTTTGCGTGGTCTTTGTTTGGTTTGGGTATTATTATTATGAACTTTGCTATTTTTCAATATGGAGGGAAGTGCCTGTGCCTGAGAATGCTATTGTAGATTTTAGTGAGGGATATGATTGCCTCTTTGCTGAAATTTATAGTGACTATAGGTAGGATTGTATTTATTCCTGGCGATTTTCTTACTTTCATTAGTTTTATTGGTTTATATTTATCTTTTGGAGAAATGGAATAGATAATCTTATGAATTGGGAGGTGGTTCTATTTACAATGCGGTCATGGTTTGCTGTCCCTAAATTTTTGGTCATTACTGTTAAATTTAAAATTGAAAGTTAATAGGTCTGCTTTTTCTTAATTTGAGTAGACAAATTCATTTTTAGGCTTTGATGAGATATGTGGTTTGATATTAGTAAAATTTTTATGTATTTTCCATATATTTTTATCTCCTAGACAAATTTTGTTTAGAGTTCCAGTTTTTGTTTTTCTTCTTTTCCAGTTGGTTTCTGTCATAAAAATGACCTAATGGGCTATTTATGTGATGTTTCTTTTTGATTAGGTTTTTAATTTTTATGAGTGCTATCAAACAGTTCGCCAATTGCATATGTAGATTGGCTTAGGAAGTCCTGGGGATGGCTGTTACCATTGTGGATTATACTGCCTCATTTAATTGGGTTATACTTATGTCAATATTGGATGCATGATTAGTAGAGGGGTTAATGTCAATCGGTTTATCTTAGAATTTTCAAAATTCTTTCCAGTTTGCTTTTTTGAAGAGGGATTTTCAGGAGAAAGAATTTTTAGTAATTTCTTTGTTTAACGCATCATTGTTCTGGGTTGTGATCTGAGTTGGAAAAAGGAATGGAAATGAGTTTTGAGAGATTCGGAATATTTTGTGTGAGGACCAGATCAATAATGCTTGCCTTAAACCATCGCTGAGATGGGATATGAGTAGGTTCAAATGGGTGGTGTAATTCAATGATATGCCTTGAGATAAAATTTAAAAGAAATTAAAAGACAAGTGGGAATTTCGGTTTCATTGTATGGATTTCTTCTTCATGTTCATGAAGAAGGGTCATTTTTGTTAATACCACTGTCTTTGAAACTAATCAGTTCATAAATAGAACTGCTTTAGTTAAATAAAAAATAAAGCTATAAATAAAACAATAAAACAAAACTTTTGAGAACACTATGAACAAGTCTATACTTGGCAGCTGCAAGCGCGAGACTAAATGTTGAGGTATACATTGTAATAGTTTGTTATTTTATTAATAAATAAAAAATTAAAATTAAAATTATAATTTTTTACATCTCAGGAGGGTCCTCGAGAACCAAGCATTTAACATAAAATAAATAAAAATAAGACATGTACTGTTTTTGAGTTATTCACAATTGTTCCGTCTTGATTTGTCTTGTTCCAGCCCAAGTAATGTGTTTGCTTATCTTGATGCATCAACTATAATGCTGCCACAATGGCCAGTAGATTCTGCTAATCTGACGTGTTATGCTTTTATGTATACGTATGGGTAAATACGAGGATATTAGGAAATACATAGAAATGAAATAAGAGGAAAGATGATGTATAAGGAAATATGAGGTATAACGCCCTCACATCAAATTCTTGTTAATGGATGATAATGCCAGACCTGACAGAGCACGAATGGTTGATGATTACTTGATTGAGATTGGGATTGAGTGCTGCCACCATGAAGTTCAGACTTAAATCATATTCAGCACGTCTGGGACCAACTGAAATAAGGGTACGTCGTCAGAATCCAAGTCATAGCACCCTTGAAGATTTGGAAATGACTGTTATTGAAAAGAGGGAAAATATTCCTCAGGATTTCATTGAAAACTTCTTCCACCAATCAATGCCAAGGTGTTTAAGAGATGTGATTTGTGCCAAAGGCAGAATTACCCATCATTGAGTACGTTTTCTTCAAACTAATTTTTTCTAAGTTTCTTTTTTTTCAATATTTTTTTCTTTTACTCATTATGTACCTGTGAATATCTGAGTAAAATAAAATTTTGTTTTCAAATGGCTTATTTTTTCAACCAAAAATATTTTTGAAGTCTAAAATTTGTACAAATTGGAAATCTTTCAAAAAATAAGAGTGGTGCGTTAATTTTGTCCATTTTTTTTTTTTAAATATTTAAGGCTATTTTATTTTTTTTGACCTAACTGAGTCTATACTGACATCTCCTTTCAAGCATCTATAAATAAACAAACTCTCCACATTCCTTCAGCAGTTCAATTTACTGACATACTTCCCAGCTGTTCTATTTACTTATTTGAAATTTAACTTTTAATAGTCTATTTTCCTTCTCTCAAATTACTCCTTAAAAAATAACGTTTCATTTTCCCACCTTCCAGTTAAAAAAAATTAATAATAACATATATAAATTATTAACTCTATGAAAAAGAATCTTGTATTCATATTTTTCAAATATTTAAGGCTATTTTAACTTTTTGACTTAACTGAGTTAATATCTAAAAGTATCTATACTAATGAATTATTCAAAGTTGGTTCATAATCAATATAACCATGATATATTTTCAAAGAAACGACACATATATTCTAAAAATAATGCACAATTTTGTAATCAAACTGGTAATGGCTATTATCTAGATAACAGGATAACTATTTAACAGATTTGCTAAAAAACTTTGTTTCACAGGTCTTTGATATCACACTAAAAAATACAATGAATTTTCCCATCCTGTTAACAGAATGTTGACAAATTTTCCTATGACTTTTAGTTACTCAATCTTCATTTTATGAGTCTTATTGGTTATATTAAAACATTTAGACAACAATTTTTATAAACACTTATAACTTATTTTAAATAAAAAATGGCAAAGAAGAGATTTGTTTCTTTGCTTGTACTATTTGAATCACAATCAAATGTCTATTTTTCAAAACAGATTAAAAAAGAAAATTTAAGGAATTATCTTAATGTATTCCATCAACTAAACAATAAATAACAAGATTCTAATATTTTCAAAGATTACGTAGAGAGAATTTGATTTGAGAGAGAGAATAGAGTATGAATAAACGGAATTAAACAATATAAATCACGACTTGTTACTCTTCTGATAATATCTCAATGGAAAATTCAAAAAAGGAAACATGATTTAAAGTGACTTGTACGGTTACTGATTTTATTTTAGGAAACTAATAAAAATTAAGAGGAAATGCATTGAAACTTAGAGATAAGAGGGTATCCGATAAACATGCTCTAAGCATTTTCTTGCAATTTAATGTTTTTCTACCGTATAACCGACCAATGGTATACTATCTATCTATATTAATAAAATACTTATTATAGCCAACTGTCTCAGCCAGAAATTTTGTTTTCTATCTCTCAAGAATAGGGATGTTCATCTCCTTTCAAGTATCTATGAACAACCAACCGAACTCTCCTTGTTCCTCTCAGCTGCTCCACTTACTGACATACTTCCCAGCTGTTTCATTCACTTGTTTGAAATTTAACATCAATTTTTTATAATTTATTTTCCTTCTCTCAAATTACTCCTTAAAAAATTACATACAATATCCATATGCTATATGAAACAGTATATGAGAGGCAGTGCTCACATCTCATATTAGGATAGCCAATACCAGGGTATTACAATAAAATATTATAGTGTAGGCGGCTTAACTGTGTTATAATTATGTTCTATGTCAGGTCATGATTCTATAAAGAATTAATCTTTGTCTCTCAACTGCTATTTTTCATATTTAACACCAACCTTTTTGAAGGGCTAGGCCCTCATTCTCAAGAGCTTGAGCTTATTTTAACTACATCACTTGTGCCAGGTGGCTTTCAAGTGATCTCTGTTCTGAAAACTGCCCTGGAAATGATTTGACTAGAATAAGATAAAACTTGCTAAAGAGTGAAATCTGGAAGGGATTTCCTTTGAAAGGGGACCATAGGGTCACCACTATATACAGTACAATATGCCCTTGGAGCCATTGAATTTGTAAAGAGTACTATTCTGGTGTGAGTGCATAGCATACACTTCATTCTACACAAACCACTCTACTTAAGTTAACCCACTATATTATACTTGCTATGGATTACAATGAATCGTTGTATTTGTTAAAATAGAAATATATCAATGATAGCAATGTAATAAAAATAAATTTAATGCTTACCTATGTTGGACAAATGTGTTTTTAGATTGAAAAGCAGCATCATTGCTGGAATCTAAAAACAAAATCCAAATTAAAAATTTAGGAAATATAATTTACAGATGATTTTTGGAGGTATTTAAATAATTTGAATTAGTAAAATTAAAGACGGTTTTATAGCAGTTATTTATTATCTTAAGATTGCATAGAACTTGTTTTTACCCTTATTATTTTTTGGAAGTATGAGAAGAAATTGTTCTGCTTATTAACGAAAGCAGTGTTAATTTACTTATTATTTTTTTACCTTTTACAACTGTTGAATTAATCTGGTAGTAATATTAAATAAGTATAACATCCACAGTAATTATTAATATCTTTGCTGGTGTTTTTTTTTTTTTTGCTTCTGCGGTAGTTTGCAGTCCATCAACTGGAATATTGCTTTAAGGCTGCCACAACAGTGATTATTAGGCAGATCTATTTGGGTTTGTCGGGTGCTTATATTATTGGCCTCCATGAGAGGTAAGGGAGGACTGATGGAGATCTAGCTAGGAAGCCTGGTGTTGAGAATAAAGGAGTATTATTGAATCACCTGCCGGTTCATCATAAATCGTTATTCATAAATTCATAATTTTCTAATTATATGAAATGCCTCATAAGTGAAACTTAATTGTACATTTTTTTGAAATTTAGAGATGAATTGAAATTTACATACCAATTTTGAACTCTGTTTTTCAGTAAGAACTAAAGTTAAAGCAATGACAGTTCGGAATGGTACTCTTTTCTTATACTCTTTGAGCAGTAAACTAATGTGTCCACATAATTATGTAGTCACCTAATTTCATTTACAGTGCCTAGCTGCCAGACTTTTCAATGCTACAACCAGGAGTGAGATTTATCTATCATAGTTTGGTATAATACCTTTATTTATAATTACATACTATAGCTACCTTTCGATTCTTTGGTATCTGAGCGCTGTGAAAACAACAGTTGCTATCAGGTAAAGCCCACACGGAAGCTGGGATCGCAACACTTATGATCGCTACCTGCCTAGATAAAAACTTCCCTCACCATCACCAAAAAAGTCTTTTTCCATTGAAAATAAGGAAAAGTTTCATTCTCATTCAATTCTTTGAACTTGAAAGGTGGCTCCCAGAAAAAGAAAAATTCGCACCTCTAATTTTGAGCAAATTACTGGTTTCTTTTTTTTAAAATGAATTTACGTTGAACTTCTGATTTGTTGAACGTGGATCTTATAGTTACTGCTAATTTAAAATAGTTATTTTGAGGTGGATTCATCAGAATATTGGAAACATTCTCCTTTTGGTTTTGGACAAACACAATGTAAGTAAAATTACATTTAAAAAAAAAAGGATTTTGAAAGAATGAAATTGTTGGAAGGAAATGGTTAGGATGGTTAGGCAAGGGACGTTCAATTTACATAGATAATTTCTATACATCTGTAAATTTAGTTCAGCATTTGTGATATAGAGGAAATCGAAACCAGGAGAGAAAAAAATGCAAAAACCTTTACTTATTCTTCAGTACAATAAACATATGGGGAGAATATATAAACACCATCAGATGATGTCATATTATCTGGGTGAAAGGAAATCTACCCGGTGTTATAAGAAATGATCTATCTCATCTTATAAGAAATATCTTATCTTACAAATTTGACTAATTAATTTGTATTTGTTATACAAAGAAAATGTAAAAAATATTCTTTTACTAAACTATATGATGTTAGATTTGAAAAAAAATTGCTGCGGGGAAAAAGTGAAGTTCCCTAGATCAACAACTCCACATTATGTGGCACCTGTAGGGGTCAATGAGAATGGAAATGGTGTGAGTTTGTAGTTGTGTAAATGAATAGATCCATTTAATATAGAAAATTTATTTTCTAAATACATTTCTTTAGGTTTAATTCATAACACAGACTATATGTTCTAATTGGTTTGAATTCAGACTTTCTTTTTTTATGAGTCAGTACAACATAACCCAGGTAAAATTTTACCTTAACGGTAAACTTTTATCTAAAGGCTATTTAAAGATGAGATTATTCAGACTATTTGGGTGATTGCTTTCAAAAGCATAATAAAAATGATTCTTTGAAAGGAAAGGAACCCTTTGTTATATAATAAAGCTATAACAGATAATATTTAAATTTTTTTGAACTTGAATATAATTATTTTTTTGAAAATAATTCGAAGAAAGTTTACCTTATTGAGTTCAAATAATACAAAAGTTATTGAAAAAATAAAAATGGTTTTATCACAATTCTTTATTGATCCCAACATTTGCGGCTTCGGGGCCACAGATCACAGAGGAAAACGTTATTCTCTGTGGCCGAGTTCACCTTTTGCGATCGAAAAATTCTTTTTGAAAATAATGTTTATATTAATTTTTTTACATTATGGAATATATTTTGAATGCAAAAATGTAATTTTGTTTTAATAAATTAGAAACCTTACTGGTGGCCACAGCTAACAAACCCGAAATAAGCCCTGGGACTAAAAGGTTAAACTACACTTCTAGGATGAGGACATAAAGCTTTCTTTTCATTTCTGTTGCATTTTTAATCATTTCAACAGTGATCACATCATTCCTAGGTACCATATACAGCTCGTATTGCTTCATAGCTGTCAACACATCCTCAAATTTACCCTAAGAAGGTAGGCCAATGTACTCTTCTGTTCCTGACTTCTGAGTGGCCACGGGCAACACCCCCCCCCCTTGGGGGGATTACTTTTCCTTGGGGTATTACGCTGCTATTCAGGAACCCTTGAAAATATGTTGCACATCTTATAAATACCCTTTCTTTGTCTGGCTGACATCCATCTATTGCTGCTTGGATGCATCTATAGAATCGCCTGCTTTTGCGGCCCTCATAGCCTGTTTTCTTCCACTATTTTCTTCTCCAGCACAGTTTCTTCGTCATCTTCTTGCAGCCATCCTTTCAGTGTCTAGATGCTTCCCTTGGTCCCCTACTATCAATACATCAACCAATACAGCATGTGTCTCTTGCACTTATGGCTCATCAAAGGAGTCTTTCCCTTGGCCTCTCTCTTCAGGCTCTTTTGCAGCTTTGCTTGTTGTAGTTTCAAATCTAGACCATATCTTATCTACAGACTTGTGACTCTCTCCAGTACTACCCCGCTCGCTTTTCATAATTGCTTGTACCTTACTTTGATACTGTTCCCTTATGTCTTCTTCTTTTAGTCTCTAAGTATCAAACTTTGACCTTTTTCATTAGAGTTTTTCTAGCAAAGCTTGTAGAGTGTAGAAGCCTTGCAAGAAGGAGGAAGTAAAAACTTGTTACACCAAGAAGCTTCCCTGACATCTGTGAGAATATAATCATTCTGATTCCATTTGTTGCCATCAGGTGATATTAAGGTCTGGATAGATTTATGCCGAAAATATATGCTTAATATTCTCTCTCTTTTTCTGCCAGAAGCAAAGTCAATCAGCTTTGTACTGTTTTCATTACTGTTATTATATCTTTCACAGGCACCAATTCCATTTCTTTTTTGATCTTTTGTGTTTAGATTTTTTTTCTACTTTAAATCAGGGAGAGAAAATGAAGGTGACAACAACACAGAGACCTGCTTTTTAGATAAACTATATTTTTATTATAACATGGGTGGTATTTTAATTATCGATTGCACAAGGGAAGATAGTAACACTAGATACATCTCTTTTATGCGAAATCCCTCCATTCTTTTGTTCCACAGTCAGAGGATCTGATCGACCTTCTGGGTGGTTTCAGTTTTTGGACAATCTTAGGCGACTTAGGAGATGATTCAACAAAAGTGAAGGCGATCTTGATCTTGTTATCATGGTCTTATTGAAACACGTTGTGCTGGAGGCGGTGGCATGAATCGGCAGGCTGGTTTTAGTCAATTACGATCTCTCCAATGTAGCTTAGAGTTGACTACAATGTTTCGTTTCATGGCAATCCTTGTTTGCTTACCTTGTGCCTAAGCTGCCAACTCTAGCTAGTGTCTTGCAGCTTCATACAGACATCCTGATCAGTTCGAAGTTCTGGAAGTTCTTTGGCTCTTATGTAATGATGGAACTTTGATCTTGTGTTCTTCTTGACATCAGACACTTGATGGGGGTAGAGCCCATGATGTCCTCTGAAGTTGTGTTTTTCCATTCAAGAATGACAGCATGGAAATCTATGTTGTCCCGCTTGGATTTCTTAAATATGTTTTTGGCAATGTTGACACTGGAGTCAGCTTTCCCAATGCCTTGGTAAGGGTAAGGTCCAGATTTTAAGTGGTTAATTTCCCATGACTGAATGGCAGTGAATACTATTCCAACAAGCAGTGTTGCATTGTCAGTCACCAAAACCAAGGGAATCCCATGACGAGCGAAGTTGTGCTAGCAAAAAGCAATGATAGTTTCTACCTAAGTGTTAGGGATTCGCTCAACCTCAGAATAATCTGAATAGGAGTCAACCATCACAACATATTGTTGGGAGTCAAACTCGAATGTGTTCAGATTGACTCTTTTCCATGGTAGAGATGGAATTTTGAGAGAGGTCATCGTGGGTTGTTTGGGTTATGCAGCAGCCACTTCTGGAGCAACACTTAATAACATCCCTGATTTCACTTCTCATAAACTTCCAAAACAACATGTAGCGGGCTCTTATGATAGATGCATTCACTCCCAAGTGACACAGATGAATTTTCGTGATGAATTCAGCGTGCATCGACTTTGGCACTACAACCTGGATTCCCTTGTAGATGACGTCATCTTGAACCATGAGTTCGTGTTTATAATTCCAGAATTCAAAGAGACATAGTGGTAGCTTGTCCTTGTTTGGACTTAATCACTGACAGTAGAATGCACAGTGTGTTGATGATGCTGGTTTCCTGTTGGATATGGGGAAGGCTTTCAGACATTATGTTCAGATTATTTGCCATTCTTCTTCCGGCTTGCTTGTGTTTGTTGGGCCACCAACAAGGCTGGTTATTCTTCATAAGGTCGTGGAGAGGCTGGTTGATGATAAATTTGGTACAAACTTAGCCATATATGTTGTCAAACCAATGAAGCTTCTGAGCTTAACTACATCAGTAGGGTCTGGCATCTCTTTGACCGCTATGACCTGGTCGGGGTCGGCTTTCAAACCGTTCTTGGTGATGAGACGACCCACATATTTGACCTGGTGCTTCTTTATGCAAACTTTGATTCTATTGAATTTTAAATTCCCAGCTTTGGGTGTGGCTAATAGGTGTTCCAGAGCTTGGTCGTGATTTGTGGAGGCTTCTTCATTGGTCGCTCCTCGTCCTGAGACCACAATGTTTGGTATTCCTGCAAAAACTTCATAAAGGTGACACTGATAGATATCGGACTCCTTTAAGCCAAAGGGAAGATGGAGCCACCTGTGTCTCCTAAACTGAGTCAAAAAGTGGTAGCCACCTGTGCTTCCCAAACGGAGTCAAAAAGTGGTAGCCACCTGTGTCTCCCAAACCGAGTCAAGAAGTGGTTAGTCTGGAACTCCTAGCTTCAAAATCCAAAATCAGTCATTCGTGCCATCTAGCACAAAGAAAAATCGACTGTGATTTAGCTCAAGGATGGTACTTTCAATTGTTAGGATCTCATATTCTGTTCACCTCTGGGCTTGATTTAGAACCCTTGGATATATGCAGATCTATACCTTTTTAGGAGTCATGACTCTCTGAATCCTCTGTAAGTAACTTTTCAGATGTTTTTGCAGTTGCTTACTCTAGCATACAGATGCAAAGTGATTTGGAGTCTTGCGAAAAGAGCAGATCTTGTTTTAAGCCAGGTACGGCAATCTATCATGCACATGAACTCTTCCATAGTATTTGCATGGGGGGCCCTGTTTTAGGCTGCTTATCCTATCACTTGGAACAGTTCCTTCTTGATGGTTTTGTTCTTCTCCATTTCATCAAGTTTGACTTTGAGTTCATTCCTGAGATGCACAGGAATGTGGTGAGGCACTCTTGGGAAAGTAGAGTCGATGCTTAGCTTATACTCGCCCTGTAAACAACCAACTCCCTTGAAGACATTGCCATACTTGTCTAAGATGCTTTCAGCATGGCTTCTCTCTTCTAGCTTGGGAACATCGAGGGTTTCATCTTTGGCTCCATTTAGAACCTCAACGAATCCAAGTTCTTTGGTGGTGATAGATGAGAGTAATGGTATCTTCCGACCTGGGTGATTGAAATTGTGAACAACTATAAATCAAAGTGTGTACTCTTCTACGCTCAAGCTTCCTTCTTCTATACGCTTTAGGTTTGCACCACCATAGCTTTGAAGTTTTGTTGAAAAAGGATCTACCTTGGGCATGATCCCTCCATAGATAGCTTTTAAGTTGCTTTCTTTAATCCCATATTGTCGTCTGCCAGTTTCATATTTTCCAATACTTGCCATGTATCTCAGCCCAAAAATACCACGAAAGTAGCTAATTGAACATGCCAGCTTATCTTTAAGATCCGATACTTTGTGGTAGAATTTCCATTCTGATTTGAAATAATTCCATTTGTCAATCACATTTCACTTCAAAGTCATCTTTGCAGGGAAAGGAATGTGAGGATTCAACACCCTGAATCGTTTTCAATCACTAAATGTAAGGGTTTTACTTACCTCAGGCTAAATTGAAACATCAAGTCAACAAAGTTGGTAAAATTTCTATGGTTTTTCCCAATCCCTATGCTTCTAAAACACTCAGGAAGACTCTGAATTTCTAAAAGGAGACATCCAACACCATGCTTTGTTATGCTTTTTGCAGTTTAAATTACAGAGAGAAAATGAAGGTGACAACAACATTGAGACATTTAAATAATAGTGTTTATTTTTAATTATATGTGATTAATCATTGAAAGATTTCTTATGTATATTTCCTTTAATATTTGTGTCTATATATCATAGTCATGAAGACTGTGAACCTCCCAGAAGGTTGTTCAGAGATGCTTGGTTCTCCCAGAGGCAACAGAGAAAACTGGTGTTATAAACTTTTGTTTTGCCTCTCATGGGTAGTATAACCGAGAATGGCAAAAAAGGAAAATTGAGAAGAAATATTGAGTTAAAAAATAGACCTGTATTTGGTTTTCGCACACCTTTTTCTGTTAAGGAAAAAGAAATGCTTCTAACCAAAGTCTGGGCTTAGGGATTCTCAAGACTCCACAAACTAACCTGTCACCATTGTATAAGTGACATTTACACCAATACTTCTTTGTCGATGGAAATACATTTTGATAATGATACTTATATTGCTAGTGGCCTTAAAATTAAAAATATTCATAATGTATACATCATTAACTTACCTAACATGTTGGTTTGCACACTATCTGAATTAAGAACATTATATTCATATTTGACACCAGAATTCACCTGAACTGTTATAAGCTAAAAAAATATATATATTACAATTAAATAGGAGAATGAATCAAATTGTATTAGAGAATAGAAAAATATATTAAGAAATGTTATTTGTATAATATAAATACAACTGCTCTGAATGTGTTTTATATTAGGTTCATTTAGGTTTTAATTCTTCTTCTCTCTTTCTTGCCATTATTTTGCTAATGAATGTGGATTAGGGGTGCTCCATTCCAGCAAAACTGTGGAATAGGTTCTGCTAGTTCCATTCCAGCTCGAGAATAATTTCTGAAAACAGCGGCATACCATTCAAACAACCATCAAAAGAGAGTGTTAAACGTATTAGTAGAGAATAATTTCAGTAGATGCCGCTGCAATGGTATTTCCTAAGTCAACTAACAGATGTGGTTTGAAAGCAGTTAACCATCAATTCAAATTAATAATATTCAATAAATAACCTATTCTCCAATTTAAACAAAAATTGAAACTATTATAGATGCAACTAATATTTCTAAAATTTTGGTTAATTATGTATAAGCATGTATCTCACAATGAACAACTAACCTGTATTAAATTGAAAAAACTAAAAGATTTTCACTTGCCTATAAGGTAAGGTTGCTAACACCATTAAATATTACATCAAACCCTCGGGTATTATTTTCAACAGACCATTTGATACCCCTACTAGTACATTTTTCCTCAACAGGATCACCTGGGGGGACTACGCCTCTTATCACCATGATATTTTTTTTTTTAAGGGGGATAGTGTTATCCCTTATTATGTACAATGCTATGGTGATAATGGTTTTTACACACATCGTCAACATTTTGAAATTCTAATAGCTCCAGGCTGATCTTTTCGCATGTACGAGTAAGGTACAAGTTCTATACACAAGGAAATGATTTTGGAAGGTCTTCAGGTTGAATTTTCATCGAAATGACAAGAGACATTTATTTACATGTGCAAATTTTCAATTTGGTTTGTTTAATAAAGCTTGAGCATCTTCATAATATTATTATTGACAACCAAATCATATACACTGTTTTACCTATTCAGGTATCTTCAAAGACTATAATTATAAAAATTATTTGATAATTTGGTTTGTTTTTCATCATTATAGTCCTTGAAGAGGTGAAACGTTGACAGTGTATATGATTTAGTTGTCAATAAAAATACTGTGAAGAGGCTCGAGCTTTATTACAACCCAAAGTGAAAATAAATTCTAGGTTTTTATTTATTTTTCCTACTATTTATTTGAAAATATTTTTTTTGTAAATATATTATTATTTTATAGCCTTATAATAAAATGAAAAGGATTACCGATCAAATAATTACAATTAGCAATTCAAGAAGAACATGAATAAAGAAAAATAAGTTAAAAAAAAAATATAATGTTTTTTATGATTGGTTAATGTATAATTATTATTTATATTTTTAATTCATTGGCAATTAACTATTACATTAAACAAAATAATATGTGAACAATATGTAATTTGATATCCCAGAAGACCTGTTTCATATGAATGCCTCTTATTTCAATTTTGTTCAATTCATTGTTTATGAATTATTATTATCTTTTTAAAAATTAATATAAGATATCATTTTATAATATTATGCTTATTATTAAAAAGTTCTGAGATTTTTGAGTTATGTGAAGAAGTTAAGAAGACAAGGGTCTATAGATTTGTAATTCAACTCCAGTTCCATACAGCATGCCTATCCTATGCTCAACTTAAACTTCAAGTGTTATCTTGTAGTTGTACTTTTCCTTTTTTTTTTTATTCAACATGTGTGTATGTGTATTGAAACATTTGATTTGGTCCCTTTATTTCCAGCATATCTAGAATTCAACTTCACCTCTGAGTACAAACATTTAATTTGCAATTGTACACTCATAACATAATACAGAGCAATACTACAATACAAAATTACAATTAAAATATACTGGACTGAACAGTCAAGAAGGTATGGTATGAACAATTGTGAAACCCAGGCTTTCTTTAGTAATAGAAGGAAATGATTTATGCAGTGGAAAATGTATAAATATATATGTAGGTGTATAGCCAAGCTCATGGGCATAACACCTATGAGAAAAAAGAACTTGGCACTCCAATGACAGTTATCAGACCTCTAAAGCGGGAGGAGGTAGCTCATGGAAAACTCAAGAATGAAAGACTTCCCCTCCAGGTTTTCTAAAGGTTCTCTAAACTACACCATTAAAATAGTTAATACCATAAAACCTTTTTGACCTTAAGAGTTTCCAAAATCAATTCCTTGTGTAAAAAGCCTGTACATTACACCTATATGCAAAAATTCCTACCCGGAGCTATTATTAGAATATATTAGAATTTCAAAATGCTGACGATGTACTTTACATAAAAACCATTATTACCATAGGATTTTACATAATACGGAATAATACTCTCCATAACTAAATACAAATTATAGCAATGAGAGATGTATTAGTCCCACAGGAGCATGTGTACATGGAAAATTCAACCGAGAACAGTATGACCAGAATGGTTAACATTCGACTTAAGGAGCTTAGAAAATCTTTTCCTTGTAAAAAACCTGTGCCTTACTCCTATATGACAAAATTGCAGCCTGGAGCTATTAGAATTTCTGCATTTAAAGCATTTAGCATTGTACATAGTAAGATACATTATCCATAAATAAAACATAATATTCCTAATGATGGGAAATTTCAAAATTGTCCAGTCACTCCTGGGCGAAGTAAAATCCACCAACAACAATGGAGAGATAAATGCTTATTTAAAAAATGCTGTAGCTTGTAATGTTTATGTTTAATATTAATAATTAACATCAAAAGAAAGAATTTAGTATCAGAATGGCACCTAAGCCACAATTGAAATCTCTCACTTCAGTTCAATATTTTCCCGATAGATGGCACTTACTCTTCTTGTGACCAATAGAGCCCATTCATCTGACTTCACTACTATCCGGTAGATGGTACTGCTGTTAATTGTAATAATTTGTTTTGTTCATTTCCATTTTCTGGTATAATTCCATTATGCTCAGGTTCTTCAGAACAGTTCACATTATGAAATAATAGCCTTGAAATTTTTTTTTCTATTTATATCAGTCCTAATCTCTGTTTAATTTTTGCCAACAAAGTTCCACATTAGCTCTCCATTTTTCAAATTAAAATACATGAACCTTGGTCTGTCCTCTGTTTTTGTATGAAATAGCTTTTATCAGCCACCTTCATATCTTCTGTCTTGCAAAAAAGGCTAAACTGATGAAATTTTTGTCTTAATTTACTAAAATTGGCTCTTGAAGTTATTAAGCAACTTAAATAAAAACAGTCCATTCCACTAACCTAAGTTAAAACCTTCAAGAATCTGAATACACCATAGATGCATATTTACACAGATAGTGCAACGAAGTCAGCATGAATTAAGGTATTTTTGTGTTCTGTGGTGTGTATGGAGATATTTAGAGATATGTGGTTGATTTCATACTTTTGCATAGGATCTATCTAACCAATGATAGGTGACCAAGGGTCAGGACCACTGCATGAACTGATATAACGTGGTAAACTATTCTCAATTACTTCGAAAAAGCATGAAAATAGCTGTTCGAAGAGTTACAATAAGTGCTAAAACTGTTTGCAGAAGACTTGTTGAATGAATTTCCGACCAAGGCCTCAGGACCACTGCTCACCACAAATGAATTTAAAAATGATTGGTAAAATGTAATGTTTGCAGATGAGTCCCTTGTCTACTAAAGTTCTGGTAAGAACTGTGTAACATTGTTAGAAGAGTACAATTTGGAGGTGACTTGTAGATGGTTTGGGAAGAATTTCTTTTGAGATTTGATTAATTTTTAAAGTGATTTTGAAGAATTGACAGCGTTGTTGAACTCAGAAGACTTTACCCTAGCTTTCTACATCTCCAGGAGACATAAAACAAACTTCAGTGGTTAATGTTTCTGACAAGGTCGGTAGGTATGAGGAATTTTTCTTGGAGATCAAAACATTTCAAACATAAAAAATATATGGAGTTGATAATGCCAAATGAGGAGTTTGAAGCAAAGTCAATGTAAGTACTCTTCTTGGTTTTGGTTCAAAGATATTATTAAAAAAAAGTTGTCAGTAGATAAAGCACTATTTTTCTTCCAAATCAAAATACTTAAGCTTGCTTAAACCACAAAAATTTCAATTTGTAAACAAAACAAACCTTGCTCTAATGATTAACAGATTCTACTTAGAAGTAAATATACATCTAGATGTTTTAAGACTTTTGACGAGGAGTATGTATAATTGTAAAAATATTGTGTTTTTAAAATAAGTTTATTTAAAAATTACATGAGGCTATGTCACGTTTAACATAGAAAATAAATGTTAACTTCAAAACTAAAAATAAATAGGAAAGTACTGAAATGGAGGTGTAATGTAAATGTACACCAAGTAAAAAGTTCTTTATAAATATATGAAATTAAGGTATGAACCTGATGCAAATCTGCCAGCATATATTAAAACATTTATCTAAAAAATTAATGAGTTTATGTGGTAGTAAAACCATTTACAGCCTAAAGTACTTTTCATTTTTCAATAATGACTTTGAACTAAACAAATTACAACCATTGAATGTAATACCAAACATTATGATTTTAGATTATCAATCATTGAACAAACTATGAATATGTCAAAAAATGCTAAAACCAAAAATACTGCAATAATTTAGGCTGCAATACAGTTTATTGTGAATGAATATATCTATTGTTTATGATGGTTTTTTTAAATTGTTAATATAGTGGATGAATAATTTGACTATTATTTGTGTTATATAGTAACTCATTAACACATTTAAAATAAGTTTTTTAATAATTCATAATTAATTATTACGTAGAATTATTTTGAAATTCAAGATCATACATCCTACTGATGTATCCTTACCACCTGTATAATACACCACCTGCAAATAATAAAGCGAGACATTCAAGCTTCTGAATATGAAGTTTCCAATAAAATTCCTATTATTTTAAAGACATTTTTTCACTATCCATTATATGCATATCCAAAAATGTTGCAAATTCAGAAAGCCAAAGCCTTACTCTTAAGAACAATAATGAATTGATATGAATTCAAGTTGATTAAAAATAATAAAATATAACATTAAATTAAATATACCATTAGCTGTATTGGTTCTTTGAGTGGACCAGGTGACATAATGTACTCCTTTATTAAATTAGAACTGTTAGGTTCTCTGCGGTATGTGAAGGTAGTTCCACAATCGGCGTACTGCCCAGGTTGATTGATGTTCCAGTTTCCATTGATGATATATGAACCATCACTTTTCCTAAGAGCTGAAAGATAATCAAAGCATGCTTCTGCTATTTTAATCAATTATACTGGGATTCATTTCTGAAATATATAAACCTATTTACAATGTGCAATAGCTCATTAAACACGTATATGACCTGAAGTGTAAAGAAGAATTTAGAGATGTCATAAATGGTTGTGACTTTATATTTAAAGTGTAAACTTTAGGTTTAGGGTCTTAGGTTGTAGTTTATCAGTGTTCCATAAAGGAAGGAGGGGGATGGTCAGAGGATAGTTCAGATAGGATGGATAAGTTGGAAGGAACATGATTTAGACCAGAGGTTATGAAATAGTCGACTATGTTGGGGAGTTTTGAGCAGGATGCAGGCCAATAGGTAGGCTAAGGAGGAGAGCGGGCTTTTGAGTGAGACCCAATGTCACCAACCCTATTTAATATTGAAATTGAATCACCTCTACAGTGAAATATGCAACTCCCACTTCGCATAAGAGGATAACTATAATTTGTGCATGTGAGGTTAAGTATTATCATGATGCAAATGGGAAATACTCCTGCACAATTGGTTCATTGTAAAAAAGCTAGCCCAACTTGAGGACTACAAGGCTGAAGTTTCAACTTGTGCGCAGCGACAGAGTCTATGGTTAGATGAGCTTGAAGACATACATCAACCATTTATGGCAATCCCTGAGGAAGAAATCTTTCAATGAACAGGCAAATTGCAGGTGGCAAGGAACCGGAATCTAGCACTTCAATGATAATCCAGTCTGAAATAAATTCGTACATAATAAAGAACCTGCATAGTCAGAATGGAATAACACATTAAAACTTAATATCAGTTATGTCCCATCACAAAGTTTGCCAGGCACCAGTGGACAGACCTCAATAGATGAAAGACCCATTTGCTGCAAATGCCACAAAGAAGCGGAGAGGGCTGTCTATGTTCTGGGCAAGTGCCCTTACAATAGCTGCTAGTCACTAGCTAGCAAATTAGGGAACTCGTGGAAGACAGAGGATTCCAATATTTAATGAAGTCTACAGGATTGATGACAATGGTTCCACTTAAAACACGGACATTATTGTCTTCAAGGCTAATAATGAGTTGCCCACATGATAGATCCCACCATTTGGTACAATAGTGAGAAGGGTTAACAAATCAGCCCGGAAAAAAAAAGGAAATTTATGAAAAATGCATTTTCTTTTCTAAAACAAAATTCTGAGAAAAATTTACCGATATGAAACATTATCAGATTACTAAGTTATTTTTTGGTTTATGAGGTTTGATACCAAACCAAACCAGCTAGTTCTTTTTGGAACTGGGGATCAATGTGAAAAAATGACTAAGGTTGGCCGAGTCTATACTAATTGATTCACTAGCCTTCATTAATAATCATGTTTATGGCCTATGAAACCAAGGTTAATTATATATTCAAAAAACACTGAAGTGGTATTTAATTAATTCATTCTAACTAAGTTAGACAGTGTTGCAATTAAGTATTTCTCTCTCTTTAAATTTTTTGATTCTCAAGCTTTGTTGTAGCTAAAGGTATGAAGTACTGCCTCATACCACTCTCTATCCAAGCCTAGGGCTGAAAATATTTCATTTGATGCCAATCGAGTTTAAAATAATTCTTTTATAACTTTATTGCTAATATTATTGTCCCCCATAATTATTTATAAGTGTTTAATTTTGTACAATAATTCTTTGCTGAATCATAATTAATTTTGTATTCTGTAGGATAATTATATATATTTGAAAGATTAATGCTGGAACAGTAAAATTATAAAAACTTTTTGAAATTTTAAAAGCTTTTTTGTCTTTCCACAACTTACAATTTATTTTAATTTTTTGAAAAAAGCGCTTTTGATAGATCTAAGCTGTAATCCTCAGTTATCTCTAAAATAAAATAAAAAGTAAAGTGATTGAAAACTTTTACCTCTGCATATGGGGACAAAATAAATTATATAATTATACGTAAGAATGGCCACAGTCATTAAGTAAAATATATTCCAGCTAACAATGCTGAGTGGTACTTGGTTTGAAATTGTCTTTATATTCTACTAAAATTAAAAATTCTTAAAGTATTTTTTCAATTATCTCCAAAAAATTATTTTTAAATTCAAAAATACAACACATATGTAGTCAATAATTAAAATTAAAAAAAAACAAAATTATGAACTAACAAATAACGATTAAAAACATCAAAAATTATTAAAAAATGTGTCAATAAGTCATCAAAAAAACACAACTATATATCAATCTCATGGCTATTTACCCAATTGATTATGTGGGATATTTAAATAATCTAAAACAATAATATTTTTTTCAACTTTTAACAATGTCTGCTATATCCACACTCTTCACTTTACTGACTGGCTTTGTCCTGGTGGTATGGAGGGGGTGGATGTCTTAGCATTCAGATGTTTGCTATTTCTTCCTTTTTATTTGCATTATCCGAGGATTTAATTTCATTTAAATGTTTTCCAGGTTATATTTTAATTTTCTATCATTTGTATGGTGTAGTAATGCAACTTTATGTGGCCTCTCATGGTGTCCTTCTTCCTGTAGGTATTGGTACAATTGTCTTGTTTTTGTTTCAGGTAAAATATACAAATAGAATGTAGAATTTAGTTTGTCTGCATATGTGCAGGTAAAGGTTTTTTATAATTTGACTTTGTATTTTATTTTAGAGATAACTGAAGATGACAGCTTAGAGCTGTCAAAAGCACTTTTTGCAAAAAAATAAATTATCAGTTGTGAAAAGACGAAAAAGCTGTTTTTTAAAATATAATTTTATAAGTATTTGGTAAACTTTGTTGAGTATTTAATTGCTCTGTGGTAAAATTTTTGTAATTAATTTGTAGAATAATATTAAAAATAATTATAATAAAAATTTATCATTAGTTAATACTTACTTATTGAGCAAGTTCAAGCTCAGTAAACTTCCCCCCCCCTTCCTGAGGACGAACCTGAAGGAATAAAACTCATATGATATTGGGTTTATAGTTCCTTATGCTAACCAGGATTTGTATACTCAGATGCCCCACTGGGTAAGTTGGGATCTGTCAGCTGACTGGATAAAATTCATTGGGTTATAATGACTTGCCCACCCCGTTGGAAGCACAAACTGTACATATGTCACACTGAAACCCCTAAGACTCAAAAGGTAGAAAAGTAGAAAAACAGTGGCTGATTCATAAAAAAAATATTAAATATAGCTAATAAAATTTTTAGTCAAGGAGATTAAAAACTAACACTGTTCTTACCTAAATGGTTATTTGATGTTTTAAGTTGACTTATTGTAATATTAAGTGCAGTACTTGGAATAGTAGTAACGTAGTTATAACCATAAACTAGGTTTGGTCGTGTGTAAATTCCGGCTATTCTTCGGTAACTTGGATTTTTGTCACACATTTCACAGTCAGTTTTGCCCTCAAGACCCAGAAGATTGTTGCATCCAGCTTCCTGAAATAAATTATTTATATTTTTATTTAATTCATCTCACTGTTTAGATAAATTATTAGATAACATATAACAACTATGATTTAAACAGCTCTTGGACAGCTTTGAGTGAATTTATTCCAGTAGACACACTACAATCTGATGAAAATATTTTATAACTCTTTGTATATAAGAAATAATGTCCCCCTGGAGGACTTAAGGGAATTTCCTGAAGTCAAACAGGTTGTTCAACATAATAACAAATGAACTTCATACCAATTATGTAACTTTAATTTTGTATTCTGTAATAAGTTGGATTTTGGATTAATCAGATGGATAGAATTTGGCTTTTTTCAGGAAGAAGACAGTAAGTTGAATGCAGAAATAAAGCAGTTAGTAGTCATAGCTAGTTGTCTAATTTAGCCTTTCTTAGAGACTAAATGCCAATAATGAATAACTGAATCATGAAAATCAAGAGAGAAAAAGATGTTACCAAACTAATTAAATTGTTTATTAAATTCAACTGTTAACTCAAAATAAAGTTTATGTACATCCGAAATACAAGAATATAATTAAGTTTCTAAATATGGGAATCAGAGTCAACCAAATAAATGAATTGACACTCATAATCATAACTACTCTAGAAATTTTGCAGGAATTAAAAAAATCAGCTAATGGCTAGATTGATTTTAAATCCATTTGTTCTTTAAACATAAACACAAAAGTTTGCAAGGGTTATTAATAAAAGTGTTAGTAATTTATAAATGGGGATAACTTATTTTCAATTGATCTGCAATTAAAAACAAGACTTTCAAGTAGAGTAAGAAAGTGTAAGATGATAAACCTAAGCATCTAAACTTTCTCCTGAACAACGTTTCTAGTATCTTTACATAGGATAAAGTGTACACCAGAGTGAACGATGTAAGTTTGCAGGATAAAAAATTTTTCAAATTAATTTAACTGCGGATTTCCAAAATAAAAAAAAGCATTTAATTTATTTTTAAAAAACACTCAGGTTCACAGGATATAAAAATGGGTTAAATTTCGTTTTAAGGTCATATTATATTGGAATTATTGGAGACTAATTAATTTTTTAGAGGTTTCAAATGCTTGACTAAGTCATCTTTTAAGGACTTCTCAACTTGTTGTTGTTTACACCACAAATATAGTAAAAACTAATTTGAAGGCAAATTGTACAGCTAATTTGGCAATTCATGCATAAGGAGAATGAAGGCAACATTAATATTTAGTAAAAACAAATAAGAAACTTTGACCGAGCAGAAATCATCCTGTACACTTTTACTATGGAACTAGAAGAGTGAGAAGTAAACCTAACATACTGACCTGTGGTATTCTATTTGTCCTGGTGGTCTTTTATAGCTTACCAAAAAAAGATATCACAGAATTTCAATATCTCCAAAATTGGTGGAGTGAAAATGTTCTCACAGGATAATACCTGGCAGAGAAGCAGTGCCCCAAAAATGTCCCGGTAAAACGAACACTGCAGAACTATGGATTCTTGGTTTTGAAGAAAACCTTCCTCACACCATTCACCATAGGGTAAGGAAAGCTTAACGAGATCAAATGTACTGAGAAACCCAAAATGTTAATTTACTAGCCAGTTTTGAGATTTAAATCCAGATTATTAAAATTGTGATTCCCATTTTTTTTTATCACAGAGGTTACCCCCAAAATTAATAAATATTAGAATATTATCATCATCAACTATACAAAAAACAATTGTATTCAGGTATATTTTTCATTTATGCAGCATTTTTAAATGATTTATAGCCTAGCAATTAGTTGATGAATTGAAATGAGTACTGAGGAGATGTTATTGGAAATGGTACTTTCACGACCTGTAATGCAGAGCCTAACTAATAATATGAATGGCCTAGAAGGACTTTGTTATAATGTTTTTTTCACTTGAATTTATGGAATGTTTGGTTGTTAAATTACAGCCCCACTTCATAGAAAAGATCTATTAAGTTAGGTTTAGATTTTTAATAAGATTATTTTGCAGGTGAATTTAGAGGATTCCTGGGATACATATACAATATGTAAGTTGTGATTATGGCATGACTGGGATCACCTATCTCTATCACCCTATTAGAGCAGATTCTAATTTTTCATGAATAAAAGATTTATAAAAATAAAAATAAAGATTAATTTTCATGTCCTTAACAGCTAAATAAATCGATTCAGCCTCAAACCCCAATGTATCAAGAAAGGTAATCTGGGTTGGAGATGAAATTGGAATGTAGATTTGCTAGTGTATAGTAAATTAATTATTTTTTACGAAATGCAAACCAATAGTTATTAACTATTTATAATAAAATAGTGCTGTCTGTGCAGGTTAGAAAGGACAAAACAGGGCTTTCCCCTGTGGGAAGTTTACCCCATCAGCCCTGAGTATTATATTAATCCAAGGACATATTTTTGAATTAAAAAATAAACACTTGAATGTTTAACAATTGATAATCTCAACTAAATTAATGCATACAACTAAGTAACATGAAAATAAATTAAATAATGGGATAATTAAATGGTTTTGTAACTACACCAGTCAAGAATTTATATTACTTTATTTAAATTTGTAATAGACTTTTGAAAATTTTCTCTATTTGATATAGCAGGAAAATTTTTTGACTTCGTACCTTTCTGGGGAAAATGATGTTTTATAAATCTAATCAAATGACTACTGGTGATATCAGTTCCAGGGAAGTGATACCTCTCTGTCACCATATTATTGATGGAAAGTTCAAGATGAATAGACATTGTGTTTGGCTTTAGAAATTCACCAACTTAGCACCATGAAGAAATACTGTCTTACAAGCTTATCACAAGCTTATAAAATCCAGTATACCGGTTTGGGTGACACCCTCCAAAATATTAGCAGATAAACCCAAAACAAATGATAAATTTCTGCGATCTATTGATATTTTATTATTTTGTTTGGATTTATTTTATTTATTAAAATAATATTTTCTAGAGTTTAGCACTCCACACCTTACTTTGGATGAACCAAGCTGGCCCCTCTTTGAGCACTCATAGATGCAGTTACACTTGATACTTAACTTATAAAAATATTACAATGTTTTCATGTACCTGCAAATGTTTAGCATCTAAAATAATCCAAATTTTATGCTTAGATGTTGGTGGTGGTATTCATCATTCAGGATGTATGTAACTAAGGCATTTGAGTATAATGAGTTATTTTTTAGCATACAACCAGCTTCAGCATTGCCCTCTTCCAGCTAGCCAGATAACTGCAGGTTTCTGATTAATTGCAATGCCAAAACTAATTGTACATCGAGAAATAAAACATCCTGCAGGGGGATAAAATTGTATAAACTGAAGATATTTTGTGTATAAAAATGATGAGAATATAAAAGGAAAATAGAATAAGGAAATATAAAATCATTTCTTTTACAAGACATATTCCATTCTAAAGTTTTGTTGGATTGGTATTTAACTTAATTTATTTTGTATTATTTATTGGTATAATAGATTTTGCATTTTTGAAAATAAAGCAATTAAGTATTTTAATTATCAATCATATTTAAATATTAGTAGGGGCAGTAAAATCATCTGGGAACTGTTTTAAATCCAAAGATCAACAAGTGTTAATACTTACTAATATGAAGAAAAGTGTGATAATAAACAGTGTTGCCATTCTGAATCCATAGGTTGGTATCATCGTAACATTCCTGCAACAAATCTAACTTTTTACCAATCCCCAACAAATTGATTCTCGTTTCTTTATATATATTAACCTTTATCAAATCTGAAAATACAAAAACTAATTATTGTAGCTTTATGGCTTTTTTTATATTTTTTTTTGATAGATAGAGATTTTATCTGATAATGAAAATATAACTTCAACACTTCTTTAGAACTGGTTCTAAACAGAATATATACCATGAAATATGGATTGTTAACACTGCTTACATAATTAAAGAAAAAACGAATTGAATCATACTGCTGGGGAAAAAATCCTAAACAAAGACTACTTTACACAGTTTGTTGTTATTAGACATCTCATATACAGCAAACAAAAGAAGCTGAATCAAATATGATTACCTAAATAAAACTAACAATTTATTATTAGTTAACATTTGATAATCAGTTTATTCCTAGTTTAAAATAATAGGTTTGTAAAAAAAAAATTACTTATGATTAACCACATTTAATTTTTTTCAAGGCTGAATATAGACAAACAAATATCTACATTTGTTATTAGATCACCTTACAAGATACGTGTTTATTCTAACCTCAAAAAATCACTGAGTGCAAATGATTTTGTAAACTAATCACAAACATAACAGAAACAATGGACATTGGTTTGCTTCTTACTGATCAATACCCTGGAATCAATACAAAAGAATTCAAGAAATTCTTAAATGACAAACGTATACCAATGATCTTCACAGTAGTAAATGCACCATTCTCAAATGGCCTAAATGAAAGGCTGAATCAAACATTAGTGAACAAAATCAGATGCAAAATAAATGAAAAAGGAAAAAAGAGACCCTGGGCAACAATAGCTCAAGAATGTGTGAATAAATATAATGATACTAATCACTCAGTCGCACACATCAATAAAAACATGAAGTGATGCTAAAAAAAGATAAGGGAATGCGAAAAAAAAAGAAAAAAAAAAGGCAACCGAAAAGTTGGGAATCTAAGTATTAGATACTTATTTGTAATATTTACGATAAAAAAAAGGTTGCACTTTATAATTTGCAAAGTTTATGAAGAAGAGTCTCCTGTAGGAAAAGGTATTAAAACACAAATCATGAAAGAGCAAGTGGGAAAATGGAACTTAAATATAATATTATATTATTATTTGAACATAAAAAAGATAGTAACTGGTCCATTTGATATCTTTTAAACAATTAATCTACAATTAACAATCTATTATGGATATATTTTAACTTTATTGAATTTTTTGTATAATTATAATATAATATAATTAATTAGGACCTTGAGATAATTAATTAGATATTGTATTGAATAAAATTTAAAAATATTTATTTGTTATTACCAAATATTAAAAATTAATACATTTAACTTAATCAAGTTGTTTAGTGTCAAAAATATTAGTTTATGTCGTTGAATGATTAACTGAAACCTAAATGTATAATTTCATGTATCTAGGAGGTACAGGGGACTTGCAGTTACCAAAACAGACATACATACATACATACATAAAGACAAGCAGGAGGGGGGGGGGTGAACACATGAAGAATAATGAATATGGTTTCTGTGCTTATACTTTTTAAATTTAATAATAAATAAATTTTATTTTTTACAATAATTTTTTTTTAAAGAAACATTATGAGATAAATAAAATACGAAATTAAGTTCACATATTGGTTTATCATCAACTTTCATTAAAATATCAGCATTACCTTTTTTTTTTATTCAGAACTATTTTTTCTTAATGGTAATGAGTTCCTGAGATGGGTAATTTACATATTCTTTCACTCCTGTCACAGAAATGCTTTATATTTATGGGAAATTTTATTAAACCACAATGAAGGCGGTAGAAAATAAGCTTTGCACAAAGTAAAAAAAAAATAGCTTATGGTCGTTGATATATATATAATTAATATTATCATTGATTTATAAAAAAACTTTTTATTTCTTTCTTTTATATATCTATTCTTTATTTTTTCAATTGGTAATTATTGGACAGTCTAATTTTGTTTGTTTATTATTTGTTTATGTTAATTATGTATTATCAGCACATAAATTATATTATGTATAAAGCAGATAGATTATATTTATTATAGCAAATAAATTATGTTATATATTTATAAAACAAAGTAATGCACTTTCACATCCTAAATAATTTTGGATAGTATGCATGACATTATGAAACATGCAGACCAAAGATGACTAAGTAGGGGTATACTGTTATGTTTCTTTTTTTTTTTAATTACAATCTTACCTTATATGGCAATAAGTAATTGTGATAAATTATCTCACCCAGACCACATATACAATGTTGAATTCACTCTCTCATTAATATAGTGAATTTCAAAGTAGACACACAATATGTGCATACGTAAGAAGCCCAGGAATCCCCCAAAATGCCTGTGGGAATGCCATCTTTTTAGCAAAGGAGAAAAAATCAGAGATTAGGGTGATCCCCACTCTGATTCTGCAGCCATACATTATTTGCTGATAGATAGTAGCAGTGCAGAATGAGAGCCACAGACGTTCCGGACACCAGGAGAATAGGGGACAGTACTAACAAGGGTTAATTATAGCAGATGTCGAGGCCATTGCTGCTTTGATTTTCAAGCTGGATTGTATGTATGAGTGGAGATAGCGATCTTGCACTGGGATAAGGATGTGTGAATAAATTTGTATTGAATTCTAAAAATTTAGAGGGAGCATATTCAAGAATAATGTGAATATTAGGGTCTGTATGGAGGGCTTATTGGTGCCATAGAGTGAAACATTCACTATTGTTCTAAGGAGTTAGGATTGGAATGATTGGGTGTTTGGCTGTTACCAAGAGTTTAAGTCTACATGGTTTTAACAAGGCTTTATTAATCAGTATATCGTTTTCTATTAACAGGTAAAATTGTCTATGTCAGATGTCAAGAGGGGCTAAGAGGAGCAATGGACAGGATCTTGCCGTAAAGTAACAGTAACATGGGTGGACTTACCTTCATTAACATTTATTTGCCATTGGTTGTCCCAGTACTCAAATTTAGTTCGACTGGAAAGTAGTTTGTGTATTCTGAGAGGCAGTGAACTTGGAAATACATTTAGATTGGCAGGAGCAAGGATAAGGAGGGATGTTTTGGGTATAATAGATTTCATTCGTTTTATTAGGATTTTCTCGAAGTTCATGGAGAGGATTGGGATAAGGCAATTGGGGTGATATTATGAAGAATTATTTGGTGGCTTAACAGGTTTAGGGAATAGACAACTACCTAAGAAGGGGAAAGAATGAGGCTCTAAGGATGCAATTATAAATGAACCATGGATTTTTGTTGGAATTGCCAGAAGATTCAGGGAGTTAGCAGACTTTATTCAGGAGATTTATGTTTGGGTAGAGTATTAAGGAACTATTTGAACTCAGATAGGTGAGCTGATTTAGATGGAAGGGATAAAAAGGTGTTGTCGTGGAAGGAAAATTCTCAATAACGGATAGTGGGGAAGGATTTCTAGTACTGGAAGTTGTTTTGAAGGTGTGGGAGAAGTGACAGCCAACAGTCTACAACCTTTCTCCGTCAAACGCTGCCCGGACCTATCGTTTGCACAGAAAGGGAGGGATATCCTTTTATCTATACACTTGGATGAGCGGGGAGCTATAGCTCTCTCGAATCCTCTTGGAAGAAAATAGTGTATGGAAAGAGCACCAGACTTATTCCTGTGTCCGGATTCTCCACTCTGACCTTGAAAATTCGGGTGACAACCACCATAAACACCATACCGATTCGTACCTATATTCACAACAGGTCCCCAAGGTGAATTGCCTCTATTCGATGTAATAACGTAGATGAAGGAAGTCGGCAAACCTGACCTGTAACTTTGTGAAAATATTAATAGTTTAACTACCAGGTAATTGATTAGTTGATGAAAATATCCAAAAAGCCTGGTGCAGAGTTAAGCCTGATCTTGCCATTATAGTTAATAGATGGTGCTGAGGAGCTAGAGGGGCCATGCCTCTCAAACTTGATTTCGGTTTTCTACAATCGATTAGCCACTTATTTATTTAAGTAGCTAGACATTTCTCCTCACGGGGAAGAACAAACCCTTCATTACCAGACTCATACCCAAGGAAAAAAATCCTTCGAGGAAAGACAGAAATCGAACATAGATCTCCGTAATCAGTAGTAAGGTGTACTAAACACTAGGTATAGTAGTACTATTAGCTGTTATTAAAACCCATTATTTTTTTGTTTGGCAAAGAGTACGGCTTTATTGCCAATTTTCATTCCAATTTCTTCTTGAAATCCTCCCAACATGTTTTACATATTATTTATCAGAGCGTTGAGATCATTAATTGGAAATCCTACTCATTATAATAATAAATTATTTACTTTTTAATTATTAAGTAAGTAATTAACGACTGTTTATTATATATTTCGTGGAGTTGCATTTATTCTTAGTATCTTTATAGCATTAATTAATACTTCCATTCAAATCATCATCTGCCTATATGAAACTGGAGCTGCAAATACAATTTTGATTGCATTTTTAATGATTTTTCGTAGCTATAGTCCATTAGAGTCCCATCACATGAAACATCCATTAATTCTGGACAGGAATTCAAGATGTTTAATTTTTTATGTGAAACGGATTATGAGAAGGGTTTTAACACGATTTTAACGACCTTTTGTAATTGTTGCTTAAGGATACATGAGCGAAATCACATGCTATTAATTAGGACTTCAAGATCTATAATTTGATACTTGATGGTGGTCAAATAATTACTGTTGTTCAAGTATTTTAGTAATCAATGGAGCTTAGTCATATTTTATGGAGTTGCTTATTTATATATTAGTTGCTTATTGGAGTATTTTTTATGTCGTCGCAACACCAAATGAGAGCTCCATGTGAAATTTCATTTCTCTAGAACGAACAGGGGCCTGTATAGAAAGACAGACAGATGGTTTCTGCTTTTGAATTGTTTAACAATTGATTACAAATTGCGATGCTGCAAATTGCGTTGTCAATTAAAATAACGAAAATTTAAAAGTTATGGTGAAGACCCGACTAGTGAGGCCGAGTTAAAGACCAGTTCATTGGCACCGTTCGTTAATGATTGGTCCTTGAGATTTGACCCAAGAGCGGCACTTCCTCTACCTTAAGGCAGGTCTTTAAGATCCCGGCTTCACGAATCTGATAGCCTCCTAGCCCATTCATGACCTGGCTTACTGCTTATTTAAAATTCATAGCTTTCAATAGTCCACTCGAACCTCATAATTATCCATCTCACTGAATTATATACTGATTCATATATTTCTCGTTGGAATACATCATAACCCCATGAGAAAAGCGGAAAGCGTATGTTTTTTTAATAAATATAGCATAACAGCTGTTAAAAAAAAATGAATGTTGCTAATATATAATACCACACAAAAAAATACACGATACACCCAGAATTGTGTCAAAAATACACTTATCAATTAATTGACTGATATATATTTCATTTACGAAAAAGGGAGTTCTTATTTATTAAAATTAAACAAAAGATTATCTGACAATTGTCGGTATGTTGTGCGTATTTTAAAAATGACTTATTTGACCTGAAATTAATATACTGCAGTGATGGTTTTAGTGATTGATCCGATGAGCTTAAAAATATTATTTACCTATTGGTTATAGCGCTCTTCTATTCTTGAGGCTGATATCTATGGTATATCCGAAGGGACTGAATGTATCGACAGAATAAGAGATAAATAAATTGACACTTTATAAGCGGATGTTACCCCCCACTTCATGTTTTTGATGATACCCTCTTGTTTTATGGGTAGTTGAATTTTTATGACTTTCCTTTGAACGGACGGGTACTTCAGCACTCGAAATCGGTTCGTAACTTTTAATATTAAGACATCTGAGATGGCTTACTGTTGAGTGCTCCTTAACTGGTGTTCTGGAATGATTTTGTCTATGTATAATATGAACAAAAGGGGGCTCAGGCTATTTCCTTCCTTAATTCAACAATTTGCTCCTCCCTTCATTCCTCATTGGTCATTCCCTAAAACTGTTATTTAATTTTTTAATGGCCAAGATTAGATCCTCCAGAGCCTACTTTATCCTTGAAGCATACTACAGCTTGTTTCTCGGCAAAATATATCAAAGGCAGAAGGTAGATCCAAAAATTGTCGGTATATATGTCTTTCTGTATTCAAGCTGTTTTTCATTACAGTTCCAACGGTAAAGATGGGGTAGCCTATTTGGCCTGAATGTTGCTTTTTTAAATCTTGGATATCGTATTATGGCCTCAATCGCTTTGCAGAAATCCTGTACTTAATTTTTATTATATTGTTATTACATTCCAATGGTGACCTCTTTTTGTTGGTAGTGATAAATACATTCAGCTTATTTTGGAAACTCTTATTGAAAATGTTGGTTATCTACCTGATAACTTCATATCCATCAAAATTATAAGTTCCGGACTGATGATGTCTCCTTCTGTTTTCTAAATCAATAGTTCAACCTCCCACTCATCTATAATCTCATAGATGTCAGAGCTCTTCCGCTGTCATTCCTGCAACTCCTAGTTCTCACATTGGATTTTGCAAGAATTTTTCTTAGTAGAAAATCCTCCAACTTCTAGGACTTCATTATCAGTGGTTTTAAGATTTACTCTGTAATCTGGAACACTCCATACCTGCTTAGTAGTTTTCCCACTCAGCCCCCTTACCAAAATCAAGAATCGTTTCTTGTTTTCCTTAAAATCATTTTCAATTCCATTACAAAAACTTTTCCAGGATTTGACCTTTGCTTCTTTGAACTTGGATATAGCTAGCTGGAATTTTTCCTTAGATATTAGATAATCTTCTGGAGACTTAGTACCTGGATATCGTTTCCAGGATGTGTTTTTATCTTTACGTTAGTATTTACCTCCTCATTCCGGTGCCACGATGAGGCAATTGACCAGCTTAGCACGTTTTAAAGAGCAATATTTGCAGTATTTAAAGTATAGTTCAAGTCAATATAGTTTAAGAAGCATAAGAGCGGAGGTCAGAAAAATAAATCTGAGAGTAAAAAAACAAAACTTGCTAACGTTCTCTACTGCTCATAATTCATTAAACAGTTATCTTAGTTATTCAAAACATTGTGTTTCTATTATGAATTCTGTTATATACCGCATCTCATATATACATATATATATATATATACACATACATATATATATATATATATATATATACATATATATATATATACATATATACATATATATATATATATATATATATATATATATATATATATAAATTATATTAATATAATTTATACATATATAAATATATATTATCTGAAACGCCAGCTCACGTTCTGGTTCCCCTTGACTGGTTTTATTCAAAATAGCTGAATAGGATAACGATTCAAGGTTTTTTTTTTTTCGTGTTTATTTTTGTTTAGATAAATGCTTCTTAGTCCTAAGCCACTTATATCTTTAAATTTGAACAAAGGAAGGAATTAAATCACACTAACATTTTAACAGGATTGTTTGAATAAGTTGAATAAGAAACCGAGCTCAAAGGGAGAGACCATACGTACATTCTGGCGCGAAGCGAACACCTTGCGTCCATCGATCTGCCTGTATATTGCGCAAAAATGGTCAAAAAATCGTTCTGACATTTTAGATATGTGAACCTTGAAATATACTTATTAGGTATTGGCTAAGACAAAAACAGTGGAAACAAGAATTAATCATACAAAAGTCGGGTCCGTTTCATTAACTTTTGAGATTTATCAATACTCGAGTCAAAAGCTATCAAAAATTTAAATTTACGCTTTTCTCCGAGGTTAAGGACACATTACAAGACAGTAAAGAGAGGGATAAGAAAACTTTATTCACAATTAATTTAGAATTCAACTAATTACTATATTGTTATTACATGTTCCAGTATTTCCCCCGTCCATTTGTATTGGTTACAAAATAATGATGATGTATAAAATGATATATATAAAATTCTTTGAATTGTAGGGAGTTGTAAGTCGATGAGATTAATGGTTATTTTTGAGCGGTGAGGGTAGTTATTGATGATACGCATTTCCTAGTTAAATACGGCAAAAAATACTTAAAAGACTTAAGTATTCCATGTTCGTTTCATTAGTTTTTTTTTTAAATTCGAAATGGCAGTTTTCAGCTCAAATGAAATGAAGTATGTTTTGTTAAAAATACTGATTTTTTTTTTCAGAATGATATAATACGTTTTTAGTAAACTAACACGAGACTCCAGCCCGGATAATGTTTGAAATCAAACTGTCCCACCGGGATCGGTAATTAGGCACCACGATCAACAGCTGGTTGGCGATGTGAGTAATCGAAAAGAGGTTTTATAAATAACTCCATTCATTCTTTAAGACGAATAAAATTGGACTGTAAACATTGGGGGCAATCATTTCGATAATGAATAGGGATGAAACAAGGATGCAACCTATCCCTATCACTCATTCACATCTTTGTCGGAAGATTTCTGGAATGAATGGAAAATATATAATACCCGAAGGAAATTCCTTGTACGCCTGATAATAAACCGTAGATTAAGTCATGGTAGGAGGATATGGGAAGATGGAGAATACATGATGAGAAAACTAACTGAAATTTATGCAAAATGGGCCTTGGAAGTAAGCGAGGCGAAAACGAAATGCATTTACATGCTCGTTCTACCCCGGGTCGTCAGTTGTTGAAGTAATAAGAAAAGTTCATCGACACGGATGTTACAAAGGATTTGAATTCATTCCCTATCGAGCTAACTGTATTCAGAACCTGCCATAATGCAGAGGGGAATTTCATAAAGTGAGAATGTGGGAGCAGTAAAGAACTCCGATTCTTTGAGCGGAGTCAGCTAATGAAATTAGACATTGACCGGACCAGTAGGTTCCGGGTTCCAATTCCGCTCCTGCTCTGTGGCGTATCTTTTGCCACCTAGGGCACCCATTGTGCCGCCTTTTCAAAACAAATCAACAGTGGTTATTAAAAATTATTGAACATAAATAAATATTTTTTCTTTTGTTCAAAAAGATTGTACACACACCTGTAAAATGTACGCGTGTTTATATATTTATTTTTCTTGATTTTTTCTTAGAAAAGTGTGAAAAATTTTACCAGATCTTCGGTAGAGCAATCTGTTTTTAATTAAATGGCATACTCATTTGGGCCGTATGCTATAATAATAAGTTCTCTAGGTGAAAAAGTGAACTGAAGATGAAAGAAAACCTTGTAGCTGTTTTTTGACAAATCTGACGCCACGAAATGGAAAAGCAATTTAAAGTAAGCTTGCGTATCTTATTTTGAGATCACTCTCTTTAGACTTTTGTTTAGCATTAATATATTGTAACATTCATGATATTTGAGAATGAAGATCATGACCCTCACATATGGTAAGGGCCATTTTTTTCTTATACTCCTAGGAGTGGGGACGAGCGGGAAAACAGTCTTAGCACAACCGCCGAGATGAGCGGACTTAGCAAGCTCCCGAATTGGCGGTTACCATACAGGAAGAGAGGAGAAGAACCAACAGCAGAAAGTAACGTTGATTGGATTACAGGAAGATCATCGATTGGGTGATATTAATATTGTTTTTATTATGGATCCATTAAAAGAAATTGAGCTCAAATTTCATGTTTTTTGTAATTAGTAGTAACTATCCTATTTTAAAAGGAATTGAATATTTTTTTTATACTTTTTGTCAGCACTCTATATAATTATAATTATTTGTTATAACCATCTTATTTGAATATATTTCACAATTCCTAATTTCTCAATTTATTAATAACTACAACATTAGCCTTGAGATCGGGCGATTCAATCGGGATAAATTCCTATGTCAAAGACATAAAACAATTTGAATTAAAGATCTCATGACGGACCTGTCAAATTAGTTAAGGTAAATTGATCAAATAAAGTAGGAAGAGAAATGGTAAAAAAAGGAGGTAGGTTTCAATATCTATACTACTTTTTGACGAGTTTCTTTCGTTTAAAGATTACTTCATTGTTCTACCAGTGGGAATTTTTTATTGCAGCTCAGCTCCCAAAAATCAATAAAAAACGAAAACAAACTTACTAAGTACTTGAATTGCCGTGCGTCTTCAAGCTGGATTGTCATTATTCGATGGACAATTAATATAGAAACTAATATTCAATACACACATATAAATAAATAATTATTCTAAAAATATTCACAAGAATTTATCCCGAATATGATATGCAGTAACCGTTTAAAATAAAAATGAATAAATTATAGTATTTTCCAAGGTATTTGGCACTTAAAAAGAGCTGTTTACATTTGCATACCACCACTTTGGGTTGTTCATCAAGCTTTAGTCTCTCCAAAATATTCTTTTTGACAATTTAACAGTCAACGTTTTGCCTGTTCAGGTATCATCACTTACTAACTTTAATCCGTAAATAAAATATGTGGACAATGCCTGAACATGCTAAACGTTGATTGCTAAATGATATATTGTCAATAAAAGAATATTTTGGAGAGACTAAAGCTTGAACAACCCAAAGTACACATATAAATAAATCACGTGTGGCCATAAAAACCAAGTGTACTGAGAGTAAATAAGGCTAAAGTAAAATTTCATCACCGTAAAAATAACTTAAGTATTTAAGAGATCACTTAATAAAAAATAAATAAACAATCACTTTTGAAGGTCACAGATGCAGATTTGAAAGATATACTGGAGGCCAGTGAACTTTGCCTAAATTTGAATTATTCAACAAATACAGAATTGAGTTCAAGAAATTCAGTGACACGATTGACTACACAAAACTGACCTGGCACAATCCACGACCTAGTATAAGATTCTCAGCACGGAGAAAGACCGGGGTTTTTTAAGCCGTCATAATCTTTTACGTTCATTTTTTTTCTTATTATTTTATAAGAAATATGTTGCTATTTCTTTTTAAATTGCACTAATTATTAAATATTGTAAATATGAATTTATTCATCTATTGGATGGAGCATTCACACAGATTAAAATAAAAAAATTGAAAACAAAAATCAGCTGAAGTTCTATAAAGTAATCATAGTCAAAAGAAACTGCAAATCAACAGCTGATTTCGACAATAAAATTTTCCCCATGCTGTCTGTCTATGCCAATAACAGTTAATAATTTGTAATAAAGGACCTGCAGTATGAGTGTGGCCTGCAAATAAAAGTTCAAATAATTGTTTTCTTTTAAATATGACTGAAAGAAAAAAACTCGGACGAACTATTTGAAAGACAGTGTCGTGTTCGAATAAATATTAATTATTTAGAGTCTGATACAATAAATGTAAAAAATTGACGACTGACAGGATGGATTTTTAACAGACCATATACTATCTACTTCATGGGTCTAGATCGACTTAATAAGATAATATTTGTGAAAAGTTTTGTTTTGAAAACTCACGTAATCCTGCAGGCCGAGCAGACAACACGCAGGCTGGACCACAAACCCTGGAGGCTGGAGGAGGACTGAACATGGAGCCAGAAGTGGGGTGTCCCCGGTCCCTACCTCCTCCCTGTCCCTCCCTCTTCCTCCTCACTAATTACCTTACACTACTAATTATAAAATACATAAAAAAAATACATACGATATAATTGATATATAATAACTGTTGGCATTTCGTATAATATCCTTCATAAATAATCTCACCGTAATTAATTCAATCTCGTTTGAGATAGACAAAATCGAGTCTGAGATGGATTTCAAATGAGAAAGCAATTTATTCTGGCTAATATACGTGAAAAATTAACAACCCTTTATCACACATCTGCATATTATTAAATATAAAAAGTAGCATTGGTGCTCCAAAGGTCCTCAGATTTTTTTTTTGTATTTAATGATTTATTAAAGGAAACCTATTACAAAATAAACAAATTTAAATAAAAAAATTAAGTAAAAAAATTTAAGACAAATTAACCCGAATTAATACACGCCAGAATATTGCCCATTTTATGTTTATTTTTTTAGTTAATTTTACAAAAATAGACGTAGCAAGAAAAGAAATAACGTAACAAAACACGAGTCATTCGGGAAACTTTTACACAATGGCTATAAATTTAGAAAAACGCGTCATGTTTGACGAACAAACAGCAACGATAACTCATCTTATAACCTTAAATTAAACAAGTCAGATCTGAAGCATAGTAAATCATGTTTTTCCTTTTAGATGTTAATCATTGGTTAAGAAATCTACAGTTACACCTTAAAAAGAACGAAACTGAATTTATTTTTGTTTACTATCCTGAAATTTAAAAAAATGCTATAGAAAAATTATTACTGACTGTTCATTTGTGAGGACTTAATTACATGTACCAAAAACTGACAAATAGTTAGTCATGGGATTTTTCTCTCACTGGTAATAACATCAATCGGCCTTACATCAGCTACATAAAGGTGTTACTGAAATTTGAAAATATTTACTTAACGATTTTAATGTAATAAAAAAATGTATTTATGTAGATATTTATTGATCTGGTATACCTGATGGTTCCAAAACAATGTTCACGTTTTTGAGGCCTTGCTCTCGGACTATTGCCCTTCCATTTTAAACTATACCAATTAAAAACTATTAATTGCATGCCACAAAACTTTACAGACTGTGTATTCACGCGGTTGTGGTTATCGCTCTGAAACAATAGTTAAATTGACGCGTTCAGAACTGGACACAGATTTTTAATTGCTAATTAATATTATAATGTTTAATGTATCCTTTTTTGTCTAATACCACTTCGAAATTATTTCCTACCCTAATCGTAATTAATTCAATCACTTTCCATGGTCCATAGAATCTTGCCTGAGTAGTTTACATACATCACCCATAAATAATTATTACATATTATAATTATATGATATAGTATATAGTATAATTATACCGATTAAAGGAGTGGAGACAAAACGATGTACTTTAAAACTTTTTAACTTTGTGCCCCAAGGATCAGTATCTTTGCCATATTAATTTTTAATTTTAAGTTTGTAATTGTTATTTTTTGGATAAGTTTATAAAAAAATTAACTTATTCAAAGTAGAGCCTCTTTCATTTCGCTTGGGTATCACGTCAATAATTTAAAGACCTGAGCCCATGTGAGTTTACTAGTCAAGTACTAGTCACTTTTATTGGTTATACTGGAGAAGTGAAGTGGTCCAGCCTCCAGCTTTGTTCATTTATGAAACCTCATTGATGGCAAGTTTTGAATGTTCTACTAACCAGCGTCGAGATCCTGAGAGGGTGGTGACATTATATAAACGTTAACTGTAAACTTTTATTCTATCTTTTATTATTTTTATTAGTCGAACTTCAAGCGTGTCCAATCCTTTTAAACAAAAGTCCGGAGAACAATAGTAAATTCCCCTTATTACGCTAGCAACAAAACCCTTCATAACGATCTTAATATGCCATACATTCTTGAACTCACCCCTCCCAAGTTCACAAAATTCCATAATAACCTATCCAACCACCCTAATCCCCTAGCACAGTCATTACACTGCGCCACTCATCCCTATAATCCTCCTCGGAGGCTAAAGCGGCAGTGGCCTCGTGACCTGCTATAAATACGCGACAGTGGGAGTCCTGACAATGGACAGTTTCTCCAATCATGTCCTGAGCGTCTGTTGGTCAGCCTCCACTGGCTTGTATCCAGTGATTCGGCTTACAGAGGAGCGTGGGGGGTTCCCAAGACTCCGATTCCTCTTTCGCAAGCGAGGGAGGTGACAGCCATATGGATTTTGGAGGTCTCTGGGCTGTTTGTAAATACTCTATGAATGAGCGAGTGAATGATAATTGTAAATATGGTACGAATGAGTACATTTACCACAATTACTTCATAGCAATTGAAACTGCCCGACAATAGTCACAATAGTTATTATTGTTTTTATTTTACCGTTAGCACGGTTTAATCTACATGCTGCAATATTATGAGTGGTAAGTTCTACAATTTGAGCCAACGGCCACTGAGTAGCATGGTGAAAATTACCCAACCATGCCTACAATAATCCGTCTTGTAAGAGGCTTACAGGATACATTCGAAAAGTGTGGCACAACCAACGGAACCTTGTGACCAGCTGGACATAACTTCTAAGAGAACGGTCCCAATTGAAAATCAATCCAAATGGACATGTCTTAATCCCCAGGAAATAAACCATAGAATAGAATAGAAATAGAATAGAAACATTTATTTGCACATATAACAAAAGTTTTTCGTCAGAGTTAAGATTAATATTATAATTTATACTAAATTTCACAATTTTTTTTTTTTTTTTTTTAAATAACAATTACAGTAGTTTAACAGAAAATACCTAAGCTATATTACAACAATTTCTTCCTTACTATTTATAAAACATAAAGTATTCCTGAACAGAGTAAGGACATAATTCAATTAATAATTTTTTTGTTCTCATTTTAAATTGTTCAAAGCTTAAGTTTTTTACATCTAATGGCAACTTATTAAATAGAGAAATACCCAAATATATATAACTATTATGGGTTGCAGTCAATCTGAAAGTTGGTACTATTATATCACAATTGTTCCTAGTTGAATATTCATGTAAATTATATTGACAGGAGTACATATTTTCATTTTCTTTAATGTACAGAAGACATTGATGAATAAACAGGCCTGTCAAAGTCAAAACATTCAATTGCTTGAATATTGGTCGACAAGACTCAGTTTTCGGAACCCCCAGAATTGTTCTTTAATTCTTCTAGTTCCATCGGGACTAGTCAAGAATTAAAAATGGGCCGATATGGTTTCACAAAATTCAAAGATATATTAGCAAAAATACAAAGGTATGTACTACCAAAGTAATAGAAAACACCCGTAAAGTCGTTTCAACCTTACGATTTTGTAATTTACAAAAAGTTATCAAAATATGAAGTATAGGGAATGTTTGACGTCAACACTCTATCGAAAATAGTATCAGACTGGCATATATCTGTTTAATGTCGGCCAAACAAAGTATAGACCAGCCTAAAGATTTCTTTCATTATTTTCGTAAAGCTCATGTTTTTCAATTTTCATAAAATATTTCAGAAATAATTCATCCACATGAAAAATCTGAGAGAAATAATACGAACGCGAAAATATAATAATTAATAATATATTCATGAATCAAATTTAAGTTGGTGCTGCTAAATACGTCGAGAAACTAGTAGTTAAAAGAAAAAAAAAACAATTTAAAAAATATTTTAAAATTTCCCTGGACAAGTAACGTATGTATGCCCTAAGAATCATGTTATGCCTATAAATAAACTTGTACTTTGAGTTCAACATACAACTTAAATTAACCACCCCGAAGAACGCATTCATCAGTAAATACTAGTTCTAAACAGTACATAATATGTCGTAAATAAAGAACATTGAAGAAGTTTCAATTGCTCAGCAATTGTGTTGATTGTATTCAACATGAGTTCCAAAGTAGCAAATGGAAAAGGCTACTTCCAGTTTGACAAATGACAATTTGCGGCTTAAAATTCTATGAGATTTTTAAAAATCGTATTCCCACCCTGCTAGTGGAACTGAGAATAGTTGATTAATGAACTTGACCTCCCCATATACAGGAGCTATTTTAGTATCGAGTTTGAATTACCCTAGAATAACAATCTCAAACAAGTTAAACTTGAATGTTTGGATTGACTTCGGTTATCAACAAATTTCACTCCATCTAGAGTAAATTATCCATCATGAGTTCGTTGTTATGAGTATATACACAAATGTTGAGTACCACTTATATATTATATATTTAGCTCAACTATAGCGGCGAATGGTTTAGTAGATGGTTTCTTTGGTTTTATTTCTATCATGGACCAATACTAGTTGTTGATAGGCGCAAATAGGCAATCTCGCACTACATTGTGCTTATTATGTGAAGTAACAGGGTTATTGCACCAAGCTTCTGCTTGTAGATCATCAGCTAAGGCACGGTCATTGGTTATACCAGGCTTCGATTGCCATTCCAGCAGAGGTTTTATCTTTGGGGTTGGAGTTCACTCAGCCTCGTGACGGCAAACGAGTGAAGAAAACATTACCAAATCCGGTTTAGAAATCTGAAATTAGGGTTAAGAGGTAACTAAGGGGTGGTCGATTGTTGTTTACTATCGATTTATTTATATTATTTGGATCTCGCGCTCTTGGTCAGCCTCCGCTGGCTCGTATCCGGTGACGCGGCTGACGGAGGAGCGTGGGGGACTTCCCAAGACTCCGCTTCCTCTTTCGCATTTCCTCGCATGAACTCATCCCTTCCAAGTTCATAAAACTCCATAGTAACCTACCCTGTTATTGCTCTCCGCCACTCATCCCTATAATCCTCCTCAGAGACTGAAGCGCCAGTGGCCTCGTGACCTACTATAAATACGTGACAGTGGGAGTCCTGGCAATGGCCAGTTTCTCCAATCATTTCCTGAGCATCTTTGGCTCTCGGGCTCTTCGTCAGCCTCCAGTGATTCGTATCCAGTGACGCGGCTAACGGAGGAGCGTGGGGGACTCCAAGACTCCGCTTCCTCTCATGTGAGGGAGGTGACAACCATGTGGATTTGGGAGGTCTCTGGGCTGTTTGTAAATACCGTATGAATGAGCGAGTGAATGAAAATTGTAAATATGGTATGGATAACAACATTTATCACAATTACTTATTGGCCAATAAGGCAGATTGTAATTTTATCATAATAAAGTTGTTGCTATTACTATTATATTTAAACAATCGATGATTACAAGCGCACATATCTCAAATATCGTCTTTTGGAGGCAAAATTTATTATTGAAAGCACCGGGATCAATCAATAGAACAAACCGTATTATTTAAGCATTTACTGAATTATGCACCATTTCTATTATGTTCTTTACTTACTTACTAAAATATTCTGAAAATAAATGAGAAATAAACTAAGTGAAAAAGGACTTTTATATAATTTCTAAAAAAACGGATTTTCCCAATGAAAAAAAAGTAGTAAAGTATGTTTTCAATTATGGCCAAGTAATTTTTTAATAAATTATTAATTTCAGTCGTAGGTATCAAAACGATTCAAGGTTTTGTCTTTTTTTTTTTTAGATGAGTAATGTGAGTGATTTGTTACGTTATTATTTCTTACGATTGTATTCCGTGTCCTAATATTTTTCCCTTTTTAATGGCAATGTTAACATTTTATTGTGCATTACAGTGATTCAATTTTCTAGCTTTTTCACCTATTGGCAGATTTTTACGCAAAATTAGCAAAGAAAATCCGTTTTTTTTTTTATTAAACAACGAAAATTCTCGATAAAAGAACTTGTTCTCACAAGTTTTACCTACTCAAAAAAAAGTGTAAGGTAGTTACGAGAAGTTTATGTTTAGAAATGTAGGTACTATTATGCGTTTCTTGGAGTTACAAGACGTTCTTATCTTGTTCAAAGTAAATCTTGTAGTAAAATTCTGAAAATTCCAAGTTTAAGCATAGTTTTCGTGGAAATGTCTCCATGCTGACTTCATATTCGTGTTCCTCGCCCCTAAAAAATCAAGTGTACCAAATATCAAGTTGCCCCGAAGTCAACCCAGTGTGCGGAGGTCCGACTCATCCGCCGGAGGTTCTGACATTTTTACGCCCGATCAGTGTAAAAGGTAAATACGTGCTCCGTATATTTGGAATTGGCTCAATGTGAGCACATCGCCTGGCGGTATAAATTAAAACTGCCAAAGATATATTAAATGGCCTTTTGTTTCAGATAATTGTTTTAATGTAGAAAGTAGAAAAACAGCTAGGGCCTCATAAACTCCTAGTATTTATTCAAAACTATAGGTTGGAAAACTCTGTCCAACGTTGTAATATTGTAAAGAATTTTGAGAATGGAGCTTTTCCAAATTAAAACTAATTAATAATTGTAACCGTTCCACAATGAGACACAACTCCATAGGAAAGCAACTACCAGATGATATAAATTATGAGAATGCCATTCAAGACTTTTTTAATAAAAAAAACTTCCATTTTATCATTATGTATACTATATGTTTAGCCAAATGAAATACATTTGTTATGTTTAGTAATTGCTAATAAAAAGTCTTGTGACTTGGAAAAGGTGGTGAATTGGGGACGACGCCAGGGGGCAGCTATGCATGAAAGCACTGATACGATAAAAAAACGAGTTTAAGGAACTAATTAGCGAGGACTAGGAACCATCATTGGACCTGATATTAAATGGCGTTAATTGTGTCGATGATGTGTGCGAGTAGAGTGCACAAACGAGATGCAGTGGTGACAGGATTTATTGCATGTGGAACCAGTACGAAGGTTACAAGCGACAAGGATCCCATTTATCAGATTTATCCTGCAAGACAGTGGATGCAATGTTGGACAAAAATGTACACCAGGCGACAGGCAGCTTGCTCATCGCATTGCACTTCTTCCGGGTCTCTAGTTATTCTCACACCCGAGTTGCTTGTGTACCGGAAAGTATCTACTCACAGTTACAACCAGGATCGTAATTTGAATAGGTTTACATAATCAACACCTGATTATTGGGAGATAACCAAAAACAATTTTTGGCACACATACAGACTGAAAGATCTCCCTTCGGGATTGACAAAAACAAGTCAATACCAAATCCCTTCAAAATATTGTACTTACCTTACCTTGTTGTTTTTAAAAGCTACTTTATTAAATAATATCTCAATACGGTAAACAAGTAACTTAAAGATCTCAAAAAATTGTAAGTATTTCTTTATTTTCTGTAGTCATTACATACAGTTGCCAGACGCCAGAGTGCCTCGAAACTAAAACTAAAATACTGTTAATACTTAAAGCTAAAATATCCACTTATTTATAGGCAGGAAAACTGTACAAATAAATTACTAATTTACAGTGGCCCTTAAGGCTGCTTTTCAAATTTATTATGTTACTTAACACGTTCTATATTTGATCACTATTTACTTTTAATAGTCAATACTATTTATATTATTTTTATCGTTATTTTATATATCGCGGGCTGAGCAATACCGGGCCCCTTATACATTCCCGCGATACTAAACTTTTTGTTACTTTTCATGTCGGTACTTGGGACAGAGGTTAACTGCAAATGAACGCTAAGACTTATTTTGAATTATTTATTAGATCTTTAAAGCGTTAACGTTTTATGGCGTTAAATAGTACATGTTAAAATACAAATACGCGAATAATATAAAATTGTCTGAATCTAGCCTGGTTGAAGTATTAATGAAAAACTAAATTTCTCATTAACTGACAGTCTATAATTTGTTTAGACCTTGTTGTTTTCAAAAGCTACTTTATTGAATAATATCATAATACGGTAAAAACAACAACATTTTTTGAAAGGAAATTAAGTCCTACCCCTAACGAAATTACCATTTATTGAAGAACTAAAAGAACCGTTAGACAACTTGAGTGAGTAAATACAACAATAAAGAGTTGTCTTGGCTCTACCCGTCCCCACCCTCTCGCCCTGTTTACACGTGATATTAGTAGCATCGTAATGTGTCTGATAGATATACTGCTTTGTTAGCAACTAAATTATATTTATTCCTACGCTTTTTCTTATGATAATTTTCTTTATTGTTGATGTGTGTCCCTCTGGAATCTATTTCTCCCAACCCAAAGCTTGTACACAATGACAACAATGAAATAACTAAACAACTCGATATTTTCCAAACTGTCTATTGAACAGATCATTATGTAATATAATAAATACAAGAATAGCCAACGTTAAATGTAATCAATAGATATCAAGAAAAGTTATACTTAACCCAATCTGGACACACGGAATAGAGCTATGGGGGACAGCAAAAAAGTCGAACATCAAGCGTATCCAATCCTTTCAATCAAAAGTATGAGAACAATAGTAAATGCACCTTATTACGTCAGAAACAAAAACCTTCATAATGATCTTAATATACCCTACATTCTTAAACTCATCCCTTCCAAGTTCATAAAATTCCACAGTAACCTATCCAGTCATTACACGCCGCCAATCATCCCTACAATCCTTCTCGGAGACTAAAGCGGCAGTGGCCTCGTGACTTACTATAAGTACGTGACAGTGGGAGTCCTGCCAATGGCCAGTTTCTCCTGAGCGAATGTGGCTCTCGCGCTCTTCGTAAGCCTCCAGTGGCTCGTATCCGGTGACGCGACTGACTGAGGAGCGTGGGGAACTTCCCAAGACTCCGCTTCCTCTTTCGAACGCGAGGGAGGTGACAACCATGTGGACTTGGGAGGTCTCTGTGCTGTTTGTAAATACTGTATGAATGAGCGAGTGAATGAAAATTGTAAATATGGTATGAATGAGATCATTTATCACAATTACTTATTGCCCAATGAAGCAAATTGTAGTTTTATCATAATAGAGTTGTTGTTGTAAAAAAAAAAAAGATATCAAGAAACAAAAATGAAATGTAGGATTCAGAACATTTTTCATTCCTACATTTTAAATTTTGTTTAGGTTTAAGATTTAGGACTAGAAACTTGTCTCCTAAATCACAGCTATACAAATATAAATATTATTTTAGGTATATGTTCTAATTTAAGATAAAATAAACTTTTAATGTTGAATTATCAGGAATAATTGGAAAAAATACATGAAGTATTAAGAAACAGATTCATATGTTTCATCCTGGTCAATCTCAATTATCGTAATATTGACGAGTAGAAAGTTTTGTTGGGAGATCGGCGATGAAAAATGAGTTGTTAGGTTTTCATCAAATTCATGTGCAACGTTTCTACTATACAATGTCTGCATCACGTTAAGGACCTGATTGCCGGCATACATATTATGCCAAAACGTTGTCCATGAATAAACTGGTGAAAGGTTTTTAATACCTCTCTTTCATCAACCTGAGCTCTCTCAACAAAAACTTTCAACTCATATATATACTCACGGCTAACAGTGAACTCATCGGAATATCATTTATGACAATCAAATAAGTATATAACACATAAATTAAAAACAAACTTTTTTGATAAAATATTTTTTTTTTTTATATTCCTTTATTGTGCTATAATTACAATCTGCCTTTTATAAGGCAATAATAATTAAGATAAATGCTCTCATTCATACCATATTTACAGTTCATCATTCACTCGCTCATTCATACAATACTTACAGACAGCCCAGAGACTTCCCAAATCCACATGCGAAGTAGAATGCGGAGTCTTGGGAAGTCCCCCACGCTCCTCCGTCAGCCGCGTCACCGGATACTAGCCAGTGGAGGCTGACCAAGAGCGCGAGAGCCACAGACGCTCAGATTGATAAAATATATAAATAATTTAATGGTTCGTCGAGAGGGCTTAATTTGTATATATCCACTAGAAAATAAAAGTGTTATGCCTAAAATCTTGATTTATCAATCAAGTTCATCATACTAACTTTTCAAAATTCATCAGAGAGGACATTCGATGTTAAGTGTTATAATTTTAATATTGAGGGAGCCGAAAAATATTCTGTAACGCATAGAGAAATTCACACAGGCAAATATGAAAGAAACAAATTATTATTAGATCTCGTCTCAAGTGGGAAATAACTTGGTTACATGAGCCAAGCATAACTTCAAATTGACAAGCTGCTGAAGCCTGATGTAACCTGGTTGCAGTAACAAGGAACTTATTGACGGAAATATATTATTTTACAGATAGATATTGGATTATTGATAGCTGAGATAACAGAAGTGGAAATACCACTGACCAAGTAAACGCCGAGGATTTGAGGATCTAGGCCAAATTCTAAGCATTGTTTAACAATTCAGGCAGAACGAGGAATTCAGTCCAGACTCGTTCATTTGCCGGTTCAAAGAAAGCATCTATAAGCCATAAATGCACAAAATCAATAGAAAATCTTAGCTTCATACCTAGAGGGAACACCCAGTTGTAGTTATACAATGTCTACATCATATTAAGGAGCTGATGCAGACATACATATTATACCAAAACGTTATCCATGAATAAACTTGATAAAAACCTTACACCTCTCTTTCATCAACATAAACCGATCTATCAAGAAAAACTTTCAACTTATAAATATATACTCACGGCTAACAGAACTAATCGAAATATTATTGATGACAATCAAATAAGTATATAACACATACATTAAAAAAAAAACTTTTTTGGTAAAATATATATATAATTTAATGGTTCGTTGAGAGAGCTAAATTTGTGTTTAAATAATAGAAAATACAAGTGTTACGCCTAAAATCTGGATGAACAAATCTATGAATCATAGACATAAATGCACAAAATCAGCATCATTTCTCGTTTATCAATAGAAAATCTTAGCTTTATACCTAGAGGGAACACCCAGTTGTAGTTATACAATGTCTGTATGTCTGTAGGAACTGATGCAGACATACATATTATGCCGAAACGTTGTCCAATAAACTTGCTAAAAACCTTACGGCTCTCTTTCATCAACCAAAACCGATCTACCAAGAAAAACCTTCAACTCATATATATATATATAGTTAAGATCAACCGAACACTAACGATAAAAAGGGGGAAGAAGGTACAGACTGAGACAACGATTAGACTGAGAATGGCTTTATTTGTATTCTGACATCTATATATACCTTAGTTAATACTCTGAGGGGATTAGCTGGGGAGTCTTACCTATGTTGTCTTCTCGTAGTAGGCTCCCCAGTTAACTCCCCCCCTCCAGTTTCTTATACCTAAGAACTCAATATAACATCACAACAAAATAAACAAAAATAAACAAAATAAACAGTTCTTGTACAACGAACATAACCAGGGCAGTTCCTGCCCCCGATAACTTCTTTGTTACCGTTCACAATTACTAATTACAGTTGGCTTCCGGCCACAAGGCCTTCACCCGTTATATCTTAACTAATATGGTTCAACCTTTATTTATTTACAATGCCTTACGTACTAGGGAGTTTTACATCTTTCAAACATAACCTGCTCATTCGAACAGTGTGGTGTGTCGGTCGGAGCGCCGCCCCCCGTCATCCGTCGAGTCACCGACGACGGTACTCTTAGCTCCTCTAAGTGGACGGTGCGCGACCGGAAAGGGTGGTTGACGTCCCGGATCGTATAGAGGTTGTGTTCTCTGACCGCCACCACTACGTACGGTCCCTCGTACCGCGCGTCTCCCTTCTTACGGGCTGTCCTCAACCTGCGGTATACCGTAGTCCCCAGCGCGACCGAGCCCGCGCTAACGATCCCGGGTCTGCCGTTAGCTTTATCTACGCGAGTCCGTTTCTCTCTGATTACTCGCTCACGGACCCTCTCCCACATCGCCCGACGTTCCTTGCGCGCTTCCCCTAGTTGCTCCCGTAAACCTAAGTTATGCGCCGTCATCAGGTCTCCTCGATCGCGCCGCCTTTGCCCGAACACTATTTCCACCGGCGATAGCCCCGTTGCTGAGTGTATACTGTGGTTATATGCCACTACTGCGCGCGGCATCGCCGTATAGGAATCGAGTCGTCGGTCTATCCTAAATAGCCGGAGATGCTCTCCTAGCGTGCTGTGGAGACGTTCCACCGCGCCTCTACCCTTGATGTGATGGGGGGTGTTCCGCCGCCAGTTTATTCCTAGTTCCTTACTCTGTTCCCGGATCCAGTCATTATCAAATTCCCGCCCCGAATCCGACACGATCATATCGGGGACCCCGTACGTGCCGCACCACTGGAGTATCCCCTCCCATACCACCTCGGGTGTCTTGGTTTCTACGGGATATGCCATGGCGATCTTACTAAAAGTATCTAGGATCGTGAGCCACGACTGACCTTCATTACTATAGAGATCCGTCTGGATAATCCTCAAGGGCTCCTCCGCCGTTTCCGTGACCGTTTGTTCCGCCACCGGGGGTTGTCGGTCGTACTTCGCCCTCTGACATATTTTGCACCGCGTAACGACCTCCCTGACTGTCCGCCCCATATTTACCCAAAAATATAACCTCTTCAACGCCCGGAGCGTCTCCTCAATCCCCCGATGATTGGTCTTGCCCACGTGGTGGTCCTTCACTAACCGACCCTGCACCTCTGCTTCGGTGACCGTCTCCACCTGTCTAAGGCACCTAACTAATGTGTACCCCATCCCTAGGCGCTCCTGTCTCCATAACCGTTTAATTTTATCGGCCAACAATCTATTCCCGATATATATATGGCAACCCTGCCCCGGCTTCGTGCATTGCTCAATGGCCCGCTCCAAATCGGTATCATCCACCGTGGCTTGTGCCCTAATGGTCACGGAGGACAGCCCCGCGTATCCGCTCGCCCTCGTCTCGACTCCCGGCTCCCGTTTCGATTTGATAATTATTTGTCTCCTCTTATCATTAATTATTCCATCGATTTCGGGTAGGTCCGTAGGTCGTTCGGACGGGGTTTCTACCTGCCCCGGGTCTCTCTGAACTAAGGGGATCTCCGGTCCGCTCTCGGCCCACTCCCGCAGGTACCGCACCGCGAACGGTTCTTCTTGACCTACTTCCTCCTCCAGAGCATTCACTACCAACTCCCGGGAAAGCCAGTCTGCGACTGCGTTTTCGGTCCCCTTTTTGTGCATAATTTTAAAATTGTACGCGGCGAGTCGCTCCTTCCATCTGGCTACCCTTGCCGACGACTCCTTCAGGTTCCCCAGGTATACCAGTGGTTTGTGGTCCGTGTACAGTTCAAATAGCCTGCCGTACACGTACGGCCGGAAATGCTCCACTGCCCATACCACCGCCAACAATTCACGCTCGATGGCGCTGTAACGCGTCTCGGCCCCGTTCAGCTGGCGACCCGCATAGGCAACAGGTTTCTCCCCCCCCCCCAGTGTCTTGCGACAGGACCGCCCCTATGGCACTCGCGCTCGCGTCCGTCGTGATCCGGAATGTCTTCCCAAAATCCGGGAAAATTAATAATGGTTTCGTGGTAAGGATGTCCCGGCATTTCTCTATACTTTGAATTTGCTCCGGCCCCAACCGGAAACTCCGCCCCTTCCTTAACAATTCCGTTAATGGGTTGGTGAGTTCCGCGATCCCTGGGATAAACTTCCGGTAGTAATTTATTATCCCGAGAAACCTGCGAATACCCCGCACGATCTTGGGAAGGGGTGCTTCCTGTATCGCCCTAACCCTCTCCTGATCCGGCTGCACCCCGTCTTGTGAGACGGTGTAACCAAGGAACCTAATTTCCCTCAGACCAAACCTGGACTTCTCCCGCGATAATCTTAGTCCGAACTCCCTTATTCTGGCGAGGACTCGACTAAGGTGCTGCACGTGTTCCTGTTCAGTCTTGCTGAACACTATCAGGTCGTCCATATACACCTGCGAGAAGTCCTCACCCAGCCCCCTTTGGAGTTCGTCCATAAGACGCTGGAAAGTTAGCGGGGCCCCCTTCAGACCGAAGGGCATTCTCACAAACTCGTAATGCCCCCGCTCCCAAGAGAACGCCGTCTTCCCAACGTCCTCATCTGCCATCCTAACCTGATGGTACCGGCTCTTGAGGTCCAGCGTGCTGAACACTGTCGCTCCCGACAGGCGATCGAGTATGTCCTCAATCCTCGGGAGTGGGTACCTTTCGTCCACGGTGACCTCATTCAATTTCCGGTAGTCCACTACCACCCGGTATTGCTTCTGACTATCCCCGCTTTTCTTTTCCACAACCCACAACGGACTATTATAGGGAGAGTTACTGGGGCGTATGATACCCTGCCTCAGGAGTTCCTCGAGCTGCCCCTTTATGATCTCCCTCATCGCTTGGGGGTACCGCCTTTCCTTCACATACACGGGTGTCTCTGATTTCACTGGAATCCGATGTTGTGTCCTTCCCGTAGTCGGTAATAACCCCGGTTCCTGATGAAACAGGTCCCCATTTGCTGCTACCAGCCTACTTACCGAGTCGCGAGCACATCCTGCTGCTCCGATCCTCACTCTCCCTCCCCTTCGTTCCGTGACGATTTCGTAATTATACTCTCCCATTTCGCACTCCCATTTATGGCGCCGGACCTTCAACCTCATCCCCGCTTTCTGTAAGATGTCGCACCCTATTATCAAGTCGTAATCATCAGATAAATTTTTCATAATGTGCGTTGTGACCCCTCCCTTACATCCCGCTATTTCGCGAAGGCTTAATCGCGCTTCCCCCTCCGTTTCACACCTCCCACTGACCGTGGTTACCGTGCATTTGCACGTTTCTCGTCCCTCCCAGATTCCCAATTCCTTCGCCCCCCTTTCGCTTATCAACGAGTGGGTGCTTCCCGTATCGATTAGGAATCGAATCCCGGATACCTTCCCTCTCGCCACGGGCAACCTAAACCCCTCTTTCCCCTTTTCGCTGTTGTTTACTCTCAGCGTGCGCGTCGGGTTGCCCCCCTCCGTATCGCACCCTCATTCGTTCCGTCTCCTTCCCCTAACTACCTCGGCTCCCGAGGGTCCTCCCTTCCACGAGTTTCCCCCCACTTACCTCGTGTCTCGACGCCGGGGCGCTGCGCTCCGACCGACCACTCTCCTCTCCCGACGACTCTCCGCTGGAGTAGGGTGTCCCGTCTCGCCCTGCCGGTCTCCGTGGGTTCCACTCCTGTTGATTAACCTCCATAGGCTCTGGTCGGAATCCCTTTCTGTTGCCTCTGGTGTTGCGCCGAGGGCAGTCTCTGGCCATATGTCCTTGTCTCCCGCATTCAAAACACTTAGTTTGACTGCACTGAGCTGCCACGTGCCCTGGTCGGTTGCATTCATAACACCTTCTTTCTTGCTTCCTTCTCCTCTCGTCCTGCCCTCTACCTGTCCGCCTCTCCATGCCCCTGCCAAATCCAGATTGTCTTGGCGGGCTCCTTCTCGCTCTCCTCACATTCCTTACTTCCGTCCAACTCGACTCCGGCAGCCTGGGTCTTAGCTCTTTCCATTCCCTTGCATCAATAAGCTCGTGTGCACAGTCGATCACCTCCCTGTCCTTCGGCAAAGATCCCGGCCTGTCCAGATAATGGTTTAGCTGGACCTTCATCACCTGTCTTATGAAGTGTAGTCTGTGGGCTGCTTCTTCCTGTCCGCAGGTCTCGACCATCTTTTCCACAAGCCGGTTGTGCATGACTAAAAGTTTCTCCGCAAAATCGCCCTCCGATTGGCCCTGAGTTCTTTTCTCCTTGATGAGGTAAAACACATCTTCCTCTGGGGTCCACCTACCCCCTCCGTACAGCTTCTTCAACCTTACTTTCGTCTCTTCCCAGGTCAGCGACACGTCTCCCTGTATGGCGTTCAGGACCTTCCTTGAGATCCTGCTCACGAGTGCAGTCTCCAACACGACTATGTCTGAATCTGTGATTGTGCCCAGACCCTTTCTGGTGTTCATCAGAGCTTTGATCTGATCGCCTCCCTTGAGGAAGTGATCTAGTTCCCCCAACGTCCCCGTAAAGGGTTCCAGCTGGCTGATTAGTCCATGGACGAACGATGAATTCTGGGTCCGCACCTTTGCCAGATACATCTGTGATCTCTCCTGCTCCCTGAACATTTGTACGTTTAGACGTTCTTTTTCTTCTATGGCCTGGGCCAAATCCGCCTCCAGCTTAGCGAACTGAAGCTTACCGGGTTGTTCCATTTCCAAATGTCAACGGTAAACACTAGTGGTCGCGTACTCGCTAAAGAACACAATGCTTACGGCACTTGTATTGGTTCGGATAATCCTTACGACTCCCGGGTTTCGGCACCAGTTAAGATCAACCGAACACTAACGATAAAAAGGGGGAAGAAGGTACAGACTGAGACAACGATTAGACTGAGAATGGCTTTATTTGTATTCTGACATCTATATATACCTTAGTTAATACTCTGAGGGGATTAGCTGGGGAGTCTTACCTATGTTGTCTTCTCGTAGTAGGCTCCCCAGTTAACTTATATATATATATATCAGTATATATATAATATATATATATACCTAAACCCCTCTTTCCCCTTTTCGCTGTTGTTTACTCTCAGCGTGCGCGTCGGGTTGCCCCCCTCCGTATCGCACCCTCATTGGTTCCGTCTCCTTCCCCTAACTACCTCGGCTCCCGAGGGTCCTCCCTTCCACGAGTTTCCCCCACTTACCTCGTGTCTCGACGCCGGGGCGCTGCGCTCCGACCGACCACTCTCCTCTCCCGACGACTCTCCGCTGGAGTAGGGTGTCCCGTCTCGCCCTGCCGGTCTCCGTGGGTTCCACTCCTGTTGATTAACCTCCATAGGCTCTGGTCGGAATCCCTTTCTGTTGCCTCTGGTGTTGCGCCGAGGGCAGTCTCTGGCCATATGTCCTTGTCTCCCGCATTCAAAACACTTAGTTTGACTGCACTGAGCTGCCACGTGCCCTGGTCGGTTGCATTCATAACACCTTCTTTCTTGCTTCCTTCTCCTCTCGTCCTGCCCTCTACCTGTCCGCCTCTCCATGCCCCTGCCAAATCCAGATTGTCTTGGCGGGCTCCTTCTCGCTCTCCTCACATTCCTTACTTCCGTCCAACTCGACTCCGGCAGCCTGGGTCTTAGCTCTTTCCATTCCCTTGCATCAATAAGCTCGTGTGCACAGTCGATCACCTCCCTGTCCTTCGGCAAAGATCCCGGCCTGTATATATATATATATATATATATATATACTCACGGCTAACATAGTCAAAAACTTTAAATAATCCGAACTAACTTTCTAAGAATAATATTTGACAAACCAAGGTACGAAACAACACTTAAGTCGCAAGAATTATCCAAAACTGGTTATACTAGATATTTCAAAAGCAATAACCACAAAATGTATAGAAATTTTTTTTACATAACCAGAATCCATTTATTCAAAATATTGCTAACAGAGATAAATATATATTTATAAATATATCAAGAAATGTTTTTTTATTAGCATCTAGTATTTTATTAGTTTTTGACGTCGGGTTTTTTTAGTGAATATTTTTCCTAGATTTAAATGTATAGACTTTATTCGTAATAAATGTGACTAGATTTTAAACTAGATGCATTGTTTATTAGTATAAAATTATTTTTTTTATTATTATGTAAATATTGGAAATAAATTGATTTGATTTGAAGAAATCATCTGACACTGTAAATCATTCATAATTGATAAAAAAAATAAATAAAAAGTAAGCAAGAACTTGGCAAATATTACTCCGGGCAAAATTGGAATTTCATGAATAGACAGGAGTCTGTGTTCTGCTCCAGATTTTGTTTCTGTTTGTTGTCCAATTTATCAAGAAGATTACTGCTGGTAAGAGTAGAAGATATGATACTATCAAAGGCGGATTGGATCCAAAAATACGGAATTAGGAAGAAACCGCGTCGTACCAAGAGAACAGGCATATCTAGGAGGCGATAAATCAAGAATGAATTGATGTAGCAGAATCAGTTTATCCATTTACCTCATTATTTCAAAGATTTCTTTTTTTTATTTTACAAACTACAATTTTTTAAAAAACAATCATGAACTAGATTGGATTTGTTTTAAAAAAAAAAAGATGAAAGCTGGACAGACATCCACTTGATTACTCAACACACTTATTAAATGATGTTCACACACATTTATCGAAAATGTTAATTTTTAAACCACCGCGGTAACAGAAAACTGATATTTCAGAAAATAAAAAATAAAATTCAAATATTGCCAAAAATGATATTGCCAAGAAGATCGCTGATTTTCCGGTCGTGCATAAATGGTTAATAGAACTAACGACATCGAGCATTAGTTTAAAAAACATTTGAACGCTGTACTCATTACTTCATTGTTAAATTTAATGGATATAATAATAGCGTGTGTGAGTGACCGGCTTACTCCAAATTATATTATAGAAATCTTTCAAACATTACATAGGTGAGCAAAATCTGCAAGTTTTGAGGGTGCTATGCTATGCTCATGGAAATAAATGTATTGGCTCAGTCAAGCAATTATTTGCAAATAGGAATTAAATAATAATCAATACTCATTAAAAATGACTCAGTGTTATTATTTATAGATTCCACGATTATAAGGCTACATTATACACACAGGCCTTAGTGTTTCATGCTGCATAATTTGCCCACATTACTTGCTGGAATAGCCATTAATTTACATTCTCCGGTAAATAAAACACATTACTTAGAACTAGTAAGTTAGGCGCCTACCTTCCGGGTTTCCTTGAGCAATATCCATAGTGTACATCCTTCAACGCATTTGATCAATCCACGGAAAAAAGAAAGACAAAGTGGATCTACTGAGAACCGCTAAAAGCCCCTCATTTGTGCGCGACATGAGATGATCGAAAATTCCCAACATTTATCGGTGTTAACCAGTTAAGATTGAATAACAGAAAGTTAGGAAAATAAAAAATTCTAAAAAAAATAGCCCTTTTTCAATTTCACGCTCTGCCCAAACGACACCTTAGAAGGCGTTTGAGACAAGATAAATTTCTTCAGCTTATGCACAATTGAATACTATAAACACCTGTATTCAAAAGGGACCCAAACCTAAACCGCGATGTATGCCTAGCAATTTTTTTTTCCATTTGTGCCTTAATTTTATTCATATGTAAGCAAACAAAAGTGTAGCTGGAGGACGGTTTAAATTTAGCTGTGCAAATAGAACTTCGCATACTTGACTGCTGATAACCCCCCCCCCCCCAAAAAAAAGACAAACTAATTCAAAATCGTTAGTTGAAATGATGAAATTTTCTAAAATAGAGTTTGTTTCTTATTACTGGAAAGCCAAAAAAAGGCTTCCTCTTTCGTATGCGAATGAGTTGACAACCATGTGGATTTGGGAGGTCTCTGTGCTGTTTGTAAATACTGTATTAATGAGCGAGTGAATGAAAATTGTAAATTTAGTATGAATGAGAACAGATATCATAATTACAGCCTAATAAGGCAGATTGTAATTTTATCACAATAAAGAAGTTTCAATAGAAAAAAAAAAATTAAAGGTGATGAGTAAACAACATAAAACATATAGTTATCATATTTAAATTTTATTAATTCATAATTTTATTCATTATAAAAGTAAAATAAAAGACATTAACATGAAATTGCTTAGATGTACGATGAAATTGTTTTTGAGGCACTAACGCTTCGATATTATTGGTGCTAGTTTAAATCTTCGTGTGGGGAAAGATTCTTATAGATATTTAATGAATCATTATTTAAAATGAAAAAAAGGTATTAAGTACTCTTTAAAAGTTTTTTACGAGGTCAAAATATGATTTATGATAATCTTATTTAACCTTACCTCATTTGGACGTTAACTCGAATGCATTTGGGCTCTTAGAGGGTTGTAGCGTGACCCATTTTCATTTGTATTTTGAGGTAGACGAATACTAAACATCTCTCGTGTGCTTACCTTAAAAGGTATTAAAAATAAATAGTTTTAAACTGATCTACCATTGTTTGGTGTAATAGCAATATATATCTGTCATTGCTTAGATATTTACAGATAGAAGATTTCAGTGAGAGAGTATTCGCAGATGAAATAAAATATCACGAAGGTCTTAGTTGGACGATTTTTGAAGTAATTAATAATGATTAATGACAGAATTTTAAACGAGAAAAGGTTGAAAATAAAACGATTAAAACCATTTTGTCTTGATAGGTAAATCGCCTTGGACAGAACTTTTAGTGTATTTTTTGTACTTGAAAAATGTGAAATCAGTTGTCTTCAATGATAAATGCCTTGTTATCAGAGTTCAGAAGCTGATGACTTTCGTGTAACTATGTGTAAACATAATAAATGAAGTTACTGATACGAATTCCCGAAGCCGCAGAAATTGTAAGTCAAAATGCTATGAATAAATTTGATGAAAATTAACATTTTTTTTTTCATCGGCTTCAACCTTTTCCCAACAAATAGATCTACTGGTATATAATTACTCAAAGAACTGACAGTTTTATAAACAAGTATGTACACAACATTCTAACAGTTATCTAACTATGTTGTAAGAGAAATTGAGATAATTTCTATTGAAAACGAGGAAGGAGAGCAGACCCAACTTGTATTCTCAAGATAGGCCCCACAAGGGAAAAGCCACTTCAGCTTTTGGTGTAGCGGTTACTGTAACAAGTCTCTTGGGGCTGTCCGCTGCCATGGGTCTATCTCTGTCAGTCGGATCCCGTTTTGGAATTCGGTCTTTGAGGACTCACAAGGGTCACATTATCAATACAAAATATGATACTTTGCTGAAATCCGGGAACTTGATAAGGCCAAGCCAGCTCTCTCTGACACTGATTCTGGGAGATTTTTATTTAGATACAGCCGCAAACAGCCCAGGATCCTTAACATTTCGATTATTTTTTAAATTTTTATTAGAACATAGAAATCGCACAGTCAAAAAAACAACCTAAAAATAAAAATTAAACCTTTCTATAAATAATCAAACGTTTAAAATATTTTTAATTGATACTATCTAACCTAATTTTTTTTTATAAATTAACATTTGTGTATTAACCTCCCATTTTCACCATGTGTTTCGTAGGTCAGGGAGGCTAAGACAAGATAACATGAACAGGCGTGTGTTAACACCGAGAAGGACTTGTTTATTCGGAAAAAGTTTGACAATGAAAGGACACTTTGGACCGTCCCTCCAGTGTACATGCGACGACATAAAGTACATATACAGTGCATTCAAATGGTGAAAATACATGATTTACTGTGTGCTTTCTAACTATTATTTTAGCGTTAGTTACATAGTTTGCATTTAGGTACATAGTACGTTTACGTCAGCCTCCACTGGCTCGTATCCGGTGACGCGGCTGACGGAGGAGCGTGGGGGAATTCCCAAGACTCCGCTTCCTCTTTCGCATGCAAGGGAGGTGACAAACATGCGGATTTGGGAGGTCTCTGCTTGTAAATAGTACGTTTAAAGGTATTTAATAAGTTCGGCCATACCGTGGCCTAGTTCACCATTTTTGAGCTAGAGAGCGCACGGTGTGCGGTCGAGAGGTAGTAACAGGCTATGGCACTTGTTAACAAAGTGCTCAGTTCACCCTTACAAATGTTAACAAATTTATAATGCTTATATTTTATTTTATCATTATGAATGTTATTATTCAAAAATGACATATGTGTCGTAAAAAGTATCTGTTATTATGTGTACTTGTATGTCCAATGAGAACAATTTATAACTGAAAGCAGAAAGAAATGAAAAATGATATAATTTCATGTGGGCAAACAAATAGTTTTTTTATTTCAACCAACGAAATGTTCTTACATTTTTAAAAAAAATGCTTATTGACTAAAATCTTGTTACAATTATGAATTGAATTGAATTCATAAAATTATACGAACGAAATAAATGTGAAAGTGAAATAACACTATTGAGCGGTAATCTGGCTGTAGGCCGCGCGAGTTCCTTAAAAACAATGCATTTTTGCCCAAAAATACTTTATTTTATTTCTATATTTAGTATAATGTTTATGTTAGTTATCCATATTATGTTAGTTAATAGTTACTGGACTGTTTTTTTAAAGTTTTAGTTGTTTTCCCATACTCTAGACATATACATATAAAATAACTGGTATAATTTTTACCCTTATCGTTTGATAGACAGGAAAAAAAAAGTGTTCAAAAGTAGAGCCTCTCACATCGAACGTTGGTGGATTCAAGGATAATTAGCCTTGTCTGATTTTTTATTCATTATATCAAAGAACAATGAAATGTACACATCCTGTGTTATTTTACCAATGAAAAAGAATTTATGACATTTATGATCTGACTTATGTATGTTTTCATAATGTAAGAATTTGTGAACACAAAGACATGAAATCGGACCATGTGAAATCGCATGTCTTCAGCTTGAACTGTGGAGTAGTCAGTAAGTTTAGGACAGACAGAGCTTTAAATATAATATCATTGTATCATGTAATATATTCAGATTTAGAAAAAAAAATCGAAGAAACCTTTAAAGTCATTCAAATCGTGTTCACAACGTTTTCTAACCCTTAACTGTGTACTATATTAAACTTGTGTATGAATGTATTATGAATGCTTTCGTGGTACATGTAGAAAGGCGAATTACTATTGTATATGTTTTCATTGTGCAATTTATGCTTGATATTGAAACCACTAGACGCAGTGTAGTAGAAACCGTAACCAAGGTTTCAATGAGTTCATATCTTTATTCACATTAACACATTAAATTACAGTACAATCCCGATAATTCGTAATGGCAAGGGACCGAGGGTTCATAGCGAATTATTGAGCTTTTCGAAATAGCGGAATTACTACGTGATTAACAGGGTTGAAGATTGGGAAGAAGAAGGTTTTTATTTCTTCAAATAAACGGGATTGTCAACAGAGACTTACCAATTATAAGACGTTTAAGTAGTCTTAGGTACGAAAATCATTACAAATCACCAAGGGGACTGATATTCATTGTTTTTTTTTTACGGATAACGGCGATTATTCCAGAGAAACAGCAGTTTATTACGAATAAGCGTGATTTACGAATTAACGAAATACGAATTACCGAGATTGTACTGAAATACGAAACTTGGGAACTTTCATTAAGCAGCAACTAACACTCTCCATAACAGCTTACAGACTCAAATTCAATTGTAGACTCGATGTTTGTTGACACCTTAACTGATAAAGACTAAGTTGTCAACATAAAAACTAAACCGCAGAACCACTTTCACGACGCATGCGCAACCGGAAGATCAGCTTTATCTGTCCTCCTCCAATTTATAGAAATTCTAAGCTTAATGGCCAGACTACACTACACATTTACAATTTGTTAGCAAAGCCTATAGGAATTTCCACAGCTCCTACTTTAGCTTAGTCAGTGAGCGAACTTCATATAACCCAAAATAAGTTTCAGAGGATAATATGTGGCAAACCAAGGTACAATAGTCAAATTGCACCAAGTAACACAGCTGATTTTATTCCAGATATTTTAAAAGCGATAACCACAAAATTTATGGATGAATGTAAACATAGAGAGAAACTATTACCTCAAGATATTGCTGACATGGATAAATTGCCCAAACATAAGGGCTTGGGGCGTGATACATTATGAAGAAATGTTTTTATATTAGCATCTAGTATTTTATTTATTATTTTTGTTGTTAGATATTTTTTATTTATATTTTTTCCAAAATTATATGTACTTCAATGAAGACTTTATTTATAATCATCAGCGATGATGTTAGTCCTTTATTTTTAGACTAGATGCATATTAGCATAAGATTACTTTTACTGCGAAAATATAGGGTGTCCCAGAATTAACGCAAAATTTGAATTTGCCACCATTTGTGCAGTAAAGTGGCAACCCTAAAAAAAACTGACAGCTGACAGTTTAGAGTTAATAAAAATGGAGCGTTAGACGATAGAACAGCGTGTCTTTATCGTTGAACATTATTTAAAAAAAAATGAAAGTTTGGCGGCCGCAGTTCCTAAATTTCATACAAAATATGGTCGGAATAGTGTTTTGACTTCATCAACTGTGAAGAGATTAATTGAAAAAAATAGGGAGACTGGATCAGTTGGAGACACTAAACACACTGGTCGTCCAAAAACAAGCCGTTCAAATGTCAATATCGAAGCAGTGCGTGAGAGTGTTGTTGAAAATCCAGGAACATCAATTCGGCGTCGTAAACACAGTTATGTGTGCCGAAATTGGATGATATTGATGTGGCCAATATGTGGTTTCAACAAGATGGTGCCACATACCATACACCCCATTTAACAATTCAAATACTGCATGAGACATTTCCAGGTCGTGTACTCTCTCCTTTCGGTGATCAGCATTGGCCCCCTAGATCGTGTGATTTAACACCTTTAGATTTCTTTTTATGTGGTTATTTGAAGTTAAAGGTGTATGTCAACAAGCCCACATCCACCCGTGCATTAAAAGAGAAAATTCAACGCTGCATCAACGAAATTCAACCACATTTATGCCAAATGGTCATGGAAAATTTCGACAAAAGAGTGCGTATGTGCCAGCAAAGTGGTGGAGGCCATTTGCCCGATGTGTTATTTCATAAATAGTGTTAGCCCTATCCTATTTACTTTATAATTCAATAAAAAAAATAACAACAAAAATACTAAAAACTGTGTTTTCTATTTAAATCAAATCTTGCGTTAATTCTGGGACACCCTTTAAAAGAAATAAATTTATTGAAGACATTGACTAAAACGAAACAAAAAACTATGCGCAAAGGAAAAAACCAATTTTGAGTTGACAAAGCTAGAGTGACGCTAAGGCATAATGAAGAGTACTATTGGAATTCCGCGGCTCCGTTATGCCTCATCTGTGAGAATTTCAGGAATTAAGCAATTAATTTCCTACACGATGAATTCCTGGATTTTAAATACCCATATCACTGTTACCCTCTGAATTTGAAACAATCCGCAACAGGAAATACCGTTATTAGCAAATAACGCATTCTATGCTTCTTATCAAAATATTGATTTACCGACAAAATATGTACATAACATGAATTTGAAATTATACAATACAACCAGTTTTATGTAACAATTTAAGGTCATATTTAATTTTAAAAATAGAAATAGCATACATTTTTTTAAAAGATTGAAAATAATACATAAAATAAAATAAACTAAAATACCCTAAAAAGAATGATACCAAATACACGCATAAAAGACTTGAAGTACGCCTGGTATTATGCAATAAAGCAAATAAAATGAACTACCACTTCGCTACATTTGTTCTATGTGATTTTAAAACGCAATAAAAACGCAATGGTTTTAAATCTAAGTGGCATAAATTATGGACAGTGTTAAGGTCACTCGTATTAATTTTTTGCACGTGTAAAAATATATTGTGGAAGTAAAAACAAAGTATTGCTTTATGAGCTTATGTTTATGGGCGGGCGTGTTGACTTCTCGCCCACTAGAATTAATTACGGCAGTAGGCCTATGACTGCTGCATTGAACAAACGTCTGTGAGGCGAATTGGAACATTGATGCATGTTTGTGCAAGTCACTAATGACTTCCACTGTCCTCTACCATTCATTAATTTTGTACTACGATTGACTTTCCAATCAAGCATTTGGTTATTGGCGATTTAGATGGCCGCCAGCTTCATATGACTATTTTCTACTGGGAAGGACTCACTAGCGCGTACATCTAACAGCAATACCGGCCTATTCACACATCATCAGCTAGGTCAAAGGCAATGACGCCCCTGGCTTGACTTTGACTTTGAAGTTGATGTTGACTTTGACGTGATGACATGATCGGCGACTAACCTCAACTGTTATACCCAGGGTATTTACCTAGTCATTTGTTTTTAATTCCGCAATTATTTCATGAGCTTATTTAAATATATATTAATATCTTTTATTGTAGTTTATTGCAGAACAGTATTTACCAAATTATTTCAATTTACTTCACAATAATAAAGTTTCTTTATATTTATGTCAATGAAAGACAATTTTTGCTCATTATATTATGCAGTAAGGTTTCTTTTTTTTTTTTTGTAATATGTTCTTTATCATTTAAAGAAGCATCTGGAATTGCGCTGTAAGATTTTATTATTTTATGAAGGTATTTTGAATATCACCAGCAATTAATTTTCTTTAATGAAAAAATATTTGTGTTCCATGCATAATTTCCAGTCATTATTGAAAGGTGAGTTTGTGCTAGGGTGCAAATTTGTTACCCTAAGAACCCCCCAACAAAAATGATGACACTAAACATATATATAGGATTTAAAATAAACCCAGCATTTCATAAAAACGAGACACATTTTTGTGAAAAGTGGCCTAAGTCCATTTTTCAAAAAAATCCAGCCAACCGTTTTAATATTTACATTTCTAGGTTGACTTTTCATTTTTAAACAAATTGTAACTAATATAATATTATTAGGCTGCCAAACAGAAGATGGGAATGCTCACTAAATTCCATCGTCCTGGAAGAAGGAACGTCGAGTTTCGCGAAACCTAGTTGGAAGAGCACTGCCTCAGGGTAGACCAACATCATACGATATCATTTTCAGAATTGGAGGCTGGGTATTGCAAATAAACGCCCACTACCCAGCCAAATCATACGCTACAAGTCCCACGGGCTTGCTCTTTGAATTTTCATTTAAGGTTTATTGGTACAGATTATACGATAAACCGATACATCATGGCGGCTATACGTCAGAACCATCGCATTGACGGGAGAAGGAAAATAAATGTTTGTTTTATTGAAAAAAATCAGGTTTATCCCAGAACAATATTTACAAAATTATTTCAATTTACTTCACAAAATTAAAGTTTCTTTATATCTATGTCAATGAAAGACAACGGTATTTTTTTGCTCATTATATTATGCAGTAAGGTTTATTTTTTTTGTAATATGTTGGACCATACAATAATAAATCATTTAAAGAAGCATCTGGAATTGCACTATAAGATTTTATTATTTTATGAAGGTATTTTGAATATCACCAGAAATTAATTTTCTTTAATGAAAAAAATTTGTGTTCCATGCAATCTATTTCCAGAGTCATTATTGGAAGGCGAGGTTGTGCTAGGGTGCAAATTTGTTACCCTAAGAACCCCCCAACAAAAAGGATGACACTAAACACACACACACACACATATATATATATATAGGATTTAAAATAAACTTATAAAATTTCATAAAAACGTGACATATTTTTCAAGCAGGATTCGCGAAAAAAATCAATACTCTTTACCGGATAAGACATAACTTATTTACCATTATTTTAAAGACTGGAATTTTTAAAAATCAATTATGAATTAAATTAAATTTTGTCACTGGCGATTGCCAAAGCATCAGGTAGGGGGAACCAATAGTCGATAGTCAATATCGATATACCAATACTATCGATAGTACAGATAATTCATAACTCCTATTTCAAAGAGAATAATTGAATAATTTTACTACGGAATTAGGGATAAATAGAGAAATATGACAGGTATCAGAATATGCTATTAATAAATACTTTATTGGTAATTTAATTATTGCATTTATTTTTCAGCATTTTTTTGTATGATAAGAAATTAAAGCAAAGTATTGTGAAATTTTATTTTATTTTTGTTGAGAAAAAATTCAGAAAAAAAAACAGCGAAGACTCAATATTGAGAGACGAAACTACATCAATCAATACATATAAAAAAAAAAAATAGTGAGAACTCAATTGTTAAAGGTTTTAATTATTTAAATTGGAAGATTAATAAAGAAAAATAAGTTTCTAGCAGGTAGGTACTTAGTAATGATTGTTATTAAACCTTGATTTAAAAAACAAAAAAAGTCTTGACACCTTGGTGAAAACAGACTCAATATTGAGAGGTGAAACTGCATCAATCAATAAATGTAAAATAAAAACAAATAGTGAGAACTCAATTGTATTTAAAAGGTTTAACTTGCACTTGTGACAGCAATATATGAATCATGAAGCTAGAGAAACCCATAAATCTGGCACGTCATATCTTCGAAAGTCGTTTTACTGTGAATGCTATCTAAAAATTTGTTATGCTCACTGTTTTTTTAAAATAGAGTTTTGTAACGCTGGGGTCAAAAATATCTTCAAATTTTAATTGTCTTTGCTTTCTTGGCCAAGGATCTGCTTGAGAGGGATTCTGTTCAGATTCTTCAATAGCCTTTTTGCTTGCCAAGTACTTTCCCTGTTACTTCTCATCAGATAATGACGAAGATTTGATGTGTTAGTACTAGTTTTCAATTTACTGCCACAAAACGTACACATAGCATTAAAATCCCCACTACTATCTCGTTAAAAAATCCCTTTAACATCTAAATTGGGAGGCATGTTTTTTTTTTTAGGGAAACGCATATGTGTTATACCCAGGGTATTTACCTAGTCATTTGTTTTTAATTCCGCAATTATTTCATGAGCTTATTTAAATATATATTAATATCTTTTATTGTAGTTTATTGCAGAACAGTATTTACCAAATTATTTCAATTTACTTCACAATAATAAAGTTTCTTTATATTTATGTCAATGAAAGACAATTTTTGCTCATTATATTATGCAGTAAGGTTTCTTTTTTTTTTTTTGTAATATGTTCTTTATCATTTAAAGAAGCATCTGGAATTGCGCTGTAAGATTTTATTATTTTATGAAGGTATTTTGAATATCACCAGCAATTAATTTTCTTTAATGAAAAAATATTTGTGTTCCATGCATAATTTCCAGTCATTATTGAAAGGTGAGTTTGTGCTAGGGTGCAAATTTGTTACCCTAAGAACCCCCCAACAAAAATGATGACACTAAACATATATATAGGATTTAAAATAAACCCAGCATTTCATAAAAACGAGACACATTTTTGTGAAAAGTGGCCTAAGTCCATTTTTCAAAAAAATCCAGCCAACCGTTTTAATATTTACATTTCTAGGTTGACTTTTCATTTTTAAACAAATTGTAACTAATATAATATTATTAGGCTGCCAAACAGAAGATGGGAATGCTCACTAAATTCCATCGTCCTGGAAGAAGGAACGTCGAGTTTCGCGAAACCTAGTTGGAAGAGCACTGCCTCAGGGTAGACCAACATCATACGATATCATTTTCAGAATTGGAGGCTGGGTATTGCAAATAAACGCCCACTACCCAGCCAAATCATACGCTACAAGTCCCACGGGCTTGCTCTTTGAATTTTCATTTAAGGTTTATTGGTACAGATTATACGATAAACCGATACATCATGGCGGCTATACGTCAGAACCATCGCATTGACGGGAGAAGGAAAATAAATGTTTGTTTTATTGAAAAAAATCAGGTTTATCCCAGAACAATATTTACAAAATTATTTCAATTTACTTCACAAAATTAAAGTTTCTTTATATCTATGTCAATGAAAGACAACGGTATTTTTTTGCTCATTATATTATGCAGTAAGGTTTATTTTTTTTGTAATATGTTGGACCATACAATAATAAATCATTTAAAGAAGCATCTGGAATTGCACTATAAGATTTTATTATTTTATGAAGGTATTTTGAATATCACCAGAAATTAATTTTCTTTAATGAAAAAAATTTGTGTTCCATGCAATCTATTTCCAGAGTCATTATTGGAAGGCGAGGTTGTGCTAGGGTGCAAATTTGTTACCCTAAGAACCCCCCAACAAAAAGGATGACACTAAACACACACACACACACATATATATATATATAGGATTTAAAATAAACTTATAAAATTTCATAAAAACGTGACATATTTTTCAAGCAGGATTCGCGAAAAAAATCAATACTCTTTACCGGATAAGACATAACTTATTTACCATTATTTTAAAGACTGGAATTTTTAAAAATCAATTATGAATTAAATTAAATTTTGTCACTGGCGATTGCCAAAGCATCAGGTAGGGGGAACCAATAGTCGATAGTCAATATCGATATACCAATACTATCGATAGTACAGATAATTCATAACTCCTATTTCAAAGAGAATAATTGAATAATTTTACTACGGAATTAGGGATAAATAGAGAAATATGACAGGTATCAGAATATGCTATTAATAAATACTTTATTGGTAATTTAATTATTGCATTTATTTTTCAGCATTTTTTTGTATGATAAGAAATTAAAGCAAAGTATTGTGAAATTTTATTTTATTTTTGTTGAGAAAAAATTCAGAAAAAAAAACAGCGAAGACTCAATATTGAGAGACGAAACTACATCAATCAATACATATAAAAAAAAAAAATAGTGAGAACTCAATTGTTAAAGGTTTTAATTATTTAAATTGGAAGATTAATAAAGAAAAATAAGTTTCTAGCAGGTAGGTACTTAGTAATGATTGTTATTAAACCTTGATTTAAAAAACAAAAAAAGTCTTGACACCTTGGTGAAAACAGACTCAATATTGAGAGGTGAAACTGCATCAATCAATAAATGTAAAATAAAAACAAATAGTGAGAACTCAATTGTATTTAAAAGGTTTAACTTGCACTTGTGACAGCAATATATGAATCATGAAGCTAGAGAAACCCATAAATCTGGCACGTCATATCTTCGAAAGTCGTTTTACTGTGAATGCTATCTAAAAATTTGTTATGCTCACTGTTTTTTTAAAATAGAGTTTTGTAACGCTGGGGTCAAAAATATCTTCAAATTTTAATTGTCTTTGCTTTCTTGGCCAAGGATCTGCTTGAGAGGGATTCTGTTCAGATTCTTCAATAGCCTTTTTGCTTGCCAAGTACTTTCCCTGTTACTTCTCATCAGATAATGACGAAGATTTGATGTGTTAGTACTAGTTTTCAATTTACTGCCACAAAACGTACACATAGCATTAAAATCCCCACTACTATCTCGTTAAAAAATCCCTTTAACATCTAAATTGGGAGGCATGTTTTTTTTTTTAGGGAAACGCATATGTGTTTGAACGCAACGCACTACAAACTACAAAACTACGAACATCTCCTATCATTATGGATCAATTACAAGAATGAATTTAGTTCGTGAAAAGGATTCTGTCAAGTCCTAGGAATTATACATGCACGAAAAGGGATAATTCAAGCGACTATCGACGGCGCTATAGATAGGCAAAACTATCGATATATCGATATCCAGATCGATTATCGGTCCTCCTAGCATCAGACCAGCAAATATTTAGAGATCATTAGGTCAGATAGAGGTTGGTCACCCCAAATTAATCGAAGATCGAGTTGGACCGATCAACAAAGGCCAAAGTCAGGAGCGCTTCTGAATTAATTTGACCGAAACTCTACCGTGAACGTTCGCCAGTCAAATCAAATCAACATGGACGACGAAGGACTCATAGTGCTTATTCGCCATTTCAGTGAAGTGTATATATTGGATAGAGATCGCAAAATTAATCCAACAAAGTAAGCCAAAAATTTATTATGTTATTCTCCCAGAATTATCGTATTTTTGACCTTTGCCCAGTATTATTCTACTCATCCAAAATTAGGGCGATTTTAATTAAAGTGAGCGCGGTATTGTTTATGAAATAGTGAGCATCAAGGAATTCAAATGGAATCACCTATGTATGACTGAGCATAATCTGACCGCGGATGTGAATGGTATTTGCGGAATCCTGGATCGTGAGCCGGTCTGAACTGATCGTACCTTGAATCCGGCGTTCAATAGTACACTACCAAAACTCGCAATACCTCGTGTACCACAGAGTAGCACAGTAGCACCCTTTGTCTTTTCGTTTAAAATGATCAAGAGTTAGTTTTATTTGGATAATAATTATTAAAATAGGGAGGTCACATACCACTAATGATAAACGCTCTTCGTAAGCCTCCACTGGCTCGTATACGGTAACGTGGCTGACGGAGGAGCGTGGGGGACTTCCCAAGACTCCGTTTCCTCTTTCGCATGCGAAGGAGGTGACAACCATATGGATTTGGGAGGCCTCTGGGCTGTTTTTAAATATTGTATGAATGAGCGAGTGAATGATGAATTGTGAATATGGTATGAATGAGAACATTTATCTCAATTACTTATAGCCTAATAAGGCAGATTGTAATTTTACCACAATAAAGAAGTTATGCTTATCAGTTAATATTAGATGCATGACACATCTAAGAAGACTAAATCTAGGAAAATTTAAACCGGAGGACTACACAGAAGCCCCCTTTGTACGACAAGTACTGCAAGCACAAACTAGCCAAAGTTATTTAGATGGTTCTTGGACAGAGATAGCTCAGTGGAAGAGCACCCGGACGGAGATCAGGAGGCCCAGAGTTTGAGCCCCAGCTCTGCCGTTTTGTTTTTCTTGTTAATGATTATTAAAAGACGTTTCAAGTTTAGAAACAATTTCAAAGGATTCTTATAAGGTTCTAGTTGTGTTTAATAAATACAATAGATTAATTGTGAAAAAAAGGTACAAAATACTTGTGTTTATTCATTAAACCATGTTGGCCTGGGAAAATCGCCTTTCCAGGAAATTCAAATGTGCATGACTATAATAATTACTAGAATAACCTATTAAACTCTCATCGACTCGAGCATAAAACGCTCATTTTCTATTTTTGGCTTCCAAAACTATAAAATCATATGTCGGTTATAAAAGAGTTAATAGGTCTGACTTTACTCCCAGGCTGACTTTATTTAGGATGTATGGAGGGGTCGCGTTGCTTTAGAGTTTTTGTGCTTAATATTTCCTATTTTTGATCATTAGTGCCCGATGTGAGGGGGTATAATTATATCCGTGAGCTTTTCAAGTTTTTTTTTGTCATTAGTATGGCGTAGGAACTTTGCCATCCGCAAGCCCACTTCCTCTTATAGACCAGCCAGATAGTAGCTTTTAGTTTTAGCTTTACAATTTCTGTCCGATGTCTCTTAACAATGAAGACGTGATTATATTCTACTGGGAGAAATAACCCTCTCTTGGGTTTGTTCATACCAAGAGTTTCCCGTACCTATTTGAAAATAGAGCCTCTCCTTTCTGCCTCGGCAATACGATCTATTCAGGCGTTGAAATAAATTTGTATTGTGTAAAAGATAATACAATCTCACTTGTAAGAATTGCGTGATTCATTCGCGTTTTGAGTTGTGGTTTATGCAAACTACTAGACCACAGATAAATTAACATATTACAAATGTAATTTATATTTAACTCAATGAAGACTTTGCATCAGATAGCAACCACAAAAAAACATAAAGGGTCATTGATTAATTGATGAACGTCAATAAATTGATTTATGTACTACAAATATCTTTTTAAAATATGTTTTCCTAGTATGTTATACAGTATAATTTACATAACATTACCTGCTGAGAATAGATTACCGAATCTATTATTAACAAAAAGATTGTTGGAAACGCCCCTTCAAATCCTCATATTTTTTGGGGCGTATCTTCCTTACACGCGCTTTTTAGGTTATTAAGTAAATCAAATCATGACTTTTTAGATTTTGACCTTCCCAATGCCACCTTATCAAACAGGACTTAACTCATGAAATTTTACATATGTCCGAAACAGTTGAAGTCGCTTTTTCAAACATGAATAGGGTAGTTGGAATCGTTAACACGCTAATAGCAAAGCACGTAATTTTCCTAAAAAATGCACTGTATAAGAAAAAGTAAGAGTGATGAATTACCCAATCAAGGGTTTTGTCGATTTGTCGAGCTATAATATAATGCATAAAATAACTCTCCCTTGAATGGGACTTTGTTAAAAATATTTCAAACTAACTTATTAAACAATCCTTCTTGTTCAGGCCACAGTCATTAGTATTGTACACACGTAATGATATTTGAGAATAAAACTAAATATTGGAGTTGGAGTAAACGTTTAGTGAATCACCCCGCAAGAGGATTTATTGCTCGCGTAGGTATAATTTTTTCTTTTGCACTTTTTGAATTCGCCCCCTCGTATAGTATACCGCAGAGTGCTTAGAACTGAGAACGTACACGAAGCAACATATACATTCCCTTAGTACAACATAGAGTTTAGTGTTTATTTTAGAGTGGTTTTCAGACATCAAAAACGACTTATTCTTCTTTAATATTTACCATCTTTTAACCCTAAACATGGTTCTATCCACTGTGTACCTCAGGTAGAAAATTACACTAGATCAGAAAATGATAAGGTAAGCGAACTCATTTTACATCGTCGAACTGTTTCTATTGTTATATCGTAAAAATTTCGTTTTGGAAAATTACTCCTCAAACTAGCGAGGGTACAATTTGTATCCACAATATCCTTCAATTGGAAGATCATTAATTTGACGCCCTACTCAAAGGAATATGATCTCTAATTTTGTATTAAAATACCTTGATATTGTCACCCGCGAGGTTAAGTGATCACAACACTATCCCCCTCTCCTTCAAAAAAAGATCGGGTCCCCTAGGTCACGATAACGGCTTTATTAATACTAAAGTGATTTACTCATGTTACCTAATATGCAAGTATTATTTTAAGATTAAAAAATGATTACTAACAACTTTTTTTTTTTTATTAACAACAACCTTATTATGATAAAATTACAATCTGCCTCATCGGGCAATAAGTAATTGTGATAAATAGTCTCATTCATACCATATTTACAATTTTCATTCGCTCGCTCATTGATACAGTATTTACAAATAGCCCAGGGACCTCCCAAATCAACCTGGTTGTCACCTCCCTCGCATGCGAAAGAGGAAGCGGATTCTTGGGAAATCGCGCTCCTCCGTCAGCCGCGTCACCAGATACGAGCCACTGGAGGCTGACCAAGAGCGCGAGAGCCACATACGCCCAGGACATGATAGGACAAACTGCCCATTGCCAGGACTCCCACTGTCACGTATTTATAGCAGGTCACGAGACCACTGCCACTTTAGTCTCCGAGGAGGATTATAAGGATGAGTAACACAGTGTAATGACTGTGCTAGGATGGTTGTATAGGTTATTATGGAATTGTATGAACTTGGAAGGGATGAGTTCAAGAATGTAGGGTATATTAAGAAAGAAGGGTTTCGTTGCTAGCATAATAAGGGGCATTTACTATTGTTCTCAGGACGTTTGTTTGAAAGGATACGCTTGAAGTTCGACTAATAAAAATAATAAAAGATAGAATAAAAGTTTACAGTTAACGTTTAGATAATGTCACCACCCTCTCAGGATTTTGACACTAGTTAGCTGAACATTCAAAACGTGTCATCGATGAGGTTTCGTAAATGAACAAAGCTGGAGGCTGGACCTCTTCACTTCTCCAGTATAACCAATAAAAGTGACTAGTACTTAAATTATTGACGTGATACCCAAGCGAAATGAAACATGATTGGAGAAACTGGCCATTGTCAAGACTCCCACTGTCACGCATTTATAGCAGGCCACGAGGCCACTACTGTTTTAGCCTCGAGGAGGATTGTAGGGATGAGTGGCGGAGCGTAGTGACTGTGCCAGGGGATTAGTTACTTAAAACTAGAAAAAAACAAGACCTGGTCAAACAGATTACTACGCCTATGTGTAATATTAAACTACATATTCGTAGTTCCACAAAACATTAGTATTTCCACAAATGGGCCCTAATGGATAGCCAAGCACACGTATTTGGACTTCTTTTCAACTTTCTTCACGGACGCTAGGAAGCCCGCCTGACTACAGAAGTTAGTTTTCCAACGCTTTTCTTTCTAGAGATGGAAACTCGATTCTCCCTCAAGAGCTTATAAGAAATAATTTGTTGTCGTCCAGTCGAAGTGCTTATTTGACGGAAATATATTTGTGAGTATAAGATATTAGGATTGGAGATGCTTTGCAACAAATGTTAGTTACAAAGGAATAAGATACAATTGAGGTACATTTAAGTGCTATGGGTAGCTAATATGCATTAATATGTAACAGGTTTGAATAGATAATAGAATAAATAGGTACATGTAAAAAGCATGGATGCAGTAAACTATAACATTAAACGTTAACAGGGCCTGGTAGTTATATGCTGATATAAAACTGATGCAGACATTCACGATAAGACAAAACGTTGTGCATTAATAAACTTAATGAATGTCCCTCGATAAGCTTTTTTACTCATATGTATACTCATGGTTAACAATCAACTCATATGTATGTGTATATATATATATTTATATATATATATATTCAGTTCAGCCGTTGCCAGATCAATACGAGATATGTGGCACATGAGTTCCATAATTGACAGTCCGTTGGAAAAGTTAAAACAAAACTAATCCGCTTAGAAAGGTTTAATTGATCCCTGGAATCGTTGTTCGTGCAAACGAATTTTTCCGAACTTCTGTCCTGGATATACACTACGAACCTTACTTTCCGAAGTTGTACTAATCAAATTTTCTAGGGGTTTAGAAAATGAACAATTGAAATAAACTGTTTTTTACATCATTATATGTTTCTAATATCCAATATTGAACACAGGCCGATATTATATCATCAATAGTTAGATGCGGAGTGTGATCCCATTATTTTAATAATTATCGACATAAGAAAAAATATGGTACAAATTTTTAGGACAACTTTATTATGATAAAATTACAATCTGCCTCATTGGGCAATTGTGATAAATGATCTCATTCATACCATATGTAACAATTTTCATTCGCTCGCTCATTTATACAGTCTTTACAAACAGCCCAGAGACCTCCCAAGTCCACATGGTTGTCAACTCGCTCGCGTGCTAAAGAAGAAGCGGAGTCTTGGGAAGTCCCCCACGCCCCTCCGTCAGCCGCGTCACTGGTGGTAAAAATAAGTAACACTATTTAACAGTATTGTAAATAAATAAGTGGTAAAAATTTAAACAAAATACTACGTTATTGCCTTCATTGTAAGACTCTACCTCTGGGGCGATATTGAGGGAAGAGCGTAGCGAATGGGATGCGATATTGACTGGACTAGTGCTCGGATACGGATAGCTCAGTGGAAGAGCACCCGACCGGAGTACATTTCGTGTCCTTGCCCCGTCACAATATTCTATTTTTCGCTAATAATTATTTTTGGCGTACAACAAACGCAGTGATCGGAGCCTAGATAAACTGTTTAATAAAATCCGCAAGTGCATTAATGCACATTATTTCAAATAAAACGTTTTTACTATTAGCTTTATTATTATCATAAATCTAAAAAAAAAATGTGAGCAATCATTTTATAAAGGGACATAAGTCTTAAAGGGATATAAAATATTTTCATTTCTTTGAAGCGAATTTCGCCGGTAGCAATTATTTATTGCTTAATTTATTGACTATATTATTATATTTTGACTGCTACCATTTATACTGCACGTAATTTAATTGACTGGTAAATGCTATCATCATCCACCAATGGCATTGTAATTCAGGCTAAGAAAGCCGTACTAATCATTATACTGATCATTATATTCATTATATAGATATAGAAAACAGATATATATGAATGTATACATAAACGTTTACTATGATATACCTTTTGTGTGTAACTTTCATAAACATTATCAATTTTTGTACACGTGTATGTAAACCGAAAAATAATGTTTTGGTTCATCAGCTACCCCTATAGAGCCAATCAAATGCTCTGCCCTTAACCCGGGTTATCCGCAGACTTGGCCAGAAGCATGGTTTAACGAGACCCCGCAGCTAGCATTTACCAGTCTAGCTGAGTTCAGGAGACTTCACGCTTAAAGGAAGGAGAAGTTATGAGCCATAGCTCTGCATTGCAAGGTTGGGTTGCCATGTAGCTTACCAACCAAAGATGTAGACGCAATGACACAAAAGTCACCCAAGACGCCTTGAGGAACCTGCAGCCGATATATTAGTTTATAAGGGACAACAAAACCGCATTGGCCTACAAGACCCTCCCCTGTCCGGCTGTACTCAAGCAGCATATATAGACGAGGCATACAGTCCACGCTGGTTGGGAGTTTTACCAACCAGTCCATACCTGTCTCTAATACTCCACAGTTACCTCTCCAGTATTAATAGGTTTTACTGTAAATTGTGCATTATTATTTTTGCACTTTTATTTTTATTAATAAAGTGTTTTTTAAGTATTAATTGCTGTGATATCGTTAACACGTAATAAGGGGAATTTACTATTGTTCTCAGGACTTTTGATTGAAAGGAATGGATGCGCTTGATGTTCAACTTTTTTGCTATCCCCAATAGCTCTATTCCGTATGTCCAGATTATGTTAGTTATAACTTTGTAAATAAGTAGTTTATTTTCTATTGAGATATGGGATGTCCTTCGAAATAGTCTGTACAGTTGTCCGAAGCGTTTCTTAATATTTAAAATATCTAAATGATTGAGGTGTTTGAAAGGGGTAGGTTCAACTATTAAATCATTAAGAGTTGAACTAAAATCGGACCATCTGGTCCCAAATACAGTCCGATAAATATCAATTGGACGTGAAATTAAGATAAAAGAAAATGGCAAGGCACTTAAAATACAATGCAGGGAGTTGGGCTCGGCTCGTTAAAATTTGTTTGGTGTGATGAAACTACACAAAAAAATGGAGTCAAACGCTGCCAACCGCAGTTTGCTATTTCAATTCGTTGCCAAGATATGAGGAAACTCATATTTTTTTTTCCGAGATTAACTCGTTTTATTTTTTGCTAATTTCTCCACTTTGACATGAAAAGGGTACCTTAACAGGTACTTTCCGGATGCCTGAATCAAGAGAATTCTCTCCGCGAAAACGTTCAGAAAATGAGCATTGTATTCTAACTAGCAAACGGTTGCCATCTCACAGTAACGACTAACTAATAATAAACCCGTCCCCAGCCTCGAGGTAATTGGAATAGGTAGAGGCATGATCAATGAATGCATTCCTACGTTAAAACAGTGGCTTCAAAGCACAGTGGTTTCAAAGGGTTCGCATTATCGCTTACATCTATTCTCCAATTGGAATCTCAGGGCTGAGTATATCATTCGGAAGTTTATTAATAAATAACTTTGCAATAATAGTAAAGTTTAAACTGCTACTGCGGTTCCCATATGGTTATTTAAAAAGAAGTACATTGCTCTTATAAGAAATGGCGGTAAAAAGTTGAATTTAAGTTTCGCAAACCGGGGTTTTATGGCCAAAAACATGCTTTTCTCGAATAAACCTAAAATTCATATCATGGACACCACGGACTGATACAGAAATGGTGTTTAGCGTCGTCTGACTTGCCTTTTTTTTTTCTTTTTTTTTACAGAGAAGAACCTCTATATAACATTGTTGTTCATTAATTCCATCAAACATTATTAAATCGCTAACTCGAACAATTTTTATGTAACTAATTTAATTATATCAGTTTATTGCGAGTCATGGAAGCGCTTAAGCAACTGAACGGTTAATTTAAGTTCCTAAAACTAAATATGCAACTAAAAACATTTACTATAGTAGTTACTCTATACTCAAATTAGGTAGTGGTGAGGATCCCACTGTTACTAATAATTTTAACCAAAGCAAAAATAAACTGGCAGGGTTTTAACATCACAATAAATTAAAATATATTTTTACCCCTTAAAAATAACAAAATTGTTTTTCAATATAGATTCTCAGGCGAATCTATTCACATATCGCATTTTATATGTCCTGTAACATCGGTACATGCTATTCAAGGTCTGAAATCGGTATAACAGTTATATAATTAATACAAGTACAATGATACACAATGTACTTGGCTTCATTGATAAGACTTTATAAAATATATTATATAATCTATAATTACACCACAGGCAAATTAGCTCTAGCGAGAGTTTGGCAAAGAGAGGTCGTCACTTCGTGCAGGGTAGCTCAGTTGGTGGAACCCCCTACTGGATATTGGGGAGGTCCCGGGTTCGAGTCCACACCTTGCCTGTATATTTTTTCTGTTGCTGATAATTATTAATACATATAATATATACACTTTATAACATTTTACGTTAATACGTTTCTTTAGGAGGAATTCATCGACTTGTCTGCCAAAATCCACATCATCACTGGACCTAAATATAATACATTTCATAGTCTCTCATTTCATTTGTTTTATAAAATTTCCAAAACAGATCATAATTGTAGTAGTATCGGTGTCCCTGGTTCCAACAGGACACGGCCTCAACAAAATGTACCTACGCCCACAAATGGTGTTTATGATGCAACTGAACAAACCTACAATCATCTCATACACAGGTGTAAAATTCTGTACGGAACAAGAAATAAATTCATCACTGATCGAATACTGAAGGACAGTGAACATTACCTAAATGTGAACTATTCAACAAATATAGAACTGAGTTCAACAAATTCATTGACACAATTGACTACACAAAACTGACCTAGCACAGCCATGAGTACACGTTTCCTAGCACGCTAGGAATTTTTAAGGCGTCATTTTCCATTTTATTATTTTTTAAAACTTTTTGTTGCTATTAATTTTAAATTGTGTTATTTCTTAAATGTAATATCTATGTTGAATGGAGCATATAGGTGCAAATTAAAATATTGAAAAAAATCAGATTTAAAAATAAATCAATAGTTACTACACAAACATTACCAGCTGAATATAATATTTAGAGTTGCGAAATGCAGTCAATCTGTGCTAATAACAAAGACATTATTTAAAGTTTGCAAACATGGACCAGTAGTTCAATTAAAGCCTGAAAATCTAATAATCCTTTTTTCTAAAAATATGATTGAAAAGAAACTCGTTGCATGAACTATTTGAAGACATTGTCATGTTCGGATAAAATCACTATCATTACTTTCAGTTTGATTCAATAAATGTAATAAATATATTAAGATAATATTTGTAAAAAGTTTTGTTTTCAAAACTCACGTAATGCTGTAGGCCGAGCAGACGAACACGCAGACTGACAGACCACAGACCCTGGAGGCTGGAGGAGGACTGAACATGGAGCCAGAAGTGGGGTGTCCGGTCCCTACCTCCTCCCTGTCCCTCCCTCTTCCCCCTATTTATTATTAATTATATCGTTTTAATCTAAATCAATTTCATATAATTAATTTCATGCGACATCAATTTTGCCTGCTGTATATTAACTGAGCTTCGGCTTTAGCGTTCTCAAAAGACAGCTAATTGATGTCTTATGGAGAGCTGGAAAAAGATTTTTTAATTGCCAATTAATATGAGGATTATAATTGCATTTTAATGAGATAATTAATTAATTACTTCAAGAAAAACAGAAGGTAAATACGGATTTAAATTTTTTTAGATGTCATCATTAATCGCCACAGTACGAAATCCTAATGTATCCACTTTTTTATAGTATTATTATCATTTGTTATTTATTATGATTTTTAATTTACGAGCTACTTTAAAGAACTCTAGATCTCTATCGGATTGGGATTCTTTGGAATGAATTTCTTGCTACCCTTTACCCTAGGGTTTCCAACTTCTGTGCAGTATCAAATGAAGTTAATAATTAATAAACCTCTGAGATAAGATAGTGTTGTATAGCATATACACGCAACATAAATTGTTCAAATATTGATTTCTTTTTAAATCTAGTTAGCTATGTAAAATTTGCCTGTTTAGGTGAAATAAGCTGGGCCACGTTGACGGAATGGAGCCAAGAGGAATCCTAAGGAATGATATTGGAATTGTGGTACCTTGGAAAGCAAAAGAGTCAGCGATCGGTGGCTTCTGACGGAGGAAGTCTTGAGAACGAAAGCTTCTGCACTCGATAGACAGTGGACGCGCAAACTCACATTAGTGGCTTTTCGTGCCCTCCAAGTAAGTTGCTGCTTCAATTGCGTGCGTTTGATCATGAAATAAATTAGCTTAGAATTAAAAGTAATTTTGAATGGACAGGGGCGTTGTATTTGAGGGCCGAGATGACATCCAATCTGTATCTATCTTTCCAAAGATCTTCATCCTTTGATCGTATTTTCTTATCCGTGCCGCAAACCTTTGGAACTATATCCCCATAAATATTCGTCACTATCCATCTCTCCTAACATTTTGTAAAGATTTCACCAGCTCCTTCATTCTAAAAATTTACAATTCATTATTATTTTTGTTTAATTTTATCGATTCCCTAGCTTAATATATTTTTGCAACCTTTAACGCTGATCCCTCGCCGTGATAATTCCAATATTTTAGCTTATGTGCCTAGTTACAATTGTTAGGGAATGTCATTAACTTCTATAACTCATTTCACATTTAATGGTTTTGGTTCAATATATTCTGTTGGCTAATTTATGTCACCACATATGTACACAGGCCAAATATTTGAAAAGAACAGAGAAATTTATTTTATATATTTTTTGTTGGTTGAAATATTTATTTATCCCTTATAGTTGTTGGACAATGTCCCAGAAGAAAGACTTATTAATTTTATTTCATATGCATTCTGGTATTCTCTACATGACCGAAATATGATACGATTCACAGTAGTGGTTAAGGTCAAGTCAGAGCCAATCGTCATCGGTAGCATGTGACCCATCGGATGGATTCAGATTAGGAGGTCGATCTAGTCACGGTACGGTCATTGAACATATTATACCATCTATGGTCAAAACGATACGAACAGAATTTCGACGGTAAAAACAAAAAAATACTTAACAAGTTTTATCCATATACTTAACTAAAGTTATGACTTGAGTCAGGAGAATATTGCAGTAAGCACTTAGTTATTTAGTGTGATGCCAGTGCACTTCCTATCCTATACTTAATTATTATTATATAGTGCCCTTCTTCGAGGGTATTCTCCACAGCATGGCTTTATCTCTCCTCTCCCCTTTCATCTTTAAAGTCCTATAATCACTCTGGCAAGCCCTTTTAAATGAAGTTACCAAGAAATCACACAGCAAAAAAAAAAAGGCAACGTAACCTTGCATCAACTAATTCCGATCATTTTCTTCTATCCACGACAAATTCACTTGATTTTTAGTAGCGATTTATTCAAATGCAGTATTTGTTAAGAGGAGTTGGACAAGGTGAATCGACGTCATTGGTCAGTTTGTCTGAACTACGAAATAGGTCATAGAAATGATCAAGTTTATCTGAAATGTCATAGGCATATTCCACAATACCCTGAATTATGATTTTTAGGTGTAGATTAAACCAAAATTCGTTATATAAAAAAAAAATATAAATGTTTTCGGGTGGTGAGGGGGACACCCGTCACGGATTAGGGTCTCTACGACCCGGCCGCTGTCCGATGTGCGTAAAGAAAGGGATAGAATGGGTAAACCTGTGGTCTTTGACCTTTGATGACGGCCTAATCGGTGGGAAGCTTTATTCCTGTTGATCTGACTCCATAAGATCTTGGAAGGTGTGCCCCTTCAGTTCTCTAAGGTCAAGAGAAGAGGAACAGGGTAGGAATTATAGGTAGTTTATGTGATCTAGGAATGACCCCGAATTCACACTCGGTATCTAAGGGTAGGCAAAACCGTCCGGATTCCAAAGGCGAGTCTGAATCGGAGAGGCAGACTGGATCGCTTGCGGAGACGCCACTAGGTAAAGTTTGTAGGGACCCAGAGACCGTCGTCCGCAAGGAAGAGATCTCTTCCAAGGAGGTGCTATTTTTAGCGAGACTAAAGCTGAGAATCCCACTAGGAAGGTGTGGGGTCTGACAACGCCGGACTAAAACATAGCGAGGTTAGGAAAGAGAGATGCAGAGGTAGTTGAATAAGAAAGCCATGGTTCGAGTAGAGCAGCAAGCGCCAGTGGAGAGAGAGAGAAAGAGTGAGAGAGCAGTGTTCACTTCAGGTGCCGGGTTCCGAATGAATGCAAAAAGTTCCGAATTCCAGCCTTATATAGGAAGGTCAGAAGCCGGGCTACGCCCGCGCCCCCTGGTAGGCTTCGGCGTCATGAACCAGTTCCCCCTCTCTAACTGACGCCTAAGGTTTTTATTATTAAAATATGGAAACGTAGGCGGGTGTTTTTTGTGCCGAGAAGAGGGGAAATTCTATTTATTCGTGGCGAAGAAGGTGCATCAAGTGTTTTTGACTCATCATCTTTCACAAGATACAAAGTTTCTGATTTTATCACACGGTTAAGGGCACATTTTATTATTAAAGTATATTAATAATTACTAATGCTCGAGTCCAAGAATAGACATTGTTTTGTGCGCATGTCCCAGCTTAATTTATTGATTTTCATTTGTCAAAATTTAAAATTTTTTTTAAAGTCAGTTTCAGGGACTGAGGTGATTGAAAGTGCAAGTATTTTTGGTACCTAGTAGTTGGGTGTTAAAATATATTAATATTGGAAAATAATCACTCAAATTGCCACCGGACATCAGATTGCATTTAAGCCGTATATTGTTTTTTTAAAAAGATTTTCGAACTTTAATCTAAGTAAATCTTAATTTATTAACAATACAATAAAATTTAGTTTGCAAAAATAAAATGGATCGTGACATAGAACCTTGGATGTACTAGTTCATTTGCCTTGAGGTAGCCTATAGTAGGAAAAGTTCACTCTTCATAATTAATTATTATCACAACTTAAATTTGTCGAAAAGTTTACAAGGAATATACATCAAGGCGTAATGAAAGCAATTCTTTAACATATTTGAATGGATGTCTGTCAGTTGAAATGGCCATGATAATGCGAATGGAATTAACCTATATTTTACTCGAATATTTTAATACATAATCACCAGAACTCGTGCTCTACAATCGATAATAACTGTATTTATCTTTTGTGGCTTAGAATTTGCTTTGTGGAGTTGAGTATGCGGTGTAGAATAATACCAACCTGTTGTAAACTATGTCAGTTATAATTAGAGACCGGATTTCTGTGTTATTGCACATTTTGTTTGCTTGCCTTTAGCATCTTCTGAGCCATTTATCCATCCGTTTCTTGACCCGAGGAAGCTTATTTCCATACTTCATTTTGTACCAAATTGCTCGAATTCGGTTTTGCACGAAATTATACAATTGGCCCAATTTCATCTAATTTATTGTTTTTTGCAATTTTAAAGCAAAAAAATGAAAATCTTTTGTTTACATTAAATTGGTATGTATTAATTTTATTTTATTTAACTAGAAATTAAAAATGTAGAGAAACGATAATATTACCGTCGAGATAGTAAATCGGAAAATATTAAATTAAAAAAATTGACAGTATTGGACAGTTGGGTAAACACTGAGAGACAATACCTGTGTTTATAAGTGTTTTATGTTAAAAATGCTGAAAACGGGAGCAATTGTTTTATCAACATTATTAATTCTCCATCCGATTTAACATTTATTAAACCACAGCTATCCACCCTTTGAAATGCTCTCACAAGGTAGGAATCTCAAATTAAATTCCCATATTGAAATTCTTGGACACCGTTTGAGAGAGCTAAAGAAAAATTGAAAAGGACAAGGAAATGTAAAATTTCACTCCGTGATTGAAAAAAACAACAACGCTTGGCTACATCTGGTTAAAACAATTTATTGACTGCATTAGCGGGAAAAAGATTGAAGATGACACCATTCACCAGGTAAGTTCTGTGATCCCCTCGCCTGCATTCAAAAACTGCCCGATAACTTCAATATATGTGGAACGTTCCTTTTTAACGTTAACAACATGTGAAGTGACAGAAGACGCAATTTTGTGGAAACATAGGTGTTAAAAATTAACTTCTTCTACCATTGTTTATTTATTTTTATTAATTTAAAAATATTTTCAACATATGTAAATAAATGTTTTTCTTGGATCACGTATTATTTGTTATTTTTTTTTATTTGTTACGCCAAATTTGTTTTTTATAATTTACTCTGATTCAAACAAGTTTAGATAACCTTTTCAAGTATTACTATTTATAAATTTAATAAAAAAGATGAATTTTAAATTTTTGCGCTTTTTGAGTTTTTGACTGCACTAAAATCAGTTTTCTAGTTATAAACAATTTTTTTTTTTCAAACTGAAAATTTGATCAGCAATTTATGACCAGCGTAATTTCTTCGAAAAGTGGTTTCTATTTGTGAACTGTTTATTGATATACATTAAAAAGGTTCAAAATTAGCTTCAACTGACCAATTTATGGAATTTAATTCCAGCATTTCTACTTCTCTGTTCTGTGAGTGAGCATGAACCATTTCACTCTTTGATTGATCCCTTTTCTCCAAAGAGCAGAGACAAAGTTACTGTTAATTATACTAATAATAATCCTTTTGTTTTATTCGACAAAGAAATCAATGTCAGTCATTATTTCCAGATTGAACAAATCATAAAACGTGTATAATATTACAGTGTATCCATGTTTAGTTGTTTAAGCACTTTCTAGTACAGTCGAATACGATTGAAATGATGAGAACATTACTGTGGTTGACGTTTCAGTATTCATTTTATATACAGATATTTATATTGAGGAAATCAGTTATTCAAAAAAAGCTTGAAGTCTCCTCGAAATATCTTTCATCACATTAAAGGATGATACTGCTAGATATTTTCTGAGAGGTTTCAAGCTTTTTTTTTGACTCACTAACTACGCACAACATAAATATCAATATACAAGTCTCTCTTCGTAATTGTTACTCAGAACAATAGCATTATTTTATATAAGGGCAGTGAGACTTCCCTTTGTGCCACACAAAAGTTCATTAAGGCATATTTCAAAATGAGAAATAACTGGTGTACGTTCCCTTTTTTTTTTATTTTTAATGGAGATAAAACGTTTTCACCTCTTGATATCATTGAATTTTAAAAGCTTTTTGAAAATTTTTCATAAGCCGGATAACTGGAAAAAATTATTTCTCGAGCATAAATAAATTGATGGCCCTTCTCAGTGATTTCATCCCCTCGCTTTTTCAAATGCTAATTAGGATGTAAAAATATATTAATAGATATAAATTAAAGTACCTTGAGTGGCTCGTGAAATAATTCCAGATCATAATACCACTCAGTTCAAAAAGGTCGATTGCCCCTTCAATTGTATAATTTTCAGCCGAATTAAATAAAAAAATCATTGTTCGCAAAATATGAAAATTTACTTTTTTTTTAATAATTTTTCCCTCTTTAGCAGCTCATATTTTTATACGACATATTTTAATTGCCAAACCTATTTTTGAAGGTACGCGTGACCGTTTTGGTTAATATGGGTTGTGAAAAAACAAAGATAAAACAATCTATTAAGCATGTATTTTCTAAAGTAACTGCTTTAAATATATTAAACATGTTATTTCCAGATTTATGCCAATTTTTGAGGACAAATTAAAGACGGAAACGCAATAAAAGGTTTTGCAGCCAGTGAAAGATTTAACATTTAATCACCGATTTATATTGTTTTTTTTTTGTCTTTAAAAACAAACAACGAAACCCCTGTGTTTTTACGTGTCTGTCTTTTGTTGGCCTTAGTTCCCTGTTCGAGCTGTCAATTTCATGAAGATTAATAATAAGAAGTATGTACAAGTAAATATTGACCGATTTTACGGTCTTTCTCTTCGTAATTGTTATTTTGAACAATAATATTATTTTATATAAGAGCAGTAAAAATTTCCCTTTTTGTTACACAAAAACTCATTTAGCTACATTTCCAAATGAGATAGAACTGTTGTACGCTCCCTGAATTATATTTAATCGAGATAAAACGTTTTTACTTCTTGATCTCTTTGAAATTATCTGTTCTTTTTTGTTGAAAATAATTCATTTGTATTTTCTATTTATAAGGATCCAATGTAAAATTTATATGTGTTATAGTGACCAATAGTAACAGAGTTAAATGAAAAAATAAAATTCGTCTTTGGTCATCCCTGGAGTCTAGTGGTTAGCATCCTGATTGCTATCCTTGGAAGCTCTAGTTAGATTACTGAATACCCTTAGGATATTTTCTTCAGACATGAAAGTTTACGTAGAGATCACAATGACATGCAAGACATGAAGAATATATCCATTGCCCAAAAAACATGGACCAGTGTCATTCATTAATTAATTGGTTGGCATTAACAAAAACAAAATTTCTATAATCTTGAGTGGAGTATCAAATTATTTATCTCAACGTCCTGTTTTTTTAAAACTATAGTCGTACAAAGTCATTAAAACATCAATTAACGTCGCGAATACAGCAGAATCATTTTTTTTTTTATAGGCATCGTATTGTCCGTGGTAGTTCAGTTTGATGATCCAATAATACTAGAAATAAAACGATTTTTTGTTTTTTTAAACTAGAAGCATTGCATTAGCATAAGGTTGTTAATTTTTTACTATGTAAATACTATAAACAAATTGATTTGACAATCTGAAGAAACTTAAAATTGACAGGGTAAAGGGTTCGCAGGGATGGCTCAGACGAAGAGCGCCTGACCTGAAGTTCCCGGGTCCGATTCCCGACCCTGAACACTATCACCTCGCCGAGGCTCGAGTGGCGAGGACTCTACGAGGCAGTCCAAACAAACATTTACTCCAAGCTTCTAAATGTGTGAGGGTTGTGTCGGCTACCGTGGCTACAGCTGCCAGAACACCAATAGCCAAAACATATTTGTGAGTAGGTCAGGTTCTTGTTTATTTTTCTTTCCTCTACCACAACAACCGAAACTGGTCACAAATCACCTGTGCCATTTGGTCGGGTGGTCCGATTATTGTACGCTATTAAAAAAAAGTGACTTTCGGGAGTTGCTCTGCCGTGGTTTTTAAATTTTATTTGGTCAATTATGAACAAAATTAACAAAAACATAAAGGACGTATAAAGTGAAGAATTCCGAGAAATACTCGCAGAACTCCCCCCCCCCCACACCAATTGATGCTATCGCATAAGCTACTCGAAAGGTACACAATATTTTCTGTTTAGAGTTATTAATTTTTATGTTTTTATAAATGCTCCAAAAATCAAACATAAACATTCCCAGGATAAGAAATTTTATCATTTCTCAAACCTTCAATATATATCATTCATTCTGAATGAGAATCTGTATTTTGAAATTATCGCGTTTTTGTTTGTTTTGTTGTATTTTAACATTCATATATACGCAATAAATTAGAAACAATAATGATGTTATCGTTTATCTATTGTTAATATGATAGTATTTGTGGCTCTCGATTTATATATCTATTTAATATTTATTGTTCTGAATGTTTTTTATTTTAGTTTAATAGAATACATATATATATATTTCAATTATTATATATGTATTATTCAATTACTATGTTTATTTATCTGTTATTTACAAGCAGTATATTTATAAGCCAATGGATATATTATATTTGTAATATTCTTAAGAGTAAAACCCCAAAAGAAAAAATCTGTACATTAATATTTATACTATGTGAAAATTATTTTTCACTGAAACAATGAAATTGGCAATAATGCAAAGAATAAAACAACACACCTCTGAATAAACTTTAAGTACATACAAATTTTCATGAGCATGATTGATAAATTGCACGCTTGTCATGAACTTTTCGTTGTAGATATACCTGAAGAAGAAGAAAAAGGTGTGCTATTGAAAAGAGTCAAAATATTAACAAATTCCTGTTGATTGGTGCTGCGTGAAGGAACGAATGGCCTAAGCCATGCGGATCTATCGGGCACATTATTGATGAACTCTTTCCTAAACTGCCCAAGGTCAATTCCCCCTAAACAGAAATAGCTAGGGAACCTTTCCACATACGTCAAGCACCTTATTAATAGTACTAATCCATCTGTTTAGGCTTTATTGTTCGGAAAAACTAAAACAAAACCCACGGGTCAAATCCTCTGTTGGAATCGCCACATTCCTAGGCCACTGTCCGAAACAATTGGTCACTGTCCGAAACAATAGGTCACTGTCCAATCAGAGCTGTGACGTGTCACCATGGAGCTGTGACAATAGGAAGTAGTCTACAGGCTTCTTTACGTAATTTGTATGAGCATTCATTTAACTGGAAATTAAAAATTCAATGTCAAAAAAACTGAAGCGATATTTTTTCCCTTCAAAATTGTAAATATCGAATCATAAGTAACTTACGTTTTTTATCAGACATTTATTTTTCCTCATTAAATAACAAAATTATATTAATTTATTATGTATTCACCACTATTACCTATAACCTTCTCCCATCTTCCTGGCAGTTTATCAATTCCTTCCTTGTAAAATGTGGTTGGTTTGGACTGGAAGAAGTTTTCGACAGCCTACCTGACTTGCTCTTCAGAATTAAAGGTTTTTCCATTCAAAAAGTTTTTTAAGGAACAAAAAAGGTGGTAGTCTGTCGGGGCAAGATCAGGGGAGTAAGGCAGATGTGGTAAAACAGACCATCCAAGCTCAAGAATTTTTTCTCCTCTTTGCGATCGCGCATTGTCGCGTAAAAGAATGACGTTTTTGCGATTGACGAGCGCAGGACGCTTTTCATGGAGTTTCTCTTGCACTCTTTTCAACTGCTGAACGTATCTATCCGCAGTAATCGTTAAATTTGATTTCAACAACTCGTGGTGAATTATTCCTTGACAATCCCACCATACACACAATAAAATCTTTTTGCCATGGACGTTTGCTTTCGGATCTGGTAGGGGTGATTGATCCTTATCAAGCCACTGTCTTTTGCGGACTACGTTGTCATAGGTAACCCATTTTTCAACGCCTGTTACAACCCTGTTTAAAAAAGGCAAAATTTTTACCCGTGAGAGCAGACTTGTGGCGATCGACATGCGATGTTCTTTATTCCGTTCACTGAGATTGTGAGGTACCCACACCCCTAACTTGCTGACTTTCCTTAATTTCTCCAGCGGTTAACAGTTGATTGTGATGTATTCAACCTTTCTGCTATACCTCTTGTTGATTGACGAGGATTTTGCTCCAATATTGCCTTTAAAAGGTTGTCGTCAAAGTCGGAAGGACGTCCCACCCTCGGTTCGTCTTTTAAGGTCGTATCTCCGGAACGGAATTTTATAAACCAATTTCTAACTGCCCGATCAGTTATTAGTCCTTCACCATATACACTGCATATTTTTTCAGCTGTCACCCTAGCACTTTTGCCTTGTTTAAATTCCCAAAGCATTACATGACGAATATCTACTTTTTGACTCTCCATTTCAGAGGATAAAAAAACAGTTTAACGTAACGTGTATCACACAAAACAGTTGACAAAAGACTAACTGAAGTCTCGCCTATATAGTGAAAACAAAAACTTGTCATGGTAACTCAAAGCGAGTAGATACGAACAATAGATTCTATCATACTTAGCTGCATCGGAAGTTACTTATGACTCGACCTGAAAGTATTGAGGAATAAACCATTTATTTATTTTAAAATGTCATTTTTCACTCTATTCCGTATCATCTCTAGTGACACGAAATTAAAGACAGATGGAAACGGCGAACTAATCCATTATCCTTTATGATGTACGAGTATAATAAAATACATAAAGGCAATATTATACCAAACAGTAGCGTGATATAAGATGATGGCATCATAATAAAACTGTTAAAAACTACTTCAATTTCTGTTTCTAAAACGAATTGCTTAGAGAGAGTTGCGGGCGGTCAAGCTAATCTTCATGAAATTCTACCATTATTGGGTATTCGAAAAGGCTACAATGGACGTAAATAATACGGAAAGAAAGCAATTTGAATAAAAATGTTGTCCCGGGTAGTTGGTTTAACTGTTTATCGCGACAAATAACCAAAAACGGTTTTCCGAGGTAATCGCTAACAGTAATTTTTGACCCTTGTCCACTAAGTAGAGGTTTTAAATGCATTGATTTGCCGAGATAAGAGACTCCCTGCTGCGTTCGGCTGAAATTGCTTTTTCGACGCCTTCGTCACAAATATTCCCTTGGCTGTTACTAATTTAAATTATCCCACGCCGGAGAGCTCTCTTACACCCCCCCCCCCATTCCATGTTCAATGGGTAAGATGATGTCCGATTGCACCGACCTCACTGCCGTCAGTGGTACCAACCGTTTCCCTTACAGAAATTCCCTGTATCACGATTTCTTTGACATTGCTGCTACATCTTGAAATTTCTTCAATTTAAAAGAATTAAAAAAAAAACTTGACGAATAAATATTTATGCTGTGCGAAAATTAGTTTTACATCTCCCAAAGTATATGTTGTCATTGATATTACATCAACAGTCAAACGTTTCGCCTATTTATTTAAATTGATGCATACACCTTATGAATGATAGTATCTTGAAATTCATATTCATTCTTTGGTGTATACCGAACTTGTAACATTTGTGCAAAAGTAAATTCAAATTTTAAAATGGTAAATCAATATTAATTTAAAAGGTAACCATCGCAATACGAAAACAATTCACATATGGTATATAAAAGCCTTACTTAAAAGATTTGGAAAGCAAATTAATTTTTTGTATACAATTAATAGAAAAAAAAAACCTAGCTGTGATGGGGGAAGATATATAATCTTGAAAAGAATATTAACCCTTTGCCCTTTAAATAGTCAATAATACTGGTTGTTTAAAGGACAACAAATTGCACTTGTTCACAAAAATTAGAAATCATGAAGAAATTTCTTCAATCTCATATTATGAGAAGTCAACAAAATCACCCAAAAAAATTCTCAAACGTCCAAAACCATCAATAGCAGATATCAAGAAAAAACTTTCAGTTTGTTCAAATTAAAAGTTTGGCATAGAAAATGCTTTAGTTTCTCCATCCCATGTTATAGTTTCATAAATGAACTAAGTTCAATGAAAATTTGGTGCAGTTTCAAGAGTTTAAAAGAATAAATGTTTTCCATTATGAATTAAATTACTTTTAAGTATGCTTTGCATATACCATAAGTTTGTAAGTATTTCTTTTTATTAACAGATTTAATGTAATAGGTTTATTGATTTAATATTTTAAAATTTTAATTTTGTAATTAAATTTTTGAAGAAGGCTTACCAATTTGGTATACAACAATGAATATTTTAAGAAGAAAAAGAAACTTTATTTACAATTCTGTTACTATATTGTTATTACATGTTCCGGCATCCTTTCCACGTGACATTGTATTGGCTAAAGCTTATTGATATGGTTATATATTCAAATATTTAAATAGTAGGAAAAATAAAATAAAATCCTACTCAATAAAAAAGAGAGGAAAAAACTCGTATTTAGAAAATTAAATAAAAGAAAATGTTTAAAAATTAACTAATAAATATTTACAAATACAAATTGAATGAGTATTAATCTATTGGATGCCTGAATAGAAACGTTGACTGTTATTAAAATATTATTAATAAAAGGTATTTTGGGAGAGATATCAAGCTTTTTTTTATATATATATAGATATATTCATATATAGATATCAAGAAAAACTAATTTTCAAACAATATTAATATACACGTGACTCTTTTTACTCTTTAGAATATAATTATTGAATAAAAAATAATTCATTAATTAATAACCCTTTTTAATTTTCACTGAGCAATTTTTTATTTTTACCATATTTTGGGCCTCATGACAAACTTCTATTCAAAATATCTATATCTTTTCAATGTGAAAATGGGGCTGCAAAAAAGTTGTCAATGCCAATAGTCTAATAAAGTCCCAACGCTTTATACGTATCGGGTCATCAAGAACTATTTTTCTTTTTAATTTTGACTTTATAATTAATCAATTTGAACTTCATAATTATATGTGTATGTTTATTAAACGTACCAGGCGCATCAAGTAAGACATTCATATATATAATCATCTACATGAAACTATGATTAAAAACTTTATATTATTACAGTTCATTTTAGACCTACAATATGCTACATATCAATAATGAAGATGTCTAGCTCTTAATACGGTAGGACAATATATTTTTAAATTATATATATTAAATGTAAATAATATCCTTTCGTAGAGATTTTTTTATTTATATTTTTTATTTTCCTTTCGTAAGTTTAAGTAAGATTTCCTCCTCACTGTGGAGCTATTTTTATTATACAGGAACCCTCTTTATTTAAGCTTGGTTGGTTAATGAAAGCTTGTTTTTCAGGAAATATTCGTTTTAATAGTATAAGGAAAGTCATTTTAAAATTATTCTGATTAAACAAGGAAATCAAACAGAAATAATGCAAAATAATTAGTTAAATAAAGCTTTGAAGGTAAAATTGTGTGTTTTTAGTGAATTATATGCGATAAATTATATATGTTATTTGGTCAATGAGATCAAAAATATCATATATTTCACAATTACTGCAACTAATGCGATCTATATGGAGCGAAGTAATATTGAAAACGAGAAATATGTTTATAAATATGTATTTTTGACAAAACATTTAATAATAATAATTATACACATTATTAATTACTTCATAACAAACGTTAATTAAGCTATCAGTCCATAGTTAACTGTGAAATGGGAAATAATCAGAGCTTTAAATTAGATATATCTTCTGAGCTGAGACTCTAGAAATCATAAAAGTTAATCAAACGTTCCTTATCGTTTTTATTTTTACTTTTTTTCCCCCAGATTTACCCTTAGCAAATTTCTACCAAAAACTAGCATATTCGGAGGTAAAATGTACATTTTATTATTTTTACTGCCACTATTGTAGAACACCCACCCATTAAGACAGATGAGAGTCAAACATAAATTAGTGCACAGGATCTCGATTGGTGCTTGGCAAATACACCTTCAAATTGGACTTATTTTAAATTTTAATTCATTCCTTTTTAATTAATTAGTAATTAAAACTGTGATGCTCTCCCTATCTCGGAGCTGAAACCAATGAGCTCCATACTAACTAGATAGGGAGTACTACACAAGTACCTTACACTTACAAGCGCATTTTGTGTACTGGTAGGATTATATTTTTAGTAATTCGATTTCATATAACCACTGAATTCCCATTTATTGGGAGACTAGCATCATAACTGGAACTAATAATTTCTTAATAATAATTCCATAAAACTATGGAGAGGGGGGTGACGATCTAGATGATTAACGAAGCGCCAGTCTGCGTGGTCGTTATTTTCTCCTCTTCTTTCAATTTAATTATTTTATTTTATGCTCAATTCCTTTATTAAGTCATTTGTTTCTCTAATTGAACTATATGTCTAAACAAAAATATTTCTGCCTAGGAGAATACTTCACTTATTTACCTAATTTCCATTTCTCTCTCCCGCATAGCCCCTTTTAATTTCTATGTGCTGTCAGATCCGAATCAAAATTGTATGGACTAATGTGGAGTAACTAGCAAATATACCGTGCCAGTCGTGGACATTTTACTCATTCGATTCCACGTCCACTACTACTAAGAATTTCGATCGGTTGTCAGGCTCGTTACAAGTTTGACACAGATACTGATTAGTTGCTGAGAGGAGACCCGACGAGAGTCATCGCCGAATGGATTTTTCTAACGTTGCATAAACACCTAACCTGAAACGTGAATCACATCAGAAATATTTTGGACCGTGAATCATCGAGCAATTTTTAATCAAGCGAATTTACACAGCTAGCTAAGTTATGCAACCAGAAACATATTTCCGTATGCAGTCGGTACACAGTAAATATCAACATGCGATGTGTCTTTCCGGCGTGCCATGATTAGAGTTAGTTTTAAAGGTATGGCTTTGGAGGTCAGAAAAAATGATCAAAACATAATTATTCAATAGTAATGGCGAATACATCAATAATGACTCTTAAGCACCATATTTATAGTTATTTTTTGTTTGTTGTTTGGCATCTAACTAACAGAATAAACAAGGTTATAGGTTATAGATGATAAAGACAATATAATCCTAATCATAAGCGGAATATTCTTGTTTAATATAAGCATCTCGCATCATATCTCACTTGTAACTGACTTGTCCCAACAAGTAAAGCGGAGCCTACGTACATAAAAATACATGAATTATTGAGAAAATGCAGTATTAATTATTATTTGTGGCGTGTAATCGTACTGTTTTACAATAATTAGAAAAACAATAATGACAGGACAGGGATTTGTAGATGGGAACGTTGAGGCACCATTCTGTGTCGAATGACATCAGTTCCGATATCTGAGGTATTCTGAAATATATATTACAAAGCTGTGATGTTTTATCAAATTAGACTACAATAATTACTCAGAATTATTTCGTTCTATTACAGTCTTGTAAGGATTTAGGTAAAATCCCTTGCTATAACCACCCTTTTAGTTAAAAGTTGTAGATGTTTCAGTTCAGCAGAAGATAAGGGAATACAGTTTCTTAAACGAGATATCTAAGGAAGTGCTGGGGTGAGTAACACACTCCAATTGCTAGGTTTTCTATATATACCTCAATAAAGGGACCTGCGTATATTTTATGGAGACTGAGTGGAGAAATAAATAAACAGTCTTATCACTTACAGATGACATAAAATAAATTCACCTACGAACCCGCTTCCAGAACTTCATATTTCGGTTCATCGATAAGATTATTACTCCGCATGAAGGTATCATGCGTCTAAGTGTTTAGCTTGCCAAACGATTATGTTGAAACCTCCACATCAATAAGAAAATTTCAGAAGCATATACATGGTTGTCTTTTGATGAACAGGAAATCCAAATTAAAGCCGGCACTCTGCTGATTGGAAGTGATTCAAAATTGACATATGGCAAGTGTTCTAAAACAAGAGGCCATGTTCAGCAGTAAATGCACCTTGGTTTCTCAAAATCTCAGTTAAAAATGGAATTTATGGGGCCTTATATTTGGGAATTATTAATGAACAACGTTTCGAAATACTACGTGTGTCTGCATCAGGTCCTTGTGTGAGATGTTAGAAGATGTCTAGACCGATAGAAATTTTCTAAAACCGGGAGTCAAAGCGCTAATAAATTTTATGAAAAGCTATCGTCGACCTGATCCAATGATCAACGAAAATAGCCAAAAACTCTTCCACTTATTAATAGTCAATTGCCGAAGGTGCAGGCTATCAGACCCCACCCTCAACTAACGAATGAAACCAAGCCTTTTGGAAGACAAACAATGACAGAAAAGATATGTGCATATTAAACCAATCAGTTTAATTAAATGTTAGGGTGTAACGAACCACATTGTTGTTACATATACAAGTTATGCCCTACGTTTTCGCATGCCCCACGGCCATCCTACGCATGTTAGCTGAAAACAAACCTAAAGCATCGAGTATACTGGTCGGACCTCCTAGGTGAAGGTCGGTGTCCAGTATCTGCACCATCTTCACTTCCTTGCGGTCCTTCCCCATTGTTCCGGCTACCATTTAAGCCTTAAATGTCCTTATAATATTATATTTTATAGTTAGATGATATCTGTTAAGCTTATATTAGCTATCGGTGGACGGAGTGGGTGTTTCCCTGCTACCAGCGGCCCCGAACCTGAGGCATTCGATACTATCGAATAGTCATCGCTCTCCCTAAATATGTGAGCCCGAAGATAAGGAGACCTGATTGGTCGTTAATTGTGAGAGAAAAAAAAGGGTCAAATTTGGGATGCTGCCTTGCCGGATTATATTAACCTGTATCAGATGGTCCCTCCTACAGGGCGATACCATCTACACCGGCCTAATCTCAAGCTCTTCTTGATGTCTTATTTTCCACCGCCTCGACTACGTCAATGCCTCCGAGCTGGGGGATCACTTATTGGCTGCTGAATTTTTAAGTTCCAATTTCAAAGCGATTAAGGGTTCCGTTGCTTACGTAGGTAACATTAATTCCAACAACAACTTTATTATGCTAAAATTACAATCTGCCTCATTGGGAAATAAGTAACTGTGATAAATATTCTCATACCATATTTACAATTTTTATTCATACGCTCATGCATAGAGTATTTAACAACAGAGACCTCCCAAATCCATATGGTTGTCACCTCCCTCGCATGCGAAAGAGGAAGCGGAGTCTTGGGAAGTCCCCCACGCTCCTCCGTCAGAGGTAACATTAATTGAATTAGAATCTCGTTGGTCAGGTAACTGTAGATCACGACTGATCGGTTTGTACGGCTCGGTGACGCATGTTCCCGCTTCCGGAAGGAGAATGTCCCCTCTGGTGAATCGTGATTGTTGGCGATCAGTACTTTAGCACTGAGTAGCGGACACGCTCAAAGGATCCGTGGTGACTTTATTCCCGTTAAATCTTGGCCACATCCTATTCCTCCAGTGGTGTTGACGAATGTCAAATGCTCTGTTATCTGTTATAAAGTATAGAGATATTTTCCTTTCGATACCTTAATATTTTAGAGAGAGAAATACTATTTTTTTTAAATATGAGAGGCTGCCCAATTTTTTTTGGGTTGCTATAACGCAGAAAGAAGACAAGTCAAATATGAAAACAAAACAAATATAGCACAATAAATATGAGCTTCTGTTGCACACGAAATTCTTCGTGGAGGCCCCATTTAACATTGAAAAGACATGGAAAATGATATTTTGCATAGTAGTTTTCATGAAGTTCACTTTTTACTTGGGGGATGGGCACCAGACGGTCGGGGTGGACTCAGCCTCGTGAGGACAAATGAGCAGCACCTTAAATAAAGAAGTAGCGAATCCGGTTTTTTAAACCGTATCTAAGGTTGAGAGGTTAAGGCTTAGTACCAACCACCTACCTACCTAACTACGGTTATAACCTTTGGTTGGCCTACCTTTGTGTAAAGTGTTGCACTTGGGAGGTAAAATGTAAAAATTTTATATTGATGTTGCCCGAAAATCGTCGATACTTGTATGCGTATATATTTAAGATATTGATATAACATATATTTTTAGTCCAAAAATACAATTTTTATGAACTAGGATATAATATTTTCCACCTATTCAAGTTTCCACAAACCCTGCGCTATGACAGTTAGTGGAGGCTATAGTAGGACTTGAGAATGTCCTGGAGGGTAGGGAAATGCATGTTGACGGCGTCGGCAAGGGTAGGTCAAGTCTGGAGGAGAGGGCGCTTATTGGCTTGCACAACATTCTGCAACCAGTGGTTTTAGAAAAATGCGGTCGGTCTGAAATCGTTCATTTTTAAATTTTCTGCAACTTTTATTATAAAGGGTGTCCCAGAATTAACGCATTTTTTGAAGTCAAAGGTGTATGTCAACAAGCCCACATCCACCCGTGCATTAAAAGAGGAAATTCAACGCTGCTCAACGAAATTCAACCACAATTATGCCAAATGGTTGAGGAACATTTTGACAAAAGAGTGCGTATGTGCCAGCAAAGTCGTGGAGGCCATTTGCTCGGTGTGTTATTCCATAAATAACCCTGCCCTATTTACTTTATGATTCAATAAAAAAATAACAACAAAAATACTAAAAACTGTGTTTTCTATTTAAATCAAATCTTGCGTTAATTCTGGGACACCCTTTATAAAAGATTTTCGAAAAGTCAACATTTTCTCCATAAAACTCAACAAAATTCAAAAAATTAAAAAAATGTAGAAATTTAAGCGTAATGATTATATATCATTTTAAAATATATAAATCCAATAAATTATCCATATATAAAAATATGGAGAGAATATTGGGGAATTATTATTACCCAATTTAGGGTAACGTGCATACGGATGTGAGGGTTGATAAGGGGTAGAGATTTCCTTTGTTTTCGCCTTTCTGTTGTTCCATCATTTTTTCTCTTCAACTCCCCAAAACGTTAGATTCGGGATTAGGAACAACAATGAAAATAACAGGGAACCATCAGTGACGAGGCAGGTACGCAGTTCTGCTCAAGCCCCTTAAACTTGTTCTTAGCAAGATTATAAATATTATACACAAAGCAAGTATTATAAAACTGACCAAAAAAAGCTGTATCTTCTGGCTGAACATATTATCGTTGACATGGAATCCTCAAGTATCATACATATGGCTGATAAAGAGTGACATGACTCCCTTCAAATTTACTTAAAACAACATTGGTTTAGTAAATATTTTAAATTTGTTATATTTGATTTTCCCCCTTATTTTTTCAGATGTTTTGTCATTTGTCTGCTGTGTTTGAGCAAACAGATAATATATTATCACGAAGGCATCGAGGGTAATGAAAACGCATCCCCCCCCCCCGAACACAAATCCGAAGAGAACCCGTGGTGCGGAATTTTCCATTGTCAAGTCCTCTTGTAGCCTGTAAGTAGCCCTATCTAAAGTTTTACAAAATTTCTAATCTCTTCCTAATAAGTGTTGTTTGTCAGATGTTTTACACATAAATGATTTACGGTGAAAGCTCAGGTAAGAGGTGATTAAATATTTCATATTTTAAGTAGCTATTAAATAAAACGTTTTGGCAAATAATTAGTTTATAAGAGTAACCAATAGCCAAAGTTTCACGCTCACACCTGCAGTTCAGCATGGCTAATGAGATTGCTTCATGGCACACACAGGTGGTGGCGAAGCTACGTCGCCCTTTATTGCTTTTGAGGCCGATGCGGTTTCATTACCCTCGATGCCTTCCTGATAATATATCATCTGTTTGCTCGAACACAGCAAACAAATGACAAAACATCTGAGAAAATAAGGAGGAAAATTAAATATAATAACAACTTTAAACTTATTAAATTTAATATTGACAAAACAAATGTTGTTTTAAGGAAATTTGAAGGGAGTCATGTTACTCTTTATCAGCCATATGCATGATACTTGAAGATTCCACGTCAACGATAATATGTTCAGCCAGAAGATACAGCTTTTTGTGGTCAGTTTTATAATGCTTGCTTTGTGTATAATAATCTTGCTAAGAACAATTAGAGGAGGCTTGAGCAGAACTGTATAACTACCTCGTGACTTATGGAAGTCACTGATGGTTCCCTGTTATTTTTAAGTAAGCAACCGCATCCTTCCAAGACCTCCCTACTTCCAAGAATCTTATCCTTTTCTTATACATATATGTCTCAGCTTTAGCCCCAGACCTTGACATTCCACCCTGTATCTAACTGATCTCTTAATATTTGTACATACCAGTGTTTTGATTGTACTTCATAATAAAGATTTTCTTTCTTTTCTTTTAAAAGACTCTCCTCTACAAAGATTATTTAACTGTCGATCTAAACATCTTCGAAGAATTCACGAGTTTTCTTTAGAATTGTGCCTCGAGCTCCGAAATATAGACCACACACCTCGGGAAATATATGTAGGAAATATATGATCTATAATAACAGAACTAAACATATCATGTTTAACTAAGCGACATACGAATGTTTGTAACATAGTTTGAATGTTTATGTTTTGTATACATTAAATCAGGAGCGGGGAGCGTTGAATAAAAACTTGACAATTCAGAAAAAAAAAAAAGTTAATGTTTATTCAACTGAGGTGTTTATTTCACCGTAACATAATCGTTCAGATCGGTGGAGAGGTTTTAGGTGTTCTTAAAAAGGAAATTTATTTCAGTCATTTCAATTCCTATACGGTTGTTACCAACACCGTTCCAGATATATGACAAAATATGAACTTTCGTTTAAATTTATTGAAAACAAATTTAGTCTGTGTACATCTCCACTGCATACAAACGCCAGATAATCATATTGACAAACTTTTTTTCGAACATGTTTTATAAACGCTATGGAAGTAACAATTATTAAATCCATGGACCAGTATCCTCAGCAATTTTTCAAAATGTACACTTGGTCAATTATATTCATGTTTTTGATTGGACTTAAACAAATCAAACTATGAGTATACTTTTAGCGGTGAATATATTAATATGTGGAAGAATTTTTGGCTCTTTTCATCGATCACTGGCTCAGGTCGATGATAGTTTTTCTTAAAATTTATTATCGTTTTAACTTCCGATTTTAGAGCATTTCTAACGGTCTAGACATCTTCTAACATCTCACACAAGGACCTGATGCAGACATACATAGTATTTCGAAACGTTGTTCATTAATAAATTTGATTAAAACCTGACAAGTCTATTTGAACAAGCTAAGCCAATCTCCCAAAGAGCTATTCCACTGAGTAATATAAATTATTCTGTCAAGCCCGAATGAGACGGCTCTATATATTCTTCGTCTCACTGTAGTATATAATAGTTGCTGTCAAAATGATCCAATTGAACTGAACTTTTTATGAACTTTGGTTAAGATGTATTCACCTAAGCAGAACAATTATTTAGTAACACAAATTTCTCAGACAGTCCATTAATTCAGGAAATATATATGACGAACTGTTACTGAGGAAATATAACGCATAACAGAACTAAACATATCATGTTTAACTAAGCGACACACAAATCTTTGTAACATATTTTGAATGTTTATTTTTTGTATACATTATATACATGAATGTTTGTATTAAAGAATAGTATAATTTTTATTTTATAAATATGCTTATTTAATTTGTAAACAAGGCTATTTATTTTTATTTTATAATTGAGTAGATTTTTCCTGCTATTTGAAAATGTTTGCAAATATAGCTCTATGAGAGAGCAGTAAAAATTTAATAAGAAAAGCCGTACCAAAATATTAATGACTATGAAGTCTTCATTGAAGAACATACTAAATTTTAATTTAGAAAAAAATAAAAATATAAAAACAAACAACAAAAAAAATTATAATAAACAAAAACTTGATGCTAATATAAAACTTTGCCTTAACTAACTATGTTTGGGTAATTTATCAATGTTAGAAATATGTCAAAGTAATGGATTCTCGCTATGTTTACATTTAATGAAGTGGTTATTGCTTTTAAAGATCTCTAGAAAATAGAATCTCCAAGTTCATGAAATCCCATCGAAACCTATCCAACCACCCTAATCCCCAAGCACAGTCATCAACTGCTATAAATACGTGACAGACCTGGAAATGGCCAGTTTCTCCAATCATGCGCTGAGCGTCTGTGTCTCTCACACTCTTGGTCAGCCTCTAATGGCTCGTATCCAGTGACGCGGCTGGTGTAGAAACGTGGAGGACTTCCCAAGAGGGAGGTGACAAACATGTGGATTTGGGAGGTCTCTGGATTGTTTGTAAATACTGTAAGAATGAGCGACTGAATGAAGAATTTTAAATATGGTATGAATGAGAAAATTGAACACAATTACATATTGCCCAATAAGGCAGATTGTAATGTTATCACAATAATGATTTTTAGATTCTATAAGAGTATAGAATCAATTTTGGATACTTCGTGCAACCTAACTATTGTAGTGTACTTTAGTTTGTCAAATATTATTCTTAGTGAAATAAAGTATCTTCGACAATGAACTTCAGGAGTGAAGGATAATGAGGCAACGGATACATGGAACCGCTGGCCAGACGAGGGATGTCCCAGGATGACCCTGCTGCAGAATAGACGTGCCGAAGGGATTACTACTGCCAAGTGTGCTTCGGCCGACAGTAATCCTACCTGCAGGAGGCAGAGCGTCTTATTCTCACTCCAGCTCCTAGAGGGGAAGGGAAGGCGCCAACGTGTTCTAGTTCCCAGTCCCGGAGGATTACGGTTGCCCCTCAACCTTTGACAGTAGTGACAGATCATTCTCTCCCCCCTTCCCCCATCCGACAGCAAATTAAAGCTCTTTGTGCCTCAGAGGAATTTTTCCCTTTCCAATATTCTACAGCTCAGCAGGGTTTTTCTTTATGGATAAGATTCATAAGATTGTTAGAAGATTTTGTTGGGAAATCGACTTAGTTTGATGAAAGGCAGTTGCAACCAACGGCTTAGTGTGATGGCAGAGGATGTCGACTCTGTACAATATTTTTTCAAACAGTCAACATCTCATCATATCATCTCACACATGATGAAGGTATCAAATATGCCGAAACATTGTCCACTAATAAATTTGATGAAAGCTTTAACTACTCTCTGTCATCGACCTAAGCCGATTCCCGCCATTCTTCTGCTCCCGTTTAACTACAAACTCACCGGATAGTGATTCATAGTTAAACGATTTTAAACCGTGTGTTTTACAAAGTTAATACAACAACAACTTTACTATGATAAAATTACAATCTGCCTCATTAGGCAATAAGTAATTGTGATAAATGATCTCATTCATACCTTGTTTACAATTTTCATTCACTGGTTTGTTCATACAGTATTTACAAACAGCCCAGAGGCCTCCCGAATCCACGTGGTCGTCACCTCCCTCGCATGCGAAAGAGGAAGCGGATTATTAGGAAGTCCCCCACGCTCCTCCGTCAGCCGCGTAACCGGATACGTGCCAGTGGAGGTTGACGAAGAGCGCGAGAGCCACATACGCTCAGGACATGATTGGAGAAACTGGCCATTGCCAGGACTCCCACTGTCACGCATTTATAGCAGGTCACGAGGCCACTAGTCTCCTAGGAGGATTATAGGGATGAGTGGTACAGTGCAATGACTATGCTACGGGATTAGGATGGTTGGATAGGTTACTATGGAATTTTATGAACTGGTATGATCTATTGGAAAAGCTAGATTAGACAAGGTGTAGATGTTAGTGGGAAACGCAATTTATAAATTTGTGGATGATCCCGCTGTGTCGAACTGTGTGCTATCTCAACATTGAGGAAAATCATCTTCTCATTTGTTATTTCATTTAACCATGGGGAAAATCGTCGCATTAAATACCAATTAACGTTACTATTAATTTCATGTTTATATTTTTTTAACATACTTACCGTTATAGAACGTTGTCCAGGTTACTTTACCTATGGCTGTTAGGTTGACTTTACCTATGGAATTCCGGATCGATCAGATAATTTTAACAGCCATTATCGTAGAAAAGATCCCTATTATCTGTTTGAATGTAAAGCTTCACCCTTTGGCCTCGATACTACAATTAGAAATTCATAAAAATAATATTAAGAAAGAAAGAAAAAAAATTCTGTTTTGAAATGAACGAAATTAAAAATATACATTGCGTGTAGGTGTACATTTCCTGAAAATTTTATTCATTTCAAACAGGGAGTTTGCCTGTGATCTTCGTACAAATGATCGGCAAAAGTCGGTTGAAGGTGGAGCAGTTACCGACGACGTTTGATTGCTTTTATTTTCCAATACTTAAAGACAACCAATTTTGAGCCTGAATTGACAGAGCATATACAAAATGTTTCGCTATTTTAACCAAAAAATCTCAGTTAAGTCCCCAAAACAAACTTTTGCTCTACACTTTACTAGTATGAACTTGTCATATGGTAAACTAACAATAGTAAAGAAACAATCCAGAACAGAGGAATGCGTATAGTCAATAACTGCCTTCCCCACACAAAAATAACCACTATGCTTAACCACTTACAAATTCCCACCATTCAAGAATTTGTCTGTTATCCAACTGGAACATATTTCTATAAGAATATTCCCTCAAAATCCATAAATACGGGAGATTAACATTTCTGATGTGTAAATTATTATCAATCAATTTTATTAAGATAAAATTACAATCTGCCTTTTATTAGGCAATGAGTAATTGAGATAAATGTCATCATTCATACCATATTTACAATACATCATTCACTCGCTCATTAATAAAAATAAAATGTAGATAAAAATCTTTGTTATGATTATCTTAAAGGTTTTTAATTTAATTTCTAAATATTGTTATTTTATCATGCCTAAGTAGTCTTATTTGAGTTGTAATCATTTTTATTTAATTTGTAAATAAGTTTTTTTTTTCATTAGATCAACTTCCCAAAATTCCAGAATTTGTGTCGTACGCAAACAGAAAATTATTTAAATAAAACAATAGCTTAGGAAAATCCAGTAATTCGGAAGATTGGTTACGTGCTGCAAAAATTCATCGAAAAGATACATTCACAAAAGAACAAAACATATTGCTCAACCAAAAAAGAAAAAAAAAAACATTCTAATATAAATTCTAAATAGTTTTATTATATTTTAAAATGTCTTATACATTTTTATTTAATTTTGCAAATAAGTTTTTTGCTGAGTTTCTTTTTATCGAGTAAGTTTTGATTTATATTTGTCTTAATCTAAAAAATTGTATATGTATTCATCATTATGGTTTAGCCAGTAGATCAACTTCCCAAAATTCAAGAATTTGTGTCGTACGCAAACAGAAAACTATTTCGATAAAACAATAGATTCAGAAAATCCACTAATTCCGAAGATTGGTTACTTGCTGCGAAAATTCACCCAAAAGGTACGTTCACAAAAGAACGAAACATATTGCTCAACCAAAACAAAAAAAAAAAAACATTCTAATCTAAATTCTAAATGGTTTTATTATATTTTAAATATTCTTATAAGTTTTTATTTAATTTTGCAAATAAGGTTTTTGTTGATTTTCTTTTTATTGAGTAAGTTTTTATTTATAATTGTATTCATCGTTATGTTTTAGCCAATAAAATTTAACTTAGGATACCGAAACGTCTAATAAGAGTTTAGTAACTGAATTGTAAATAAAATTTTCTTGTTCTATTATTCTTCTTGAGTTGATTTTAATTTTATTTCGTCTATGTACTATTTTAAAATGTATGTTATAGGCAATATCGCAATACCCGGCAAGGGTACCGGAACATGTAATAACAATTTAGCAACAATTTGTATTTTAAATAAAATTGTGACTAACATAGATAGATGCAGTAGAGACCCCTTAAAATTTATTTGGCCTTTTTTATCAGCCCTTGTGAGTGCATTGTGAATAAGGTTTTCTTATCTATATCTCTTTATCGAGCCTGGAAATTCTGCTGCCGTGATACGATTTACTGAAAATATCAAATGGTAAACGTTTTACGAGGGTGTAATAATTTCATCCACGTGAAAAGCCGGTGTTAAAAGTCACCGAGGATGTGTTAGTGATTCTGTTTAACATGAGAGGAAGAGCGGGATCAAAGGATTCGCCGCTTGGGTACTTAAGATGGTAAAAAAAATACCTGAGGGTACTGTGCGATCAGATGGCCAGATAGCTCAGTGACCGGGCCAGGCGCTTAGGCACAAAAAAACAAAAAAAAAATTACGGCATCAACATTTGGTCCTGGCCGGCGGTAAAGCGTTCCTAGTACAGTCCGCAACAAATCATTAATTCGGATCATAGTAAGTATGGGAAATGTTTTTGGATGTTAATGCTAATAGATTTATCCACCCGCCTGTAAATATGCTTGTAATATGTACGCTTGTTCATGTAACTGTTACCCATTACATGTTCTCGGTTCCGAATCAAGTTATTATATAGTTCTTTAAGATAGAATACACGTTTCTGAATCTGTCTAGTAGTTTCGCTCTTCTGTTAATTCGCACAAACATTTCACAGTCACATACGAAAATGACTCATAGCTGATCGGTTTATTTCGGTGTAAAACCCCTCGGTGAGCAACGCCGTTGTTTCGTGTATTTAAACTAATTTGTTCAGTCGAGTGCTTAAGAGAGCTGTAGGACAAGATCAGAACCAAGGAACCTGGAACCAGCCAGAGCCAAGGAGGCACCCCAGTCCCACGTGTCAGGCGGTAGTAGATAACGTTTTATAGTACACGAGGTCCGATCAGAGGATGTGAGTACAAACTATATAAACCATCGAACTTAAATACATCAGTACCCTCGTACTCTTAATCCCCTGCGCAAGAGTACCCACATGTATTCCAAGGGGAAGACAAGCCCGGCAGCACTCGAGAGAATAAATAAAGTTCATTTTTTACCTGATAATGATTATATCAGAGTGTGGATTTTTTTAATCTAGACAAATCTGATTATATTTAAGATTGGCCCGCCATTAAGCAATCAGCAGACATGTTAGCGTGGCAAAGGAATCCTTTGGAATTTATGTTGTACCCATTTTTTTCATTTATCTGCTATCTTATCGGTGTTAGTTGTTTACGATTATGTTTATATTATGTATAGTGTTATACATTGCTCAAATACGGCAACACATATCGGAAACAAAATAAAAAAACAAAGAAAATAGTTATGCAATTATAAAGGTTGCTGAGATATATTAGGATGAGTTATGAATTGTTAGATTAGGGAGATGAAGAACTGGTAAAATTTGAATTTAAAGACTACGAGAGATAAGGTGTAACGAATATTGATAGGAGCATAGTTCCAAAGACTTGTGGCACTGATAAGAAAAGTACGGTAAAGGAAGCAGATTTGCGAATACAGGTGGAAGGATAGGAACTAATATTGCTGGATTTGATCGCTGATTGGAATTAAAGGGGGTTTCATAGGTTGGCAGCCTTTTTAGTCATGACAGTACTGAAGAGGAGGGATACAAGGAAGTATTGGCGACGGGCAGAAGGGTACAGCCATCCCAACTCCGGAGTTTAGCTGCGAAATACATCTTTGATGATCCCGAGTATAAATAAATAATTAATTGTCCAACGATTATTTAACAAAAATATTCATTTATTTTTATTTTAATGGCCTTTGGGACTGAATATAAAAATAAACTGGCTTATTTCTACTAAAACATTAAATATAACATGATCAAAAACATACCCTGCTAGACTCATATCTGCTTTTGGATAAATTGTCTTACGGGTGTCTACTGTAGAGATTTAATTTTATATCGTTACGTGCTACACTAAACTACAAAGCTGCTAATTATTAATAATTACCATCCCATGAAAAAACATACTTGTGGGATGAAGACTCGAACCCGGTACCTCCCGGATATCCAGTCAGGGGCATTACCAACTAAGCACGAGTGGATGCTCTTCCCAATATAGAGTGTGAGTCTAGCTGTCGCTGTGTCAACATTCGTTCGACCCGGCCGCCATCTTTTCTCCAAACAACGCTTCACCTGTATAGCGTCGTAGGTGATGCCTGTTCAAGGTACATTTTTTGTTTTTATTACTGTGTCAGTGATTAATTGTGCATGGGGACGGCACCCCATTAAAATAATTGTGCTGTTATTGAACTTTTTTCGGAAGTAATGCAGATGGAAGTAGATGCTTCCAGGAAGCGAATGGCTTCCCAAACAGTCATCACGGACAGTGAAGACGAGGGTTTTGAGTACCCAAAAATCACAGTCAAGGTCCAGCGACCGACAAAAGGTAAAAATCCGACAAAGATCGGCAATAAATTCCAAGCACTGGTAAATGAGTCACCGGAAATCCCCCACCCCGAGGCTCCGGTAGCAAAGAAGCCGCCACCGGTAATTGTCTCAGGAGAGACAACTGTAAATATAACTCAAATGCTCAAAGCAGTAAATATTAATAAGTTTGCCCTAAAAAAGGCAAAGGATGGAGTAACCATCTATCCGGATATAGAGGAAGAGAGAGAAAAAATATTAACCTTACTCAGGACAGGGGGTAAGGAATTCCATAGTTTCGCACCAAGAGGTCAACAAAGAAATAAAAAATATCTCATTCTTGGCTTAGATGTCGAGGAAGACATCGAAGAGATAAAAAACATAATAAGTGAAACAGTGCCAGGAGTCGTCAATGTGAGACGACTTCGGAAAAGCGACCCAACAGGCAGAAAAACGGATATTGCACCAATTATTGTAACAACAAACGCGAGCGTCACCCTAAATGCCATTAAAAAGCTACGTGCTATAAATCACGTAATCATTCGTGTAGTGACATTTAAATAAGAGAGAGGGCTACCGCAGTGCCACCGATGCCAAGAATTCGGCCACACAAAAAAACCATTGTGGCAGAAAAACCAAATGTGTGAGATGTGCAGGACCCCACGAGGTGGCGCAGTGCCCCAGGAACGAGACGGCACCGCTGAAGTGTTCCAACTGCGGCGAGGCACATCCCGCCTCGTCCAGAGGCTGTGAGGAAAGGAAGAAGCTTCTAGCCAGAGTCAGACCGGCCCCCGACAGAGTGCAGCTCCAGCAGTAGAGGAGCCGCCCAGACGTGCCACTAATGAGACCTGCTCCACCGCCATCTGTACCTGCCTGGCAGAACCCGCTCTTCAAGCTCTTTCAAGCCAGAGATGAAGAAACGGCTCATCCTTCCAAGACGAGAGCAGCCCCCTCCACGTCGAGAGCTGCCCCCTCCACGTCGAGAACTGCCCCCAGAACTTCGCAGGACACTCCGGAAAATAACAATTGTGAGTACCTAGATCCTAGGCTAAAGTTTCTTACAAACGACCAGCGTAAAGACCTTGAATGCGCACCGAAATGGGTAACTGCCCTAGTAGACTTCTGTAGCCAAATGCTCATGGCTATGATATCTGGTAAACATCAACAATGGTAGATTACCAAGTGTTAAATTTTAACGTTGATGGTCTCCTGACCAAAATAGATGAGGTAGAAGTGCTGCTAGCTCTCTACCGACCAGATATTGTAGTTTTGACAGACACTAGGGTATCTACACAATCGTTTCACATTAAAGGTTATTCAACTGCCATTGAAAGAGTTAACGGTTACGGAGGCGTTTTAATTGCTATACGCCTTGGCATCAATTGGAAGACAGTGGCTTCACCACTGACTACAACTGATCCCAAGCTTCACCATTTGACAGTTAAGGTAAATTTGGGGAGACCCATTTACCTTACCGCCCTGTACAGAAGACCGTACGCGTCTCTACAGCAGTACTCAGCCTTGCTACACGCATGCGCGCAGAGATCTAACCACTGGGTGGTGGGAGATCTCAACGCAAAACATACCATGTGGTACAACACCGTAACGAACGAGGCTGGGAGACTCCTGTTGAGAACGCCATTCACGGTCGTTCACCCCCAGACTTTTACTTTTCGACAAAGAGGTAACCCGCAGGCTACATCGACGATTGACTTACTACTGACAAAACAACCCCACCGTATCACTAGTTGCACCGCCCTTGACTTTATTACCTCTGACCACAGGCCAGTACTGTATGCAGTGGATGGTAAAGTGGCGACCCCACGCCCCACGAGATACGACTATCGTCGTGCCGACTGGGATCTGTATCGGTCGCAGATTTACCATAACCTGCATACGGTACCCATTCTCCGCACGAAAGAAGAAGTAGATCTTCAACTAGCTTTCATAACTGATGTGATCATAGACGCAGCAAACACTGCGATCCCGAAGTACACTCCCATGCCACCGTCTCTGCGACCACCTCCAGACCACATTCTTAAAATTATAGCCTTGCGCAATAATTGGAAGAATAGATGGTACAGGACGAGAGATCAGCAAGCCAAGGTCGTTGTGAATTCTCTCACAACGCAAATCCGGGGCTTGATGAAACTCTGGAAAAAAGCGCAGTGGCATGAGAGACTTCGTAGCACTCACGGAGATCACAGAAAGTTTTGGAAGCTGTTGAAGACTACAAAAGGCAAGACAGCCACTGTCCGTCTTCACGAAGGCGACAATGTTCTGACTGCTGAGCAACAGGCAACAAAACTGGCCGACCATTACGCTAGGGATATTACGGCTAGGACGGGATACTACCACATGCCTCCTCCGGTAGATGCTGAACAGAACCACATGGTTGTATCACCGAAGCAGCTCAAGGCGATTCTTCGCCGGTGTCAGGGAAACCGAGCACCAGGGCACGACGGGATACAAACAGTGCTGCTCAAACAAATGCCGAGGAGAGGGATAGTACAACTAGCAAACTTATACAACTCTTGTATAAGATTGCGGTACTTTCCTGACACATGGAAACAAGCTATCTTGTTTCCATTACTAAAGCCAGCCAAAAGTGGAGATCACCCAGCCGACTACCGCCCGATCAGTCTGCTACCACAGATGGGGAAAATCTTTGAGAAAATTCTTTTGAATTATCTCAAAGATTACTGCTCGGAAAATGATATCATTCCGCCAGAGCAGACTGGATTCCAATCCAGTATGAGCGCAGAGCACCCCCTTCTGAAGGTGCAGTCAGAAGTTAGCCATAACATGAATAGAAACATAGCCACGGCTATGATTTCCATTGATTGCACCCAAGCATTCGACTCGGTGTCTCACGGGACACTGTGTCAAATGCTCTGCGACCGGGAATGCCCGGAACAACTATATTCAATTCTGGCTAGCTTCCTGAAAAACAGATCGCTGCGGATGCGGGTGGGTGATAGCTTCTCCGAAGGTGTGCCACTGACCTGTGGAGTACCCCAAGGCGCTGTCTTATCCCCTGTACTATTCAACGTATACACGTCTGAGATTGTCGGAGCCCGGTACAAAAATACCACAGTTACTGCTTTCGCAGATGACATAGCGGTGTACAGCAGCAGCATGAGTGCCAAGGTAGCTCTAAGACAGGCTGAAGCAGTGAGCTGCATGAGATATTTGAGCTGCCTACGGTGGATGAATTCATCCAGCGTAGACATATCAAATTTTTCGACTCATTACAATATTTGACAAACCCGGTGTTTAACACTATAACCCCCGCTCCGTTCCCCCATCGATGGCAGGACGCTGTCGTGGCTGGAACGCTTTAGTTTTAGGTTCTAGGTATAGTTTTTAGTTTGTAAGTTTTTTCTCCCATTTTTAAACCGAAGGTGAGCCCCATCACCTAGATTTGTATTCATAGTATTTTCCTATTAACCACAATCTGTATTGTTGAGTAACACGAACTCCTTCAAATGCATCTGTGCATAGCAGGATAAGGAGAAATTTGCAAAGTTTCTTTTAATATTTTCATTGTATAACTTCATGGGGTTTAGAAGAAAAAAAAAAAAAAAAAAAAAAAAATCCCAATATAGCTCAAAACAGGCTGAAGTAGCTTGTAACCAGATCAGTGAGAGATTGGGAAGACTCAATATCTCTGTAAACGCGGGTAAGGCTGACTGCGTAATTTTCTCTTTTCAAAAGGGAAAAAGCCCACTACCTACTAGTTACATAGTAGGAACGGAGGAAAATTCACCAGCCAACGACCTAGTATATCTGGGATTAAAATGGACATACACCTCCATTTTAGTAACCATTTTGCGAAGAAGTTGAAGCATACACGCATGAAGTCTTACCGGCTTACGCACTTATTGACTTCCCCCAATCTATCACTGCGTCTCAAGCTACTGATTTACAAGAGCATACTCAGGCCTACTCTGCTGTATGGTGCACCGCTATTTCGTTATCTGACATATACGACAGCTAAGAAACTCCAACAATTCCAAAACGGTATACTGATGAAAGTGGTCAGAGGTACTTCATTCGAGCAGCGACGGAACAGTGAGCTGCATGAGATATTTGAGCTGCCTACGGTGGATGAATTCATCCAGCGTAGACATATCAAATTTTTCGACTCATTACAATATTTGACAAACCCGGTGTTTAACACTATAACCCCCGCTCCGTTCCCCCATCGATGGCAGGACGCTGTCGTGGCTGGAACGCTTTAGTTTTAGGTTCTAGGTATAGTTTTTAGTTTGTAAGTTTTTTCTCCCATTTTTAAACCGAAGGTGAGCCCCATCACCTAGATTTGTATTCATAGTATTTTCCTATTAACCACAATCTGTATTGTTGAGTAACACGAACTCCTTCAAATGCATCTGTGCATAGCAGGATAAGGAGAAATTTGCAAAGTTTCTTTTAATATTTTCATTGTATAACTTCATGGGGTTTAGAAGAAAAAAAAAAAAAAAAAAAAAAAAAAAATCCCAATATAGCTCAAAACAGGCTGAAGTAGCTTGTAACCAGATCAGTGAGAGATTGGGAAGACTCAATATCTCTGTAAACGCGGGTAAGGCTGACTGCGTAATTTTCTCTTTTCAAAAGGGAAAAAGCCCACTACCTACTAGTTACATAGTAGGAACGGAGGAAAATTCACCAGCCAACAACCTAGTATATCTGGGGATTAAAAGGGATAGACACCTCCATTTTAGTAACCATTTTGTGAAGAAGTTGAAGGAAACACGCACGAAGTCTTACGGGCTTACGCATTTATAACCTCCCCCAATCTATCACTACGTCTGAAGCTACTGATCTACAAGAGTATACTCAGGCCTACTCTGCTGTATGGTCCACCGCTTTTTCGTCATCTGACGTATACGACAGCTCGGCGACTCCAACAATTTCAAAGCGGTATACTGATGAAAGTGGTCAGAAATACTTCATTCGAGCAGCGGAGCAACAGTGAGCTTCACGAGATCTTTGAGCTGCCTACGGTGGATGAATTCATCCAACGTAGATATATCAAATTTTTCGACTCCTTACAATATCTAACGAACCCGGTGTTTAACACTGTAACTCCCGCTCCGTTCCCCCATCGATGGCAGGACGCCGTCGTGGCAGGAACACTTCAGTCATAGGTTCTAGGTTTAGGTTTTAGTGTTTTAGTGTTTCCATGGTTGTAAGCTGAAGGTGAGCCTCATCACCGAGCGTAGTGTATGTGTTTTTGACTTTTTAACAACAAACTGAAACGTATTATATCTATGTCCTCCTTCGAATGCATCTGTGTATGCAGAACAAGGAGAAATATGTAAATCAAAATATATTTATTTATTTATTTTTTAGTCATTGTAATTATCAATAAAGAGGATTAGAAATTAAAAAAAAAAATTCCCAATATAAGGTGAGCCCCATCACCTAGTCCAGTCTTGTATGTAATTTTTAAGTTTAAAACGATTGTTTTGTATTTTGTACCCTCCTTAAAATGCATGTTATGCTATGCAGAAAAAGGAGCCATAAATCGCCAATTTGTTCATGCCATTGTTAATATTTATTTGTAAAAATGTATAAATAAAGGGGTTGAGGGGAAAAAAAATCCCAATATGAATCATGTCTCTTTGGCTCTGGCAGTGGCTGCAAGCCTTGTAGTGCAAGGGACAAAGTGTAACCCCTAAAATAAATTTCCGAAGGGTAGTTTGCCCATGTTGCGGCACTGTACGAGAATAGGATACATTTTAATACATCGTTTCTATATTGTAAACTTTAGTCGTTGTATGAATCTCACTACTAGTAACGCTTATTACACCAAGAAAAAATGTACCTTCAGGATCGAGACTTGAACCTAGGACATCCCGGATATCCAGTGGTGGTGGCTCTATTACTGCTATACAATGATTATTTATGGAAATATTTATAATATTATTATTATTACAATATCTTTTACTATTTTATTTTTCTCTTTTTTACTGATACATGCATTTTTCAATGTTTTAAACTTTATATTTTCTATGTTTCTTTTTATTATATTTGTTCCTGTTTTTATTTTAGATGATTTGTAACCATCTTTAGGAAATTGAGTTATCCAAAGGTAGTAAATTAAACTGATATGAATCAGGAAATCCAGGTGAACGCTTGGCTTCTCGGCGCTTTGGGTGGCACTTTTCGACATATGTGTAAGAACCATTCATAAGTATGTACAATTCATATTCAATTTATAATCCCAGTGCAGCCATGATAACACCATGATTGTAACGAGGAGTGTTGCTGGATAAGGACTTGATAGTTTGGATAAGCGAATAAAAAGGTATAAGGTCATGGCCAGTTGAGATTTGGTGGTCACCGTGAAGGGATAGTTTGTCATGTAGAATGGAGCGTTGAATACAGTTCTTCGGAGTTTCTGTTATTTCTACGAGTGTGGTTCTTAAAAATCGTTTCAATCGATCTCAAATTCTAAAGGTATATTTTACAACACCTCAAAATACAAAATAAAAGTATAAAGACCCCAAAACACTTTAAAAAATATTATTTTCCCAGTAAAATAATAATAAAAGTTAAAGTATTGAAAAATCCATGCGTGTCATCAATGAACATTGTCTTTGGGATGCCGAATTATCATTCATTGAAAACTCAAAAAAAAAGTTTTACAGGATGAGTGAATTCAAAATAGACAAATCCACAAACACTTTAAGAAATTCTATAAAGTTCAGACTACTGTTTGCAACAAATTCCAGTGGATTCTTTACGAGTCGCCAACAGATAGAAGCCTCCCTGACTCCAATCTCAAGTTTGCCGCAAAGTAAACCACAGCCATCCTCTGCTCAAGGCGTATTCTTTCTAGGGACTTTCCGCTCAACTTTTATCCCAACTTGTAGAGAAAAAAAAGTCACCGCCTCGAATTTCAACTTAGTTCCAAAACTTGGAAGTCACATCACGGAATCGCAGCGTCCTCACTTTTTGAAGTACATACATATAAATAGGGGGGGGGGGCATAGCTATCGGACCCAAATTTAGATGACGAGAATGAAATATTTGTGAGTGCAATAGGAAACCATTTGTTTTGGATCATTTACTTGACGAACCTGTCGTGCCTACTGTTTACGCGAGTACGCAATATTTTTGAAGGTCAATTAACATTTGGCTCTTTCAAGGATTTAAATACTAGTTAAAAATTGAAAATAAATACTCAATAGATGATATCCTAATCAAACCACACTAAAAACAATAAAACATCGATAATATAGTGTGCATTTACTTAGTTGTCTTTGGTCGGTACCCTCTGTGATACAGTAAGTAGTCCGGTGACCAATAATAATTGAAAGTTATTTTTTAGAAAATACGTTAATAAAACCATGACTTTATGGAACATAATAATACATACACACTAAACTAAGACTTATTTAACAAGAAAACGTATTCAAAACTAAAAACGTCCATATTATAATTTAATTTCATAACGGTCGTAACAGGCAGTCTGCGCAAACACAACGGTTTTTGTTTTTGATAAAACCGACGAAAACCTAAAAACATAATGTCGTCTATGGGTTGCATGTTGTGATGAGTCCTCGCTCAAGTACGTCTTTTTAACCTTTTTAAAAATATTTATTAAGAATGAAAACATTGCTGTTTCGGGTTTATTTATTTAATTTTTATTAATTTTATTTTATTGTGTTACTGCTGTTTGTGTTTCTATTGGAGTACTTTGTCATCCTTTTACTGGAATATTTATTATATGGCTACGCCTATAAGTGATATTATTATACCTATATGTATTTACAAAAAATTATAATACACACACTAAAATGACTACTGTAATTTCTAATGTGTTTTATCCGGGAGCAGAAATATGTTGCAGTATAAAACGGTTCTTGATATCTCCAAAATGTTCGACTATTAATCGATAGTACGATATCAATAGAGGCAGGACAATCGATTCTGAGACGCTATCAACAATCGGTCATCCCCAGTATTGCCCGGTACAAAAGTAACAAAATTTATTAAAGGTTTTTGTGATAAAATTAAATTTAATAAAGTAAGACTGAAATTGATAGTGGTATTAGAAACAAAAATTATATAAGGTATGAAACCGAATAAAAAAACAATAAGGCAAAGACTCACTATTCGTAGCAGCATATTGATATCGAACATACAGATTCTAGTCCTTAAGCTTGAAGTGGATTCATAAACAGCAAACGATGATCTGCGTATTTTTAATAGGTTATAATCACAAACAAAAATCAATTTTAAATTTGTCTATTCATTTAAAAGATTTTGCATTAGTGTTTGATAATTATTTATTTATAAAAAGAGAAAATATAATCTGAATTTCATTTTACACTGGTCATTGGAGTGGTTCACTCAACCATTCATTCAATAAATAGTTTTTTTCTAAAACTGTTTATCATAGCAACACCACTATTTATTTATCGTTATTATTTTTTTTAACGTCCTTTGTGATTATGAAAAAAGAAACTCCTCTATATCTTCCTTGGGCTTTGGATTCCGATGAACCGGGGAGTCAACAACACAAGCTGGTCCTGCTCCAGGCCTGTCTTTGCGGAACACGGAGTGTTTCGTTGGAAATTGGTTTTGGCTAATAAAAAAAAAAAAGGATTTTTAGATTTTCATTACATTTAATAATGGACCACGTTTCAACACACAATTTTCTCCGACTGAGTCAAATATAATATCATAAGATGAAAATTATCTGTGAAAATTAATTTTTCAAAAAATCTCCCCCAAAATATTATTTATATAACATCAAAAGTTGACGATCCACCAATTCCAGGCATCCTCAGGATTACAATTCAGAAAAAAAAAAAACCATCGATTTATATACATAAAAAACATTTCACCTGCATTAAGAATAATGAAAATGTATAGAAGGATTAAAGCTCGTAATGTTTTTTAATACTGCAATGTTTATACAATACTGCCCAAGAGGGATGTGTTATCTGTTAGCTTAAGTGGTATTTTAATGAACATAGTACTGGACGTAATCTTTTTCCTGACTTAATATAAATATGTTTGACCTATTTGAAAATTGATTTAACTACATTAACTTTCGCAATTTTTCATAAAAAGCGCAATGTGAAAGGGAGTCATATGCCTGTTACTGTCCATAGAATTTCTATTGATAGTTCAACGATCGCTGAAATGTTTCTGCTTCCTGTTGGCCATGATAATCTTTTCTGTATCGTTCCAATTTTAGTATATGTACCGCTGAAGCGTGTACAAAAGCTCTCGCGCTCTTCGTCAGCCTCCACTGGCTAGTATCCAGTGACGCGGCTGACGGAGGAGCGTGGGGGACTTCCCAAGACTCCACTTCCTCTTTCGCATGCGAGGGACAACCAGGTGGATTTGGGAGGCCTCTGGGCTGTTTGTAAATACTGCATGAATGAGCGAGTGAAGGCAGATTGTAAATATGGTATGAATGAGAACATTTATCACAATTACTAATTGCCTAATAAGGCAGATTGTAATTTTAGCACAATAAAGAAGTTTCAATATTTCCTGTTGGCCACCTTTCAGAGGAAGTTCAAGAAAATGGTTACAACGATTTTAAAAAGCATGGGCGGTACTCGCTGAATTTACTCTGATCTAAGTGCATCTATTAATTTAGTAGAAAAACATATCTAAGTTCACATTTTCACGGCTAATTACAAGAATTATTGACTTGAAAAAACAATTGATTCACATTGAATTTTGCACTGACGGTATCAGACAATTTGGGACGTTGAGCTGGAAAGTGCACCTCAGCTGAGGAAGCTCTTATTTTAGGCACACTCACGCTTCATTAGCTTATTTCCAGGCCATCGTTTCTGAATCGTATTTCATGTCCGGGCTGCCTGGACACTTCTCCAGCGGGCACGGGCCCCGTATCAAATTATACCCATCCGGCCTAAAAACTGCAGCCTGCTACTTCAAAAATAAAATTTTGTACTAACAAGACAAGTTGAGTCGTTGGAATATAATATTCATTACCTGCATGCGTATATGTATCTTTAGGAACATATTTAATTAATAGGCAATATAAAATACAGGAATTACAACACTAAACTCTGAACTATGACGCTTGCGATCGACGACTTTATTAATCTAAACAAAGAATAAATCATATGACATGTTATATATAAATGGGGGGGGGGTTAAATAGACATATTTAGAGGGGAATCTGGCGAGCGGTGGAAAAGCAAACCAATGGACTTCTTGTCTTATTGCACACCGGCTAACATTTATATGAAACAAGATAGCAAAGTTATCTAGGTATTAAATTTCTAAAGGATTTTCTGCTCAACATCTCTTCCTAGGTCTTCTTATGCATAAGTATTCATAGTGAAGACTTTTTCGTTCGTGCCACTGAGGCCATCAAAAATGGAGATCGGTAGCATGGCTACGTGGACGCTTACGCCTCGAGGAGTATAAAAATTATTCAGACAAGAAGAGACTCTCATCACAAGATCTTCTAGTCTCTCTCAAAACCAAACACCGTTTCCCCGAGACCTTGTATGTTTATGAGTTTCTAAAATTATGAACTCATAAATAAATAAAAACTCTGTTAATACTAATACTTAACCCAAATTGTATGACTCATCACGTATCGAAAACAACCCACAAACAAAAGCAACAGGTCACTTACGGAATTTGAAAAATATTAATATTAATATAGCATTATTTAATACATGATTAAACACACATCGGCTAACCCCAGTATAACATGGAGCAAAGAGCTCTAATAATTTGAAGTGGTTGTTCCGCTATGTAAAAATTGAATAGAAATGTGAACTTCTCAACACTAAGTAGGTGGAGGGAAATGTAGCTAGAACCTACTAATTAGTATATGGGAATATCAGACTATATACCTAGGTATCAAGTTTCGTTAGTGAGAACGAATATGCTAGAATTGGCAAAAAAACTGAAAGATCTTTGATTTTTCAGAGGTTATAGACTAGAAATTGACTAGGGTTAACAGGAATGACTCAGTTAAACTAACAAGTAATAATAATATTTCCTGCAATTAAAAGCTTCCTAAAGTCAAGTGAATGACTCTATCATCTAAAAATCACAAACGGGAACATGAAAAGTTGTTTGCCAGTTACATAAAGTAGAAAAACATGAAGTAATCAATTAAAACCCGTTTGAAACTTCCCTGGGTTTACCCAAGTATAACATTGATCAAAGAGCTCTAATAATTTGAAGTGGTCGTTCTGCTAAGCAAACGAAACTGTTTGGTTTGTCTAATTAGTCGATAGACTAGCTCCCGAAATGATGTGTATTTAATCATGCATTAAATAATGCTAAATTAATATTAATATTTTTCAAATTCCGTAAGTGACCTGTTGCTTTTGATTGTGGGTTGCTTTTATGTACGCGACGGGTCATCAAATTTGGGTCACCTTGTGTTCAGTATTAGTATTAACAGAGTTTTTATTTATTTATAAATTTATAATTTTAGAAACACATAACCTATAACTAGTAGAGCAGAGGACGAGGAACTCTAATATTTCTGTCTGTGGAGCGGAGGTGTCCATCTACTCAGGTGATATGGGCTCCTATAAACCTTGAGAAATTTTCCACGAAGGGTTCATTTTCCTGTCATATTGAGAGTGTTGTTACCCCTGTTAACAGGCCAGAGACCTCCCAAGTCCACATGGTTGTCACCTCTCTCGCAACAGACGCTCAGAACATGATTGGAGAAACCATTGCCAGGACTCCCACTGTCACGCATTTATAGCAGGTCACGAACGAGGCCACTGCCGTTTCAGTCTCCGAGGAGGATTATAGGGATGAGTGGTGCAGTGCAATGACTGTGCTAGGGGATTAGGTTGGATAGGTTACTATGGAATTTTATGAACTCGGAAGGGATTTCAATAATGTAGGGTATATTAAGAGCATTATGAAGGGTTTTGTTGCAGGCGTAATGTTACCCTTTTAAAGTTTTTATATCTTCATGTGTTGGTGATTCAGCTGACTATAATCATGGAAGGAAACTAAACGATTAAGTTGAAGAAAAAAGGATCTGAAATGTACTCCCTTCAACACAATTTTTTTTAGAATGACTTTAAATTTCTTCCAAGTTATTGACGTTAATTTGTTATTAACATTTTGAAAAGAAAACTCGTAATTTTACTTTTTTTGTGCTACTGGAATCAGGAGAGCATAATGCAATTGACAGCCAAGAGCATATAACTCAGGCTCGGCCTCTTTGAATGGCTTATTTGCGTCATTTACTAGTCTCATAGACCATGAAACAACTTCATCGAGTTTTGCAAGGTTTTTAACTCTGAATAGATGTCTACTAAAATTGTGTTTTAGAATTATTTTGATACGGTTGGCCCCCACGCAGACCGAGGAGCGTGGGGGACTTCCCAAGACTCCGCTTCCTCTTTCGCATGCGAGGGAGGTGACAACCATGTGGATTCGGGAGGTCTCTGGGCTGTTTGTAAATACTGTATGAATGAGCGAGTGAATGCTGATTGTAAATATGGTATGAATGAGATCATTTAGCACAATTACTTATTGCCTTATGAGGCAGATTGTAATTTTAGCAAAATAAAGAAGTTTCGATTTCATTCAAGAATTATTTTTTAACACGCACCTAGTACATTACTGGATTAGGATCTGTTCTAGCTGGCATCCTTTTGTAACATAGGTGGGCAGCCCCAACAGATTTTTGTGTGGGACTCAAGCTTCGGTCTGCTTGAGCTTGGTGCAGTGTCCTAGCCTTTAGTTTTCTAAATTAATGATTTTCGATTGAAATGGAAACTGATGGGGGACGGGGGACGGTGAGGGATTGAAAAGAAATCGGTTGCTTCGTATTGACAGATATTTAATTCGCATAATTCGGTTGTTATGGAAAACAGTTTTGAAATGAATGAAAACTTAAATAACGATCTTCCGTTCATCCAGACGAAGCCTCTTCGGGGTCAGCAATTCAATGCCGATGCGATACACGTGCGCGCGCTCCTAACGCTTTCGATCAAGTTTAAGTCAGGGGCCGGTGAGGCTCGTTATTGGGAATAATTCCCACTAAATATTGTTAAGATGGGGGCAGACTAAAGGCTAAGCTACAGCTATAGGTGACTAAGAGGTGTAAATTGAAGGTTATAGATGGCGTCGATTGGAGCAACATGTTTCACCGGTCACGAGGGAATTATTAACTCCCACCTTAGACAAAAATTCCCTACCATCGACGGCTCCTTTAACTAAAAACACCGTTTAATATGTCGGCTGCTCAGAGAGGGCAATTTGGTTGGAGACTAGTTGTCTGCCGCATTTCATCTTTTTATTTTTTTTCCCCTTCTGCGGACACAGATTATCGCCGCGTGGTTATAGATCGCTTCCTTGTCACAGGATACATTAAGCGAGGCCGTTGTGTCGACTCCAGATTCAATCAACCGTCGATGTTGTGTTTTAATCAAGCTTGCGGTCTCGGCGATGTACACATTTATTAACAGTACACACTTGAGTCTTCTGTTAGAGGAAGGGCGTGACTACGGTAAGGACATAAACGCTTATTTTTCACAACTACTAATGTATTTAAATGCAGTTCATCGATCGACATACTCTATTCATTATGTACCACTTTCTTTTTTATATCTATGAAGTTTAAATATTGCCTACATGCACCAAATATATTTAATTGTATGCAATTAAAGGACTGTATGGAATAATAATAATGTAAAATAAAATAAATTGTTTATTTAAACTATTATAAAACTTATAAAAACAAAAAAAAACATGTATTTGTTATGAAAATTGCATAGTACAAGATTATTTTTTTTTTAAATAGTCTCATGAAGCAGGACCGTTTGGTTACAGCCGAAAAACCTACAGTGGGTAATCATTCACTAAAGGGAATATTCTTGCTAGTTTGTTTCCTGACCATCGTTTTTGTGCCTGACGTCATCTTGTGACTGATACATGTCAATACCCGCTTTAGGAGTTAGAATCCGAATCCTTTATATTACGAAGTAGTTGCCAGGATCACACCATATAGAAGCTAATTTATGTATACGTTACAAGTTGTAAGCCCGTATGGCCACGGCTCTACTATCTTACAAAGTTGTAACAATCAGTCACAAATCCAAAATGTTTGATCACAGTTGGTTTTTCATGGCTCGTATCCGGTGACTTGGCTGAGGAGCGTGGGGGACTTCCCAAGACTCCGCTTCCTCTTTCGCATGCGAGGGACAACCATATGGACTTGGGAGGCCATTGGGCTATTTGTAAATATTGTATGAATGTGCGAGTGAATGATGAATTGTAAATATGGTATGAATGAGAACATTTATCTCAATTACTTATTGCCTATTAAGTATTAAGGCAGATTGTAATTTTATCATAATAAAGTTGTTTAAGTTGGTTTTCCAAACGTCGATTTAACCCAAACATTGCACAGAGTCTAAAAGTGACAAAAAACGACTCTTTGAAGTCACAAATCGTGACAGCGTCCATCTGTCTCAAGTTCTCAAAAATTCTGAAAAAAATTTAATTATTTCTGTTTCGTAGCGGCTGTGAAAACGATTTAAATGACAGTTTGAATGTATTTTTGAAACCATTTGAATACCAGAAACGTCAAAGTCAAAAAACATGCTACATATTAAATAAAGGTAACCGAAAAACGAATGTAAGATATTATTAATATCTCTAATTTTATGCCCTACTACGAATTATATAGAATTTTTTTATGTTTGCTAATACTAAGTGATTTATTCATTACTTTTCATGTGTGTATACGTTTTCGAAATCATTTAATAAGTACTGAAGAAATCACAGATGTCACTCCAACCACCTATCAATATTGTCCATACACTTACCATGAACTTTATTTAGTTTACATAAATGTTTAAACAAAAATAATTTATGCATGTACAAATATTTTAATCAGTAATGAAAACAACTTTCTATACACCAATGCACAGTATTATCAAATATCGCAACGATATACCTTATTCGAAGTCATATATGAATAACAACACCTTACAGAAAACAAATAAGATGAATGAAAAATGACAAAGGAAAAGAAAATGAAAACCTCTATGAGAAATAACTAAAATAAAAGATTGTTTAACAGCATTTAGAAGTCAAAAATGGAATGGCATGGAATTAGTATATACAGAATAAAATACAAACTACGAGGGTGGTCTGAAAATTTTCCAACCTAACAAAGATACAAGACGTTTTTTCAGAAATTTTTTTTTAATTTTTCAACATAGTCTCCTTGTAACTTACACACTTCTCCCAGCGATGCTCCCATCTCTGTAACCCGTCCAAATAGTACTCGGCGTTTTTCTCTGCAAAATAATCGTTCACGAAGGTGATTGCCTCTTCATTTGACGAAAATCTCTGTCCTCCGAGCGCAATTTTTAGATGAGGGAACAAAAAGAAGTCGCTTGGGGCTAGATCTGGTGAGTAAGGTGGATGGTCAAGCAGTTCAAACCGTAATTCATGGATTTTCGCCAAGGCAACCGCTGAGGTGTGAGACGGTGCGTTGTCTTGGTGAAACAGGATTTTCTTTTTCTGCAAATGTCGCTGTTTTTACGTAAGTTCTGCCTGCAGCTTGTCAAGTAATGATGCGTAGTATGCTCTTGTAATGGTTTTTCCTTTTTGAAGATAATCGATTAAGATAACTCCATGACTATCCCAAAAAACAGTCGCCATCACTTTCCCAGCCGAAAAAACAGTTTTTGATTTTTTCGGTCGTAAATATACAATGTAATATATACAATATACAATGGTAATGGTAAAGAATGTGAGTGTAAATTTAATTTAAATTTGATGAATCTGGAATGAAGGGCCTCGCATTTAAAAGCTCAAAGGGTCAAATTTGGGGCAATAGTTTGAGGTAGCGTCACTTTTAAGTATAATTCTTGGTCCTTAGGAACCTTTCAGTTCATTCTTCAAGTGACAATTACCCAGAAATATAATTCTCATGGGCATTAGGGAAAGTATTTGAAACATCCCAACAATAGTGTATCTTTTGTAATAAGATCACGTTTTAAAATGGGTGGTAATTAGAGCTAATTAATTAAGTAAACGATTAAAAATCAATTACACTATGGTCAAAATTAAACAAAATTGTTGAACCCTGGCTATTTTGAAGTAACTAATCACTTACCATTTGAATTTGACTGTTGAATATGTCCGCGGTTCAATTGTTAGCAATAAACAGTTAGTCATAACAAACAGCAGTCGATTAAGCAATTTCGATTGTTTCCTCTTCCGGGAAGTACTACTGTACTCATGTACCGATGATAATTTCAATTATTGCCGGGATCAGAGAACAGCATTCAGACGTCCGTCTTGTTCATCTCTAACAACACCGGGAGTCCAGCAAATGCCATTCTATGCAAATAAATCTAGCGGTCGGATTCTGCAATGGAACATAAACGGCTGTCAGTGGAGACCTATTAATTCTGGAACTGTCATCCCCAAGTTTTACAGTTTCCCTCCAGACGTGTCTTCTGATACTAAACATGGAACAATCAATAACGATGTGTCAATCCGTAATAGTGGTTGAACCAATAGCAACATCTCCAAGATGTCTTGTAATTCCAGCGCCGGTGACAGAAAGCTGACACATCTGGAGAAAACCTGTAGACACAAAATTTGTGGTATATTTTATCAAATTGAAATAACGCACAATTTTGTCCTCCTTGGACCGGTAGATTTCCAAAATGGTGTAAAATGCCTTGACAAAATAATTCTGCTTTCCCGTACCCAAGTCACCTCATGACCAGACCCTGGCGAACCACTCGCATATTCAGATATCCGAAAATTTATTTATTGTTTATTTTCAAATCTTATCAATTAAGAAATTATATTAAAACAATGGGTATCATGTGTTAGGACTTAAATGTAGCAAACCACACAAGAATTTATTTATTAATCCTTTATTGCGCTAAAATTACAGTCTGCTTTATAAGGCAATAAGTAATTAAGATAAATGCTCTCATTCATACCATATTTACAGTTCATCATTCACTCGCTCATTCATACAATATTTACAGACAGCCCAGAGGCCTCCCAAATCCACATGCGAAAGAGAAAGCGGAGTCTTGGGAAGTCCCCCACGCTCCTCCGTCAGCCGCGTCACCGGATACTAGCCAGTGGAGGGTGACCAAGAGCACGAGAGCCACAGACGCTCAGGACATGATTGGAGAAACTGGCCATTGCCAGGACACTGTCACGCGTTTATAGCAGGTCACGAGGCCACTGCCGTTTCAGTCTCCGAGGAGGTTTATAGGGATGAGTGGTGCAGTGCAACGACTGTGCTACAGATTAGGGTGGTTGGAAAGGCTACTGTGGACTTTCATAAACTTGGAAGGGATAAGTTCAAGAATGTAGGGTATATTAAGGTCGTTATGAAGGGTTTTGTTGCTGACGTAATAAGGGGCATTTACTATTGTTCTCAGGACTTTTGATTGAAAGGATTGGATACGCTTGATGTTCGACTTTTTTGCTGTCCCCCATTCCGTATGTCCAGATTGGCTTAAGTATAACTTTGTAGATTAGTAGTTTATTTTCTATTGAGAGATGGGGTGTCCTTTGAAGTAGTCTGTACAGTTGTCCAAAGCGTCTGTTTAGTTCTTGTATTTTTAGTCTCGTATGTGGGTTCCAGGTTAGTCGTTCACACAAGAATAGAATATAAAAAATTTTATTCGGGGACCAAGTCATCTATGAATTTCAACGCCTTACAGAAAACAAACAAGATGAATGAAAAATGACAAAGGATAATAAAGTGTAAACCTCTACGAGAAACAACTAAAATAAAAGATTGTTTAACAGCAATTACTATATAAAGTTAAAGATGGAATGGCATGGAATAAATTAGTGCATACAGAATAAAATACAAACTAAATATAAGATATTAAAATTCAAGGAAGGTGTCAGCCTAACATCAGTATAGTATAGAAAACAATGAAATAAATTGAAATGCAAAGAATAAAAATATAATATAATGAATAAATCGTGCCCAAATTGCTAATTTGGGGCTCCCAAAGTGTCTGTCTAGATGGTGAAGAGGTGTTGGCATGCGAGGGTTTTGAAGGGACTTGAGGATGACATTAGGAGGTCGATAGCTCCAGAGAGTGAAGGAGCGAGCGAGAAATGAACGATCGGATGCTTAAATTTCGTGAGAAGAAGAGTTCATCATAAAAGAACACGATCATCAAAAAATCGTTGAAATTATGAAAAAAATGAAGTATTTCTGTTTTGTTGTGGCTGTGAAAACGATTAGAATGAAAGTTTGAATGTATTTTTGAAACGATTACTATCCCTCAAAGTCAAAACACATGTGTGTTTACATAAAGGTAACCGAAACACGCATGTAAGATATTATTAATATCTATAATTTTATGCCCTACTACCAATTATATAGATTTTTTTATGTTTGCTAATACTAAGTGATTTATTCATAAATAGTTGTAACTCCAGTTTCACATTGAAATATATAACGCTACATAAATGGGTCACTAATTAATCGATTAATTGTTATTTAAAACTAAATATTTGACCGTTACGTATAGTAGGTTATCAGATTGAGGAATAATAATAATAATTAATTGCCGTAATAAAGCTCCAAAGATATAATAACGCTGTAAAAATAATTTATCAAGCCATAGCGACGAAGATGAACTTGTTAAGCAACCAATCCCCTTCATTCCGTCGATAGCATCCAGCACCAATTTTCTCAGGAAATAAGATCACTATTTTCTGGGATCATCCTATCAGTATTGACCACACAGTTTTAAATAATAGTCAGATATCTGATTATCTTGTGCAGATTATTGAGATAAGAGTGCCTGCAGATGACAATTTACTAAGGGGTGTAGTGGAAATAACTGGTATTTTAGAATTCAGCTGAAGAATTAGGGCTAATATATAGATTGGAGAGTTGTGGGATTTCCCCTATCATCATTTCCCGCAACGGCTTGATCCCTGACAACACAATAGAATTAATTTGGGAACTGCCAGTATAGTTCGAAAATTTAGCAACACAAAATAATCTAAGCCTAACTCTTGATTAGTAGTCCAGGTAGGAGAATATTCCTGGATTATTCCCAGGAAGAGTGAGGTAATTTTAATAATAATACTAACATGTGTTGGGACATAGTAAACTTTTATGTCATTAAATAACTGAACTCTTAATTGCGTGATGCTTCTCACTTGACAGTTTTAATCATTTTTCCTTTCCACCATCCGCCATCTTAAGGCACAACTAAATGTTTGCTGGAACTAACGCTATTGTAATGGGGGACCAATCTTTTTAACGTCCAAAGACGTTTAATGTTTTTTCTGAACCTTATCCCTATAAAATATCATTCCAATATAGAAAAACATTATGTTTAAACAATCCATTATAACAAACTATGTCGGGAAAATTATATTTCCCGCAGTACCTTCTGTTTAGTTAGAACGCTTCAATAATCATGGGAAATGTTGTTAGGTTCAAATCCCGGCTTACGAACGCAAGGCTTGGCTATGGCTCAATTCAAAATATTACGACGATAGGGATAAAATGAAGGCCAGCTATGCAAAGCTACCAAGTAAAATGAGAAAAAAAATAGACCCGAACTACGAAGGAATCATTAAAATAAAAAAATAAAAATGAAAAGTGCTTTTAGAAAAAAAACGAAAAAACAAGATGAAGTCGCTGATGCTACACGTATTTTCCGTTCACACAAAATCCAAAATATTAGTAGGACTCGTTCCCACGACGCGAGGATAGGCGAACCTTGAAGCGCTTGAGCTTAGTACTTCCGGACTTGGTCTGAACCGTTCCCACGGCGCGTATGTGGCCAAATCTCTAGTGGGCCCTTTCACGGTACCACGCCGTTGCCGGACGTCCCATCTTCAGGCACGTTTATTTCGTTGTTCCAAATGCATAAAGCAAGAACTGGAAAGTGACGAGGAAACAACTGTGGCTTATATATTGTTCAATAGTGGATTTTTGAAGACAAATATATTCCTGTAGCTCAAGACTTCTTTAAAAAAAGCTTTATTTGTTATAACACAAATGTACAATTCGATATGGTTGTAAACTAAGAGCAAACTCGCCACAACAATGCCTGATGGGAATCGACACTCTGGCTTATGCCTAAGGGGTATTTTAACAGGGGAACGATTTTAAGGGAAATGATAACAGTAATGATAATAGTACAAATATTACTGAAGGGTCGTAGGAGACAAATATTCAGAATGGAGGTCTGGGAAAGGAAAATATGTTATTGATAATTACAATAGAGCTGATTATAAGTTAAGAGATACAGGTCTTAGGATGATAAACATACCATTTGTTAATGATAAAATTGTACATATTACATAACGGACGAAAACGGTAAAATGTCAAAGGCGTTGGTAGATGGTGTCATTGAAAAAAAGTCGGAGAAAACAATTATAACATACCTACATATAATACTGAAACTAATTAAATAAATATGAAATTTAAATTAGGTAAACTGCATGAAAACTAACTTCGATTTACTTGTTTGGAGATACAATGCTAGTGATATAAAAACTTCTTGAAATTAGCCATCACATGTTCTTTCTTCTTTTTGAGTTCTTTCAAAGATCACTCTAAAAATTCCATTACACTTCATTATTCCATTCCATGATAAACTACTTGACAACAAACTTGCTATTACTTAAACAGGTGGCGTGAACGGGTGGACCGGAAGTACGAGTCTTTGATGTCGGAAGCATTTACAGACATTCCACGGGGAAGGGCAGGCCCCCTCGAACCATGACGACTCGGTGTAAGACAGACCTCAGGCCAAGCTCGCCGAACCACGCGTTGTAGGAACGGGTACGAGGATGTTCGTACGAGATGGGCTGACGGTAAAGGATTTCCTGCACGTATTTGGGGATTCCGTGGCCCTCTACATTCCTCCAAGGTTTCACTGAGTGGTGGTCTACTCGGAAAGACTTGACAAAGAATTCATCATTCATCAATGGGCTGGTGGAATCCTTTATCTGCTGTAATGGCTGTATGACCTGCAGGTGGACCAAGTGCTTGGCTAATGCAAATACGGTTTTAGCGCGCACCGTTTCTCTCCACTGCTTAACCAGAGAGCCATCTTATTGATGGTAGCATCTCATCACCGGGACCTACAACTCACACTCAATAGCTGGCCGACAGTTCTCTACAGCGGTTTTTTCAATTTGAATTTGTCTGAATATTGTAATTCTTGTTAGACTACAACAAACTTTCTCTACTAACACCCCTGTCAACCTTTCTTAAAGGGTTCTGTACCCGCTGCAAATGACAACTTGGAGGTAGTGAAGTAGATAAACGAGTAACAATTAAGGAACAAACTCTGAACATAATTGAAGACATATGTCAAGTTTCTAACGAATGAAGAAAAGTCCAAAAAAAAAACACATTCCCAAACAGTATGTTGAATGGGTGCGAGGAAAAACACAAGCTACGCCGGCGAAATTAAAGAAAATTTACTGATTTTTTTTTTCCCTAAACCCCTTGAATTATTTACAATATGTGAAAAATTAACAAAATCAATGATCAAGAATTTACAGTTTTCTCCTCATTCTGCTATGCGCAGATGAATTTGAAGGAGGTTAAGTTACATAAATTAGATTTGAGGTTAAATGATATAACATGAATACAATGCTAGGTGATGGGGCTCACCTTCAGTTTGAAAATGTGGGAGAAAAATTACTAAAAATTACTACAAACTAAAACCTAAACCTAGAACCTAAGACTAAAGCGTTTCAGCCGCGGCAGCGTCCTGCCATTGATGGGGGAACGGAGCGGGGGTTATAGTGTTAAACACCGGGTTTGTCAGGTATTGCAGGGAGTCAAAAAAATTGATATGTCTACGCTGGATGAATTCATCCACCGTAGGCAGCTCAAATATCTCGTGAAGCTCACTGTTGCTCCACTGCTCGAATGAAGTACCTCTGACCACTTTCATCAGTATACCGTTTTGGAATTGTTGGAGTCGTCGAGCTGTCCTATACGCCATATAACGGAAAAGCGGTGCACCATACAGCAGAGTAGGCCTGGGTACACTCTTGTAAATCAATAGCTTGAGGCGCAGTGATAGATTGGGGGAACAAATTTACTGATTTCGATCATGCGTACAATCAATAGGTTCAAAACAGTATTTACAACTAATTACAATTGTTTCCACGAAGGGTGTCAACTACTGAATATTTGAGGATCTAAAGTTTAAATTACTAGCACAAATTAAAATTTCAGAAAAAACATGCATTTGATTATTTTAAATGATATGTTATAGAATGTTTAGCTAAAACGAAAATACAGTGCTCATATTTTTCCAATGATTGATTTTTTTCCCTCAAAGTGTTAACTACCGTAATATGACAACTTACTATTTCTTCTCCGTTTGATCAAAAAACCATTAACGTAAGTGACTTCGACATCAATCATTGTATAAAAGACTATTATAAATAATTTCCTATTACTGTCTCAAAAATCCGTACCCTCGACAATCTGTATTCATTATTTTAAATTTTTTTTATTTTTACCCACTAATTTTTAAAATATTAATTACGAACTATTTGATATTCATTGACATACTTATGAAAGAAATTGTGCAAAATAGAAGAAACAATATTAAGGGGTACATGCGGGTCTCCCCATTACATTGTTAAATACGTTTTTGCAAGTACGCATACTTTGCAATGCACTATTACAAATTATGTCAATACCTACTATGGACCTGAATTTTTTTAGCCAATTATCTCTGTATTTGCCCAATAATAAACCACTGTACTTTTTTGTTTTTTAAATATGATTAAAATTGTTATGTTTACGGTTTTGAAATGTATAACTAATAATTTTATGAAAAAACCCATAATTTTTCACTCAATTGCTTTATGGTCTCTCCAAATTTGTCCCCCCTCCATTATGTCTTCGTTTCGTTTAAGTCAGGCAATGTCAGGACTACAAATAAGAATAAACTAAAACTAAAATAACAATATAAATAATCAATTAGGAGATATTTAACGAATAATAAAATTAGTAACAATCAGACTTAAATAGGAGTTTAACGTTTTTGTTCACTATCTATTCATTAAATCCATACACCTTTGATTTTCTGCAACTGTTAATAAAATCTTAAATGGTAACTCTTTATTATAAATATGAGGCTTGTAATAAATCTAAAAAATTAGCTTAATTACCGGTAAATTGATTGTGTGAATAGATAGCACAGTGAAATTGTTTATAGATGGTACACAGGTCTGTTTGTTCTTATTCGTTAGATTATTACCAATTTTCTTATCTATTGAATTTCTGTAAGTTCTTATATTATATTTTACATGTAATTTCTTCTGGCTTTTAGTCCTGACGCCGCTTGAATTACGCAAAATGTAGATATAATGTCAACATAAAAACTTGGGAATATTATAACGCTATCAAGTGAAAAATTGTGTTTTTTTTTTTCATACAGTTATTATTTAAATACACAAGAGTTTTACCACTTAGAATATTGGGTAACCTTAACTTTGAATATAATTGTGTCAATGAATTAGTTTTTGCGTATCTAAACCCACAATTGTATGATGACAGCTGACTTGAATTTTTATATTGTTTGTGACTGTCGATTGTCTCTACTTAATTAATTTTTTTATTCACTTTGCTGCAAACTATTAAGCAATTGAAACTCTCCAATTGAAATCCCATGGTACTATTATGGAAAATTGTAATTTTTAATAAAGATTTTTGGATTCTACATAGAAGGTTAAATGTGCCATAAACGGTATTATCCCATTGAAATCCTATCAATAATAATTCTACAGTATCAAAGATAAAATTAAGTTTCAGCATTAAGACGAGTAGTCATGAAATTATTAAAATGGCCCAAATTATTATTATTGTTAAAATGGTCCGATGAAAAGTTTTATAGGAGAGAATTTTTTTCATTTTTCATTATCAAATATATATTTAATAATAATTTAAAAATATAAATCATTTTCAAATCTCTCAAAAAATAACCCGTAGCAGTAGAAGTTGGTTGAGGGAACATGTGGCATCTGCCGGAAATGCTCCAAAGCTTTTAGTAGTTCTTGTAGCGTCCGCTAGATGCCGCATTCTGTTCGAAAAATAGCCCAATGATTTTGGTTTTATTCGTTTGTTGTTTAATTTTATTTACTTCAATAGCCATAGTTCGAATATTATTCTATGTTTATACGGTAAAGTACATTGTAAGGCGATTTGCTCGATACATGTAATTTTAAATATTTCCTTCACACAACGTCGAAACATTTCGGAGGTTATTAAATTGATAAGAATAAGCCATCAGTTACATTCATGCTGTAACCCGCGGTGTAAACCACGTCTCAAACTGATGATACGTGTCCAGCTCTGATGTACGTTATACTCACTTGACTGACGATACAGCTACAAATCTCCAGCAATTTCAGAATGGGATCATGAGAAAAGTGGCCAGACATACCTCTCTCGCGAGGTTAAGAACGCCGATCTGGACCCGTTGCTTGGTGTGCCGTCATGGGGTTTCATCAGTTTATCCACCGGAGACATCAAGTTGACTCGTTGCAGCACATCACAAACCCAGTGTTTATCACTACGACCCCACCACCCTTGGCATCGATGGCAACATACTGTCAAGGAATATTAGGTTAAGATTTTGTTCGTTAGATGTAAGTTAGTTTTTAAGTTTCATGACTCATAAGGTGATCACCATCTCTTTAAAACATGTATAGACAATGAATGTATAATGTACATTATAACTTTGTAACAATCGCAAATCACTGTTTAAAATTGTATAAAATGTAGCCAAGCTACAGGACATATAGTATTGACCTATTGTAAATAGATTAATTTATATATAATCTATATTGATTTCCATCATTTTTAATAAAAAGGGGATATGAAAAGGAAACAAAAACGAAAAAAAAACGCTGGGTTGTTGATTGAGTTAATAAAAAGAATACCCATTCTTAAAATTACAGAAAGCCAATCAATGCATTTCCAATCCCACCAAAATTTCGATGAATTCTGTTAAATGTAAAGCCGATTTAAATTCCATTAAATCATCAAAACGTTGGCTTTCAGTACTTAATTAATCAAGTTGAATTCATCAAATCCCAAATCAAACTGACCCGACACATTGACTGTAGGGAATTACGGAATTTTGAACGAAGCAGAGAAATGTAATAAAAGTAACTTTTTTTAGCGATATTATGGGTGTTATTTTCCGGCAGGTGTCCTTGGTGAATTGGGGGTGTGCGTCATAAATCAAGTATTTTACATGTTAAGGCAGAATTCACAAAGTAAGACATATGTCAGTTCAGAAGAAACTGGCATACAGAAAACTATCTTGAATTAAAAAGTAAATAATATAATACAAAATGGAGGAAATGTCTCCATGGAGGAAATTTTAGCACGAGAGAGAGAGAGAGAGAGAGAGAGAGAGAGAGAGAGAGAGAGAGAGAGAGAGAGAGAGAGAGAGAGAGAGAGAGAGAGAGAGAGAGAGAGAGAGAGAGAGAGAGAGAGAGAGAGAGAGAGAGAGAGAGAGAGAGAGAGAGAGAGAGAGAGAGAGAGAGAGAGAGAGAGGGATGGAAAATGACATTGTGAGGTCGTGTATGTAAGCTTCACAAAGTAACAAATGCATTTATAGTTATCTTGGGAAATGGCGTCATTGACAACAATTTCAATGAGAGCTTCCACTACAAAACTTTACTTCAAGTGTTCATTGAATTCGTAGAGACGAAATAGCCAGCTGACAATGAAGCTTGAATAGGTTGCGATGGCATTTAGAGCGTCCTTTTGATAATACCGTTCATTTCCGGCCATGCTTTGGGCAAATCCCCTTAGAATGTCACCAGGCTCTGGTTTCCGCATTTCATTCCCATCCAAATTAATTTCCCATGGTGGTGCTATGGAATGAAATTGATTGCGTCAGACCCGCTTTGTCCGTTTATTTTTAATGTCGCGTCAACTGCAGTGGTTTATAATAATATCATATAATATTAAATTATCATTTATTAACTTTGTACTCACCCCTTTCAAGTTCATAAAATTCCATAGTAACCTATCCAACCACCCTAATCCCCTAGCACAGTCATTGCACTGCACCACTCATCCCGAAACCCTCCTCGGATACTAAAACGGCAGTGGCCTCGTGACCTGCTATAAATATGTGACAGTGGGAGTCAAGACAATGGCCTCCAATCATGTCCTGAGCGTATGTGGCTCTCGCGCTCTTCGTCAGCCTCCACTGGCTTGTATCCGGTGACGCGGCTGACGGAGGAGCGTGGTGGACTTCCCAAGACTCCGCTTTTTCTTTCGCATGTGGATTTGGGAGGCATCTGTTTGTAAATATTGTGTGAATGATGAATTGTAAATATGGTATGAATGAAAACATTTATCCCAATTACTTGTTGCCTAATAAGGCAGAGCGTAATTTTAGCACAATAAAGAAGTTATAATAATAAAAAACTATTTATGTAGCTACTTGGCTCAGAAGTTAAATGCTAATAAAATTTAAGATTTACTTTAAACTTAGACCTTTAAACCATGAAACTCACATGGTGTTAAACAGTACATCTACAATTGCAAATCCTACAACTCAAAATGACGTGAACAATACAAAATTGTCTGAATCTAGCCTAGTTGATGTATTGTAGAGAACAAAAAAAACAACTAAATTTCTCATTTACTCAGAGCTTATAATTTGTTTAGACCTTACCTTGTTGTTTTTAAAAGCTACTTTCTTAAATAATATCTCAATACGGTAAACAAGTAACTTAAAGATCTCAAAAAATTGTAAGTATTTCTTTATTTTCTGTAGTCATTACATACAGTTGCCAGACGCCAGAGTGCCTCGAAACTAAAACTAAAATACTGTTAATACTTAAAGCTAAAATATCCACTTATTTATAGGCAGGAAAACTGTACAAATAAATTACTAACATACAGTGGCCCTTAAGGCTGCTTTTCAAATTTATTATGTTACTTAACACGTTCTATATTTGATCACTATTTACTTTTAATAGTCAATACTACTAATATTTTTTTTTATCGTTGTTTTATACATCGCGGGCTGTGCAATCCCTGGCCCCCTCTATACATTGCCGCGATACTAAACTTTTTGTTACTTTTTATGTCGGTACTCGGGACGGAGGTTAACTGCAAATGAACGCTAACACTTATTTTGAATTATTTATTAGATCTTTAAAGCTTTAAATTCATGTTAACTCCAGCTGATGATCTAGCTAGCTGTGTTTGGTACGTGAAGGTTACTTTCAAGATAAGACTTATTTTTATTGTTTGCTTCTGTGTTGTGACTATCCACTAGAATACCCGGTAAATAACGTGTAATTTAATTAATCTCTACAGGTATGTTTATTTCGTTTATTTTATATTGTTCAATCGTTTGATGCTTTTAATTCTAATACCTAATGTAATTATTATTAATTGAATTATTAACCAACTTACATTTATATGGCGTTAAATAGTACACGTTGAACTACGAATACTACAGCTCAAAATTACGTGAATAATATAAAATTTCTGAATCTAGCCTAGTTGAATTATTAATGAAAAACAATTCAATTTCTCACTGTTTATAATTTGTTTATACCTTGTTGTTTTTAAAAGCTACTTTATTGAATAATATCATAGGTAAAAACAACAAAATTGTTTGAAAATAAATTAAGTTCTATCCCAAATGAAATTATCATTTATTAACTAACTGAAAGAACCTTGACAAAACAAGAGTGAGTAAATACAACAATAAAAACTTTTATCCCCGACCGCCTGGCCCCAGGGCTGAGGGCCTCTCGCCGGCCTTGCATGGATATGTCGATACGTCAGCTTGGTGTGGCTCTCCAAGATAAATAACAATATATTAACTAATACATACACAGAATAGTGAGTCTTGTTGAATATATCTTTAAAATTTCTTGGATCATTATCACAGGCTCTATTGTGGAACGTGCAGGCAGACAGACAAAATACAAAAATAGACAGATTACTTAATACCTGTTTAAGAGTATAGCCTCTCCTAACTCTGCTGAGGATATGGTTTGATAAACAGGACTATCCACGGAAAGAATAAAGTTCAGTAATGATCAATAGAATGAAAAGTATTTTATTTAATATTAAATAATTATATACAGTTAAACACTAAAATGAACACTTAACTACAGTAAATTATTACACAAGATAAAAGTTAGTCGTGGCCTTTTGGAATGATAAACGCAGAATCGTACATAGACATCGCTATAGATTTTATATATTAGTATATTTAATTTATTTAAGAATTTTAGTTCGATAATAAGTTTTTTTTTTATTTTTTATAATATTGAGTGATTGTGATATTCCATGTAATTTTACAAAATTATTACATGATTATGTAGTGAATTCGACAAATTAGACCTACTTATATAATGTTTTAGTGTATATAAATAGGTTGTCATTTATTATCAATCACATTTTGTAATTTGTAACAGGATTTGAACACTGTGCTTGACCCCCAAATAAAATTTATTTGTGGCTCTGTTGGGTTGCACACACTGTGTGAATGAATGCTTATCTGTGAAACATGGGATGAATAAGATCGCTTATTGTTTATACTATAATTTTTATTTCAATAATAAGATTTTACTCTCCTCCAACTAATTTTGGCGTAATCATAATTATGAGATGTCAAGATGATTTAACAGCCATATAGATTAATAACAAACAGCTTTATTTTTTAATTCTTGATACGAAACACTGTAATGGAGCAAGATTACTACAGCGACTTATAAAATTAAAAATGACACCCAAGTCTACTGAATGCCCTATTTAATAATTATAAAACTCAGACTGGAAAGACAGCTATTTATTATTAAATAATAAAATATATATTTACAGCATATTTATTTCATTTAAGTGCCCATTCGTTTATTAACTAAGAAGGTGAGGCTAGGTCGTGGTACTGTTATGTGATACTAGCCCAAAAAATATTTGAGACTTGTCGGACCGTTCTTGCCAAAGCACGCAAGTGTTGGCAGGAATTAAAAAAAATTCTTGAGTTACTACTACTATAGCAAGAATAGTATACCTATTGCGTGCCATTTTGGGATGATAGACACAGAAGCGTACATGGACACCACTATAGATTTTATAAATTGGAATATTTAATTTATTTATGAATTTTAGTTTAATAATAATTTAATTTTTTAATTTTTATAATATTGGCTGATTGTGATATTCCATGTAATTTTACATAATTTATGCTAGTTGTTTGATTATGTAGTGAATTTGAGAAATCACTTGACAACAAAAGAATTAGCTAAAAAGCTAATTAGTAAATTAGTATAGTAGAGCTAGAAATCCAAGAAGATCAATTGCAGCAGGTTAGAGTAGCAATTGATATGCTGTGGAAATAATAGAAGAGTGTCTTCTTTACAGAATTGCTTCAATTGGAGTTCAAACCTACACTAAGAAAGGCAACACAAGTGCCATAACAATGTACATAAACTCCAAAATAAAACACTGATATAAAGAGGCATTATGTCAAAGATTAAGAGAGGAAACAAATTACCTATATAATATGCAGCTAAATTAATAATTTCAATGTACGAGGTTTGATAGAAAAGTAACGATACTTTTATAATCACTGTATTTTTTTTCGATTTCAATGGTGCAGTGCATCATGAGTTCCTGTCAAAAGGTCGTACGGTCAATAAAGTATATTACTTGGAAGTAATGCGTTTACGTGAAGCATTCCGACGAAAACGACCTGAATTGCGACAAAACATTTCGTCGAAATTGCATCACGAGCTCACACCTCACTGATTGTTTGTATTTTTTAAAGCAAAAAACAACACAAACAACAACAAATAACACTTTTGTGTTAGCTCCGACACCGTATTCGCCGGTCATGGCTCCCTGCGACTTCTTTTTGTCTCGAAGCTGAAAAAAAAACCTTGAAAGGACGGCGTTTTGACACCATTGATGAGATAAAAAAGGAATCGCTGAAGGAGCTAAGAGCTATATCGAAAAGTCAGTTTGAAAAGTGCTTCCAAGAGTGGAAAAAGCGCTGGCACAAGTGTATTATATCTGAGGGGGGGGGGGTTACTTTGAGGGGGCTAAATTTATATCGATTAATAAATAGAAAAAAGTATGATAAAGAAATATTCTCGTTACTTTTAGATCAAACCTAGTATATGTGTATTACATGTTGTATTGATAACTTATGTATAGTTGTCTTTGTTACTCCATTGTACTGTAATTCCATATTTAGTATTTCAGCTTATAATTTTAAAAAGAAAATAAATACCAATTTTTATGTCAGGGGAGGTTTTTGTAGGGGTACGGCTGGAAAATATGAGAGGGTGGAGCGTTGTTTGGAATTTTTAAATCAGACCTAACTACCCCCGCGGGAGGCCCAGCGAGAATGAGAAATTCCTTCACTCCTATAAACATAATTTTATAAGCCAGAACTTCATTGTGTGCTTCAAACTGGTTAAAATTTAAACCCCCCCCCCCCACTGGGATATTAAAGAAATTATATAATTATGAGGCAAGCTATAGTATAAGATAAACCTTTAGCGTTTAACGTGTTAAATGTAATTAAGAGGTTTGATTTTTGAACGATTTTGATTGATCTCAACAATGAAATAATATACAATTATTAAACTAGACATAATAAGAATTTTTTCAAATACAAAGTTTAAAAAATGAAATCCATGGAAATATACAATCAATAGTTTACTTTTAATGCCAATAGTCATTTAAAACTTAGCTAAGTAGAAGTATATGTGAAATTATTATTTTATGAATTAATTTTATGCACAAAATCGATTGGAACTTAGATTTGGATAAATTATCGTTGATTATCACGCTGTAACAAACGAAGGAATAAAGGATAACGTAAGTATACAATTTATGCTATATTACATTTTGTTTGTGTTATATAATGTGACATTTCAATGAATATGGATCTGTAAAACAATCTTTCCACTTTATATAAAACACTACTAATGGCTCTGATCCAATTCATTACAACTATCATATATAGTATAAATGCAAATAAAATTTAAGATTTACTTTAAACTTTAACTTAGACCTTTAAAGCATGAAATTCACATGGTGTTAAACGGTACATCTACAATTGCAAATCCTCCAATTCAAAATGACTTGAACAATACAAAATTGTCTGAATCAGTTGATGTATTGTAGAGAACAAAAAAAACAACTAAATTTCTCATTAACTCAGTGTTTATAATTTGTTTAGACCTTACCTTGTTGTTTTTAAAAGCTACTTTCTTAAAGTATATTTAGTTAAACATTTATATAAGTTTAATTAATTAAAATGACTGTATAGTGACACATAACTCCTTTATTTGACGATGTCAACATTGAAGCAATTGACAAAGCAAGTGACATTGCACAGACACCGTGACTAGGCTAAAGCCATAGCGCCTAGAGCCTCTGATCCTTAACACTCCACAATATGTATCCTGTAATAGTAACTTCAACGATTTAACTTTTCCTATAAGCTGCTTAGGAAACTACACCTAGGCTTGTAGAGCCGAATATTCTTAAATTTTACACAGCAGGTTTATTTCGAGTAAAATTTCATTTGTTGTAGCATCTCTATCACTGATTGTACTTCGATTTATCAAATATGCTGTTGCTTTAATTGCAAGACTCTCATTGACCTTGTCTCGTCTATTAAATATGTCTGATTTCCCGTTTTGCTCTGGGGTATATGCTGTACTGTACTCTACAAAGGTCCCATTATTCCTAGGTTTTGTTTACATCACATTCATATATTCCTGGAAACACTTCGATTATAGTTGCAATTGTGTAAACATATATTAAATTTGAGAAATGATCTATAAACTTGGCAAAATGTCTAGATCAATCATTACTCCTTGGTGTTATTGGATCCACAACATCAGTATGAACTATTTCGATTGTTTTCCACTAGTTACCGAGTTGGCGCAAGCGCTAGAATAAAAATATGCACTGTTCTTTTCGCTTCCACATTTATTGATTGCCATTGTTGTAATTACGTCGATCTGTATTCGGAAAACTGATCTAGAAGTTGGTATTGTGTTATGCTACAAAATTATCACCACATTCGTGAATTTCGTTACCTGAATTGTGATTGTGTGCTGAAGTATGAACTTACACAGAGAAAAGGCAGCCATTGCCGGCCTCCCTAATGCTACGAGATATTAGAGAGGATTTCAGACCTATGATAGTGACTCTCTCAAGCCTAGGGGTTTAAACGCTCGACTGTAACTAAGCGTGTCCCATCCTAAATAAGGCTATTCCCCCCACCCCTTCTATCTTCTCTAAAATATTTTTTTAAATTGTTTACCCCCCCCATTATCCATGAACTTCTTCACATGGTGATGAATAACAATAAAAATAAGCTCTCACGGTCCCTCGGGACCACGCCGAGCTCCTCCCTAAGCAGAAATCTCGCAGGGGCAGAATTAGCAGTTTTGCCACCATTCGACTCAATCTTACCCCACAAGCCCGTGAAGCGAGCTCATGGGGTTACGTAGCCTGTGGTGCGCGTATTCCGCTGCAATGGGATTGTTGCACCGGTCAGCGCACCTTGAGCAATACTGTTTTTCGTTCTTTATTTTAGAAAACACATTGAAAACTTCTAAAGAAAACAAAATAAAATAAAAACTTTTCCTTAAATCTACTTAGTACATCCTTACTAGCTATTTTTTTTTTTTTTTTTTTGTCCTTATAGCTAGTATCCTTAATCTTTTTACAATATTTACAGATCCGTTAAATATACTAATATCTTACTACTATACTTAAGTATTATATTTACAAGGGGTGTGCATCCTCTATCCCCCTATAACTAAACTTATATCTAACCATATGCTACTCAGTCCTACCTTATATCTATATATACATATTTACAGTGACTCCTCTGGAACCGCCGATACATCGTTGGTTTCGGGTGAGCCTTCCCGAAGATACGGCTGCTCACCCCGCGCCACCCTCCTGGATATATTGAAGTGCCCGGAGCCTTGTACCCTTCTCCACTCCCCGACGAATCTGCAGAATGCGGTGTATCTCACTTCATCATTCGCCAGCGACGGCAGGTCGGACTCGTCCAGGCCATACTCTCCTATCGAGCGGAGCAGCCGTGCTCTAGCCGGTTCTAACGCATAACAAGAGAGCACGACGTGCTCCGTGGTGTCGTCCTCTCCGCAATGAGGGCAGGATCTGGTTTCTGCCCTATTGTATTCGTATAGCCTGGCACTAAATCCGCCGTAACGTCGTAAGACATTCCTCTGATGACCGCCCTACGTTTGCTGAGGTAGCTGTCCACGAGCTCGTACAGATTGCTCGGGGTCTCTAGCTCCTGTAGCTCTCTCATGAAGTAGGGCCACCACATCCTGTCAAACTCAGTGGAGATGTCAAATGTAAGTAACAGCGCGTACTTGGAGCGAGTCGCCATATCGTCCCTTATCTTGTCTAAGGCATCAGCTGTGCTCCTGCCTTTGCAGGAGCCGTACTGTCTTGGGTGGTCCGCCTTCTCAAACTTCTGCCGCAACGCCGTGTGCACCAATCTCTCCAGGACTTTACTCAAAACTGGGAGGAGGCTGATGGGCCTGTAGCTCTTGGTAGCTGTCAGGTCCCGATCGGCTCCCTTCGGAATTAGTCTGAGCTCCGCTCTCTTCCATACACTCGGGAGTTTCCCGCGGTCGATGGACTCATTCATGATCGCAAGTAGCCTCCCCTCAATGAGTGGACACGATATTTTGATCATTGAAGCATCGATCTCATCCAGTCCTGGAGCTCTCCCGGTCTTCTGCTTCTTCACGGCGATGCGCAGGTCCCAAATGTCCCATGGTGGGTACAGATCCGTTCCGGGTGGGGCCTCTGTCAGGGATCTTAGCTGGGAGTCTTAAGGCGAGTCACTTTCTGGGTCATCCCTGGGGTATGTTTCCTCCATGTAGTAGGCCACTGCTTTTTTCGGGGAGTTGGCCTGCCAATCGCCGCTCTTCAGTGCGACGAGTGTCTTGGACTGACCACCTCTGGCCATCGCTACTCGATACGATATACCCCAGGGGTTCTTCTCCGACTCGCGTTGGACGAACTCATCCAAGTTTTCCCTCCGGGTAACCTCAATCTTCTTCACGTACTCCTTCCGGAGGGACCTGTGTCGGGCCAGGAGGACCTCCCGGACCTGTTGGTTCCCGCACTTCTGGAACGCTCGCCTCACCCTGTAGAGCTCTCTCTTGGCCGATGTGAGGGCGGGCGTCCACCAAGGGTTGCGCCTTTTTCTGGACTTCCTTCGCTGGAAGGTTGCTTCCGCAGCGTCCCTCATGGCCGCTGTGAGGGACGCTACCTTCCTGTCGAGGCTATCCCATTCCAGGGGATCATCCCCTAGTATAGCCCACTCGTCGTCCACAAGTCTTCCCTCCAGCTGGATCTGATAGGCGGACCACCCAACTCCCCGCGTGACGTACCCTTGGGCGCCAGCTTCCTGTCCTGGCACCCCGGTGACCACATCGAAGGAGATGGAGTTGTGGTCACTGCTGGTCTCGGCAGATATTCTCCAGTTCTCGATACGTCCTGCGAGGGGGGTCGAGGACATGGTAACGTCTATCCAGCTGCTACCCTATGGCCCCGTGAACGTCGGAGGTCCTCGCTCGTTGTTAGTGATCACCATCTGGTTAGCAGCTGCAAAGTTCGCCACCCCACAATGTGTTCCAGGCGTTGAAGTCTCCACCGATAAGGATCTCTCTATGTTCTCTTTGCCTGGCACATTCCTCCAGCACCCCAAGCAGCTCCGACGGGTCCAAGTCATTTGCGAGATAGAGAAAGGATACCAATAGCTTCCCCCTTCTCCACCCAATATGACACGTCGCCAGGTCCTCCCGACAGAACTGGTCGAGGGATATGACGTCCAGCGTGGGGTTACAGACAGCGATCGCCGCCCTGGGCCTACTTTCTCTAATACCCATGGCGACTACTCTCACTGACACGCCGAGACCAGCAATCACTCCTCGCTGACAGTACGGCTCCTGCAGCAACATGACATCGTAGCAGCGAATGAGGGCAGACAGCTCTGTGGCCACCACCCGGCTCTTTGCCATGTTGACTTGGATAATCTTTATTTTACACATAATGCGTTCTCCTTACCAGGGCTTCCGCCTCGTTATATAACTGCGGGCACTCCGCCGCTCCTGACTGGTGCCTCGTCGTGTCTTCTTGGCACCCCACTCTAACGCAGCCCACACATCTCGGACGCTCGTCCTTCCGGGGGGGCATGCCTCAGCCGTGTGCCCCTCCTGAGCGCACCATTTGCAGGTCTTTTCTTTCCTAGTACAGGTGGCTTTGGAGTGCCCGTAGCCCTGGATGAGTCACCTGGGTCCTTTTGTGGTATCCTCTTCATGATATGTACCGGGTTGCCCACAATGGTAATAAATGTCTTCCTATGGGTAGCCTCCTCCGTCCGCGTCTTCGGGAGTCTCGCCACCAGCTCCTGTACGTCTATCTTCTTCGCCGGTCCCGGAGTCTTCGTCTTCTTGACTTTTTTCCTCCTCCACTTGCCGACCGAAGTATATCCTTCCTCATCCTCCGTGGTCAGTGAGACCTCTGTCTCGACCGGGCGGGGGCAGTTGCTCTTCTCGCCGAGTTCGGTGCAGCTGCAGGGCTAGCAGCCACCACCGCAGCCCAGCTAGTCAAGGGGAGAGATCTCTTCGGGACCTTGGTTGTATTTGCCCTCACCCACTGGGGCTTTGGGGTCTCGGTGTGCTCTCTAGGCCCCGGTCCTCCGGCCACTCTGGACAACTTCCTATCGATAGAATCCACCGCTTTTTGTATTTCTTCTGTGCCCTGGCCCATAAGCGCCAGAGTCTGCCCTACTACCACGAAGGTGACTGTTTCACACACTGTAATGGCTATGGCCTGGATCAGGCCTCCATCTTCCATGATGGCCTGGGTCACTCGCGTTACTACCATGTCCAGCAGCTTCTGAATCTCGTCTTTGCCTAGTCTCGGGCTCCTTGGGGTTGCGGACAAGAGGGCGGGTTTTCCTTTAAGCTTTCCAGGAGCAATGCAGTTATTTCTGCGGGCTGGCGGACCATTGTCAGTAGTTTTTTGTTTTCTATGACGACCTTGCCTTGGTCGTCAACCAGCCCTCCTACCTTTTTGCAAATATGCTCCTGGTTCTTCTTTTTCAATTTCTTGTCCCGCAGTTCAGAAATAAGTTTTCCCAGGCCATCTCTTACGTCCATAACTCGGTCGAGGAGGGAGGTCTTCGTCGAGTACTCCGGGAACTCGTCTTCCTCAGTCCTCTTCCTCTTCGTACGGGTTTTCTGCGAGAGGACCCTAACATCCTGCAGGGAAGGGAACCTACTCGATTGCGACAGGGGATTCCCACCTCCTACCCATGCTCCCTCCACGTAGGTGGCCTCTCACTCATCCCTACATGGTGATCCCAGGCTTCCGGGCATGTCCCTAACTAGAGGATGCACAGAAAATTTATAATCACAATCAATAATGTCTCTTCCTTCCAACTTGGAAGAAAGAGAGAAAAGAAAAAACAAAAATAAACAAAGGAAATCAATAAAAAAGTCAAAATAAATTAAAAAAGCTTTCTTACCAACGGATCCACTGGGCTGTCAAAAAAATATACAGAAACAAAAGTGATGCTGGCACTGCCCAATATATGTTAGAAAATTAAAAAAAAAATAAAAACAAAAACAAAAATAATACCAAAAATTAGTCCTCTTATCACCTGATAACTCTAAGTCCCCTAATCCAGGGGGTTCGGACCAACATTCGACTCAACCGCTACAACAATGGAAGAGTTGACACCTCAACCAATACTTCTGGACCACTTAATTACATTATATTATCCTAACTGTAAAAACTACCCCTATTATAAAACTTATAGGCCACTCAATTAATATCCATCCTTCAATGTATCTAATCTAATTCTGAGAAAAAATAATCTAAGCATATAATATATCACCTGCCTTTAACCAGACAGCCTTATTGCTTTAGAATTTGGAGAAATTGTAACCTCTAGTAAGAGCATCCCCATAAAATAGGGTCCCAATGTAGATGTTGATATGTTTACATCGAATTATAAATCCCTACCACAACCATACAAATTTTTATCTTTGACGATCTCCAACTAGTTAAACTTGGAGACATAGAATTAGAAGAAATAAAATATTATGATGTACACTTAAATTTTCATGAATAGCTATTGTATTTGACCACTGTTTTATGTGTGTACTTATTCCTTAGACAAATTAAACGAACACGCCATCTTTGTATCGATATAAACTTGAGCAATCGCATCCCTGAGTCAGCTCCAACCCTTATTCATGCAGGCTGCTCTTGTCCTTACCTCCCTGTCTCCCTTTCTTTAATTTAAACCTTTTCCTTCTTCGGAGCTTCACTCTGAAGGAGAGACGAATATTCCTGTCGGGTAGTCATGAGGGAATGCCTAGTTACCCTAGCCCTAGTGACGAAGTGAGGGTTGATTTAGTATATAACCTGGACAATCGTTTCATGACGCTCTTACTATCTGACTCCATTTTTGATAGGCATGTGCCCCGACAATGCACTATGTTCATGAGAAGAGGTTTAGGGTAGGTGGCGAATGTAGTTTGTGTGGTCTTGGAATGACCACGAATTCACACTCGGTATCTCAGGGTAGCCGAAATCCGTCCGGATCCCAAAGGCGAGTGTGAACCGGAGAGAGGCAGACTGAATTGCTGTGGAGAACACTGCTTGGTAAGCTTGAAGGTCCACGACAACAGTTGTCCACTAGGAGAGGGGTCTCTCCTAGGGAGAGGTCTCTCCCAAGGAGGTGATAGATTTAGTGAGTCGAAGGAAGAGATTACCACTAGGAAGGTGTGAGGTCTGACAACGCCGGACTAAAACGTAGCGAGGTGAGGAGAGAGAGATGCAAAGGTTTTCATAATGAATAAGCAAAGTTTCAGAGTTTACATCAGAGCAGCCACGAGACAGTTAGTTGCCAGGAGAATGATATACAGGCCCCAAACCACCGGTCTTAAATACCCAGCTGGCTTCGTCAGTAGCCAATCAGCTCTGGTTTTGTAGTACCCAATGCCAGTTGAGTATGTGGTTTTCTTTGTTATCTGACAAAGAGATATGTCACCGATATGAGACCGGGGTAAGGGTCTCTCGGCGGGTTGGGTCGCTTAGTACCTGCTACTGGCAGCTGGTGCCCCAGCTCATATAACTAATTGGCTCACAGCTAAATGTTTTTATTGTTAAGTACATTTACAATGATTTATTTATATTTACATTTGTTTACAATATATATCCAATAGGGTATAGGGTGATTTATCTTAAGTAGTTAGCGTTCGCTACAATTCTCATCAGCTACTAGTCATCCACCCTCATGCCCATATCCAATTCACTCTAGAAACGCTAAATAAGACCTTTCTTCCCGGACATTACCACTTGCATCACAGCAAGTCTTGTAATTTGTCTTTAGTTACCCTTGACATAAAATTTGATAATGCTTATGAAAGGAACGAAAAATTAGCGTTATGTGACGGTAACGCCTTGATGTGAAGTTTGTTAGTAGTCTTTATTTAACTTGGCATCAGCCACAATGGCTATTAGCAACGGCATTATTGTTGGTAGAGCAAATTTGTCCCAGGGAGTTCAGTGTGTATTTGTGTCATGGACTATCTCTTGCTTTATGTCGTTCTAATAGTCCAGATTTCCGTCGAGCAGTTGAGAGTTTACGGGTCTCAGCGATAATGTGATGAACAGCTAATGGTGCGTTATCGTAATATTCACAGGTTGAGAAGTACTAGACATGCTAGTACCCCCTATTCTCAACACAAGTTTTCGTTCTTTAAGCGTCGTAATACATAGCTAGTTTCATAGTAGGTATTTGGTATAAGCATTTTACTCCAGTTAGAAGACGAGATGACTGGACAAAGTGGTCGAGGCTTTCTAGGTCCCGACAGATGTTTGTCTATCATCCCTTAAAATATCGAAATTAAGTAAAGTAATAAACGGTTACTAATATTATGTATTCCTGACCTACTGTTACTACTATTATGAATTACTGACCTACGGTTACTAATATTATGTATTCCTGACCTACTGTTACTACTATTATGAATTCCTGACATACGGTTACTAATATTATGTATTGCTGACCTACTGTTACTACTATTATGTATTGCTGACCTACGGTTACTACTATTATGTATCCCTAACCTACTGTTACTGATATTTAAATTCCTGACCTACTGTTACTAATATTATGTATTCCTGACATACGGTTACTAATATTATGTATTCCTGAACTACTGTTACTAATATTATGAATTCCTGACCTACGGTTACTAATATTAAGAATTCCTGACCTACGGTTACTACTATTATGTATTCCTGACCTACTGTTACTACTATTATGAATTCCTGACCTACGGTTACTTATATTATGTATTCCTGACCTACTGTTACTACTATTATGTATTCCTGACCTACGGTTACTACTATTATGTATTCCTGACCTACTGTTACTACTATTATGTATTCCTGACCTACGGTTACTAATATTATGTATTCCTGACCTACTTTTACTACTATTATGAATTCCTGACCTACTGTTACTACTATTATGTATTCCTGACCTACTGTTACTGATATTTAAATTCCTGACCTACTGTTACTAATATTATGTATTCCTGACATACGGTTACTAATATTATGTATTCCTGAACTACTGTTACTACTATTATGTATTCCTGACCTACGGTTACTAATATTATGTATTCCTGACCTACGGTCAATACTATTATGTATTCCTGACCTACGGTTACTAATATTATGTATTCCTGACCTACTTTTACTACTATTATGAATTCCTGACCTACTGTTACTACTATTATGTATTCCTGACCTACTGTTACTACTATTATGTATTCCTGACCTACTGTGACTACTATTATGTATTCCTGACCTACGGTTACTAATATTATGTATTCCTGACCTACGGTTACTAATATTATGTATTCCTGACCTACGGGTACTAATATTATGTATTCCTGACCTATGGTTACTACTATTATGTATTCCTGACCTATGGTTACTACTATTATGAATTCCTGACCTACGGTTACTAATATTATGTATTCCTGACCTACGGTTACTAATATTATGTATTCCTAACCTACTGTTACTAATATTATGAATTCCTGACCTATGGTTACTAATATTATGAATTCCTGACCTACGGTTACTAATATTAAGAATTCCTGACCTACGGTTACTACTATTATGTATTCCTGACCTACGGTTACTACTATTATGTATTCCTGACCTACTGTTACTACTATTATGAATTCCTGACCTACGGTTACTTATATTATGTATTCCTGACCTACTGTTACTACTATTATGTATTCCTGACCTACGGTTACTACTATTATGTATTCCTGACCTACTGTTACTACTATTACGAATTCCTGACCTACTGTTACCAATATTATGTATTCCTGACCTACGGTTACTAATATTATGTATTCCTGACCTACTGTTACTACTATTATGAATTCCTGACCTACGGTTACTAATATTATGTATTCCTGACCTACTGTTACTACTATTATGAATTCCTGACATACGGTTACTAATATTATGTATTGCTGGCCTACTGTTACTACTATTATGTATTCCTGACCTACGGTTACTACTAATATGTATCCCTAACCTACTGTTACTGATATTATATATTCCTGACCTACTGTTACTAATATTATGTATTCCTGACATACGGTTACTAATATTATGTATTCCTGAACTAATGTTACTACTATTATGTATTCCTGACCTACGGTTACTACTATTATGAATTCCTGACCTACGGTTACTAATATTATGTATTCCTGACCTACTTTTACTACTATTATAAATTCCTGACCTACGGTTATTAATATTATGTATTCCTGACCTACGGTTACTAATATTATGTATTTCTGACCTACGGGTACTAATATTATGTATTCCTGACCTATGGTTACTACTATTATGTATTCCTGACCTATGGTTACTACTATTATGAATTCCTGACCTACGGTTAATAATATTATGTATTCCTGACCTACGGTTACTAATATTATGTATTCCTGACATACGGTTACTACTATTATGTATTCCAAACCTACGGTTACTACTATTATGTATTCCTAATCAACGGTCAATACTATTATGTATTCCTGACCTACGGTTACTACTATTATGAATTCCTGACCTACGGTTACTACTATTATGTATTCCTGACCTACTGTTACTACTATTATGTATTCCTGACCTACTGTTACTAATATTATGAATTCCTGACCTACTGTTACTACTATTATGTATTCCTGACCTACGGTTACTAATAATATGAATTCCTGACCTACGGTTACTAATATTTTGAATTCCCGACCTACGGTTACTAATATTATGTATTACTGACCTACTGTTACTACTATTATGTATTCCTGACCTACGGTTACTACTATTATGTATTCCTGACCTAATGTTACTACTATTATGAATTCCTGACCTACTGTTACCAATATTATGTATTCCTGACCTACGGTTACTAATATTATGTATTCCTGACCTACTTTTACTACTATTATGAATTCCTGACCTATGGTTACTAATATTATGTATTCCTGACCTACTGTTACTACCATTATGTATTCCTGACCTACTGTTACTACTATTATGAATTCCTGACCTATTGTTACCAATATTATGTATTCCTGACCTACTGTTACCAATATTATGTATTCCTGACCTACTGTTACCAATATTATGTATTCCTGACCTACGGTTACTAATATTATGTATTCCTGACCTACTGTTACTACTATTATGAATTCCTGACCTAGGGTTACTAATATTATGAATTCCTGACCTAGGGTTACTAATATTATGTATTCCTGACCTACTGTTACTACTATTATAAATTCCTGACATACGGTTACTAATATTATGTATTGCTGACCTACTGTTACTACTATTATGTAGTCCTGACCTACTGTGACTACTATTATGTATTCCTGACCTACTGTGACTACTATTATGTATTCCTGATCTACTGTGACTACTATTATGTATTCCTGACCTACTGTTACTACTATTATGTATTCCTGACCTACTGTTACTACTATTATGTATTCTTGACCTACTGTTACTACTATTACGAATTCCTGACCTACTGTTACCAATATTATGTATTCCTGACCTACGGTTACTAATATTATGTATTCCTGACCTACTGTTACTACTATTATGAATTCCTGACCTACGGTTACTAATATTATGTATTCCTGACCTACTGTTACTACTATTATGTATTCCTGACATACAGTTACTAATATTATGTATTCCTGAACTACTGTTTTTACTATTATGTATTCCTGACCTACTGTTACTACTATTATGAATTCCTGACATACGGTTACTAATATTATGTATTGCTGGCCTACTGTTACTACTATTATGAATTCCTGACCTACGGTTATTAATATTATGTATTCCTGACCTACGGTTACTAATATTATGAATTCCTGACCTACGGTTACTAATATTATGTATTCCTGACCTACGGTTACTAATATTATGTATTCCTGACCTACGGTTACTACTATTATGTATTCCAGACCTACGGTTACTACTATTATGTATTCCTAACCAACGGTCAATACTATTATGTATTCCTGACCTACGGTTACTACTATTATGAATTCCTGACCTACGGTTACTAATATTATGTATTCCTGACCTACAGTGACTACTATTATGTATTCCTGACCTACTGTTACTACTATTATGTATTCCTGACATACAGTTACTAATATTATGTATTCCTGAACTACTGTTTTTACTATTATGTATTCCTGACCTACTGTTACTACTATTATGAATTCCTGACCTACGGTTACTAATATTATGTATTGTTGACCTACGGTTACTAATATAATGTATTCCTGACCTACTGTTACTACTATTATGAATTCCTGACCTACGGTTACTAATATTATGTATTCCTGACATACTGTTACTACTATTAGGAATTTCTGACCTACGGTTACTACTATTATGTATTCCAGACCTACGGTTACTACTATTATGTATTCCTGACCTATGGTTACTAATATTATGTATTCCTGACCTACTGTTACTACTATTATGTATTCCTGACCTACTGTGACTACTATTATGTATTCCTGACCTACGGTTACTAATATTATGTATTCCTGACCTACTGTTACTACTATTATGAATTCCTGACCTACGGTTACTAATATTATGTATTCCTGACCTACTGTTACTACTATTATGTATTCCTGACATACAGTTACTAATATTATGTATTCCTGAACTACTGTTTGTACTATTATGTATTCCTGACCTACTGTTACTAATATTATGTATTCCTAACCTACTGTTACTAATATTATGAATTCCTGACCTATGGTTACTAATATTATGAATTCCTGACCTACGGTTACTAATATTAAGAATTCCTGACCTACGGTTACTACTATTATGTATTCCTGACCTACTGTTACTACTATTATGAATTCCTGACCTACGGTTACTTATATTATGTATTCCTGACCTACTGTTACTACTATTATGTATTCCTGACCTACGGTTACTACTATTATGTATTCCTGACCTACTGTTACTACTATTACGAATTCCTGACCTACTGTTACCAATATTATGTATTCCTGACCTACGGTTACTAATATTATGTATTCCTGACCTACTGTTACTACTATTATGAATTCCTGACCTACGGTTACTAATATTATGTATTCCTGACCTACTGTTACTACTATTATGAATTCCTGACATACGGTTACTAATATTATGTATTGCTGGCCTACTGTTACTACTATTATGTATTCCTGACCTACGGTTACTACTAATATGTATCCCTAACCTACTGTTACTGATATTATATATTCCTGACCTACTGTTACTAATATTATGTATTCCTGACATACGGTTACTAATATTATGTATTCCTGAACTAATGTTACTACTATTATGTATTCCTGACCTACGGTTACTACTATTATGAATTCCTGACCTACGGTTACTAATATTATGTATTCCTGACCTACTTTTACTACTATTATAAATTCCTGACCTACGGTTATTAATATTATGTATTCCTGACCTACGGTTACTAATATTATGTATTTCTGACCTACGGGTACTAATATTATGTATTCCTGACCTATGGTTACTACTATTATGTATTCCTGACCTATGGTTACTACTATTATGAATTCCTGACCTACGGTTACTAATATTATGTATTCCTGACCTACGGTTACTAATATTATGTATTCCTGACATACGGTTACTACTATTATGTATTCCAAACCTACGGTTACTACTATTATGTATTCCTAATCAACGGTCAATACTATTATGTATTCCTGACCTACGGTTACTACTATTATGAATTCCTGACCTACGGTTACTACTATTATGTATTCCTGACCTACTGTTACTACTATTATGTATTCCTGACCTACTGTTACTAATATTATGAATTCCTGACCTACTGTTACTACTATTATGTATTCCTGACCTACGGTTACTAATAATATGAATTCCTGACCTACGGTTACTAATATTTTGAATTCCCGACCTACGGTTACTAATATTATGTATTACTGACCTACTGTTACTACTATTATGTATTCCTGACCTACGGTTACTACTATTATGTATTCCTGACCTAATGTTACTACTATTATGAATTCCTGACCTACTGTTACCAATATTATGTATTCCTGACCTACGGTTACTAATATTATGTATTCCTGACCTACTTTTACTACTATTATGAATTCCTGACCTATGGTTACTAATATTATGTATTCCTGACCTACTGTTACTACCATTATGTATTCCTGACCTACTGTTACTACTATTATGAATTCCTGACCTATTGTTACCAATATTATGTATTCCTGACCTACTGTTACCAATATTATGTATTCCTGACCTACTGTTACCAATATTATGTATTCCTGACCTACGGTTACTAATATTATGTATTCCTGACCTACTGTTACTACTATTATGAATTCCTGACCTAGGGTTACTAATATTATGAATTCCTGACCTAGGGTTACTAATATTATGTATTCCTGACCTACTGTTACTACTATTATAAATTCCTGACATACGGTTACTAATATTATGTATTGCTGACCTACTGTTACTACTATTATGTAGTTCTGACCTACTGTGACTACTATTATGTATTCCTGACCTACTGTGACTACTATTATGTATTCCTGATCTACTGTGACTACTATTATGTATTCCTGACCTACTGTTACTACTATTATGTATTCCTGACCTACTGTTACTACTATTATGTATTCTTGACCTACTGTTACTACTATTATGTATTCTTGACCTACTGTTACTACTATTACGAATTCCTGACCTACTGTTACCAATATTATGTATTCCTGACCTACTGTTACTACTATTATGAATTCCTGACCTACGGTTACTAATATTATGTATTCCTGACCTACTGTTACTACTATTATGTATTCCTGACATACAGTTACTAATATTATGTATTCCTGAACTACTGTTTTTACTATTATGTATTCCTGACCTACTGTTACTACTATTATGAATTCCTGACATACGGTTACTAATATTATGTATTGCTGGCCTACTGTTACTACTATTATGAATTCCTGACCTACGGTTATTAATATTATGTATTCCTGACCTACGGTTACTAATATTATGAATTCCTGACCTACGGTTACTAATATTATGTATTCCTGACCTACGGTTACTAATATTATGTATTCCTGACCTACGGTTACTACTATTATGTATTCCAGACCTACGGTTACTACTATTATGTATTCCTAACCAACGGTCAATACTATTATGTATTCCTGACCTACGGTTACTACTATTATGAATTCCTGACCTACGGTTACTAATATTATGTATTCCTGACCTACAGTGACTACTATTATGTATTCCTGACCTACTGTTACTACTATTATGTATTCCTGACATACAGTTACTAATATTATGTATTCCTGAACTACTGTTTTTACTATTATGTATTCCTGACCTACTGTTACTACTATTATGAATTCCTGACCTACGGTTACTAATATTATGTATTGCTGACCTACGGTTACTAATATAATGTATTCCTGACCTACTGTTACTACTATTATGAATTCCTGACCTACGGTTACTAATATTATGTATTCCTGACCTACTGTTACTACTATTAGGAATTTCTGACCTACGGTTACTACTATTATGTATTCCAGACCTACGGTTACTACTATTATGTATTCCTGACCTATGGTTACTAATATTATGTATTCCTGACCTACTGTTACTACTATTATGTATTCCTGACCTACTGTGACTACTATTATGTATTCCTGACCTACGGTTACTAATATTATGTATTCCTGACCTACTGTTACTACTATTATGAATTCCTGACCTACGGTTACTAATATTATGTATTCCTGACCTACTGTTACTACTATTATGTATTCCTGACATACAGTTACTAATATTATGTATTCCTGAACTACTGTTTTTACTATTATGTATTCCTGACCTACTGTTACTACTATTATGAATTCCTGACATACGGTTACTAATATTATGTATTGCTGGCCTAATGTTACTACTATTATGAATTCCTGACCTACGGTTATTAATATTATGTATTCCTGACCTACGGTTACTAATATTATGAATTCCTGACCTACGGTTACTAATATTATGTATTCCTGACCTACGGTTACTAATATTATGTATTGCTGGCCTACTGTTACTACTATTATGAATTCCTGACCTACGGTTATTAATATTATGTATTCCTGACCTACGGTTACTAATATTATGAATTCCTGACCTACGGTTACTAATATTATGTATTCCTGACCTACGGTTACTAATATTATGTATTCCTGACCTACGGTTACTACTATTATGTATTCCAGACCTACGGTTACTACTATTATGTATTCCTAACCAACGGTCAATACTATTATGTATTCCTGACCTACGGTTACTACTATTATGAATTCCTGACCTACGGTTACTAATATTATGTATTCCTGACCTACAGTGACTACTATTATGTATTCCTGACCTACTGTTACTACTATTATGTATTCCTGACATACAGTTACTAATATTATGTATTCCTGAACTACTGTTTTTACTATTATGTATTCCTGACCTACTGTTACTACTATTATGAATTCCTGACCTACGGTTACTAATATTATGTATTGCTGACCTACGGTTACTAATATAAATTATTCCTGACCTACTGTTACTACTATTATAAATTCCTGACCTACGGTTACTAATATTATGTATTCCTGACCTACTGTTACTACTATTAGGAATTTCTGACCTACGGTTACTACTATTATGTATTCCAGACCTACGGTTACTACTATTATGTATTCCTGACCTATGGTTACTAATATTATGTATTCCTGACCTACTGTTACTACTATTATGTATTCCTGACCTACTGTGACTACTATTATGTATTCCTGACCTACGGTTACTAATATTATGTATTCCTGACCTACTGTTACTACTATTATGAATTCCTGACCTACGGTTACTAATATTATGTATTCCTGACCTACTGTTACTACTATTATGTATTCCTGACATGCAGTTACTAATATTATGTATTCCTGAACTACTGTTTTTACTATTATGTATTCCTGACCTACTGTTACTACTATTATGAATTCCTGACATACGGTTACTAATATTATGTATTGCTGGCCTACTGTTACTACTATTATGAATTCCTGACCTACGGTTACTAATATTATGTATTGCTGACCTACTTTCACTACTATTATGTATTCCTGACCTACGGTTACTAATATTATGTATTCCTGACCTACGGTTACTAATATTATGTATTCCTGACCTACGGTTACTACTATTATGTATTCCAGACCTACGGTTACTACTATTATGTATTCCTAACCAACGGTCAATACTATTATGTATTCCTGACCTACGGTTACTACTATTATGAATTCCTGACCTACGGTTACTAATATTATGTATTCCTGACCTACAGTGACTACTATTATGTATTCCTGACCTACTGTTACTACTATTATGTATTCCTGACATACAGTTACTAATATTATGTATTCCTGAACTACTGTTTTTACTATTATGTATTCCTGACCTACTGTTACTACTATTATGAATTCCTGACCTACGGTTACTAATATTATGTATTGCTGACCTACGGTTACTAATATAATGTATTCCTGACCTACTGTTACTACTATTATAAATTCCTGACCTACGGTTACTAATATTATGTATTCCTGACCTACTGTTACTACTATTAGGAATTTCTGACCTACGGTTACTACTATTATGTATTCCAGACCTACGGTTACTACTATTATGTATTCCTGACCTATGGTTACTAATATTATGTATTCCTGACCTACTGTTACTACTATTATGTATTCCTGACCTACTGTGACTACTATTATGTATTCCTGACCTACGGTTACTAATATTATGTATTCCTGACCTACTGTTACTACTATTATGAATTCCTGACCTACGGTTACTAATATTATGTATTCCTGACCTACTGTTACTACTATTATGTATTCCTGACATACAGTTACTAATATTATGTATTCCTGAACTACTGTTTTTACTATTATGTATTCCTGACCTACTGTTACTACTATTATGAATTCCTGACATACGGTTACTAATATTATGTATTCCTGACCTACGGTTACTAATATTATGTATTCCTGACCTACGGTTACTACTATTATGTATTCCAGACCTACGGTTACTACTATTATGTATTCCTAACCAACGGTCAATACTATTATGTATTCCTGACCTACGGTTACTACTATTATGAATTCCTGACCTACGGTTACTAATATTATGTATTCCTGACCTACAGTGACTACTATTATGTATTCCTGACCTACTGTTACTACTATTATGTTAATACTATTATGTACGGTTACTAATATCATGTATTCCTGACCTACGGGTACTAATATTATGTATTCCTGACCTATGGTTACTACTATTATGTATTCCTGACCTAGAGTTACTACTATTATGAATTCCTGACCTACGGTTACTAATATTATGTATTTCTGACCTACGGTTACTAATATTATATATTCCTGACGTACTTTTACTAATATTATGTACTCCTGACCTACGGTTACTACTATTATGAATTCCTGACCTACGGTTACTACTATTATGAATTCCTGACCTACGGTTACTAATATTATTTATTCCTGACCTACTTTTACTACTATTATGAATTCCTGACCTACGGTTACTAATATTACGTATTCCTGACCTACTGTTACTACTATTATGTATTCCTTACCTACTGTTACTAATATTATGTATTCCTGACCTACGGTTACTACTATTATGAATTCCTGACCTATGGTTACTAATATTATGTATTTCTGACCTACGGTTACTAATATCATGTATTTCTGACCTACGGGTACTAATATTATGTATTCCTGACCTATGGTTACTACTATTATGTATTCCTGACCTACGGGTACTAATATTATGTATTCCTGACCTACTGTTACTACTATTATGTATTCCTGACCTACTGTGACTACTATTATGTATTCCTGACCTACGGTTACTAATATTATGTATTCCTGACCTATGGTTACTACTATTATGTATTCCTGACCTACTGTTACTACTATTATCTATTCCTGACCTACTGTTACTACTGTTATGTATTCCTGACCTACGGTTACTAATATTATGTATTCCTGACCTACGGTCAATACTATTATGTATTCCTGACCTACTGTGACTACTATTATGTATTCCTCACCTACGGTTACTAATATCATGTATTCCTGACCAACGTTACTAATATTATATATTCCTGACGTACTGTTACTAATATTATGTACTCCTGACCTACGGTTACTAATATCATGTATTTCTGACCTACGGTTACTAATATTATGTATTCCTGACCTACGGTTACTACTATTATGTATTCCTGACCTACGGTTACTAATATTATGTATTCCTGACCTACGGGTACTAATATTATGTATTCCTGACCTACGGTTACTACTATTATGTATTCCAGACCTACGGTTACTACTATTATGTATTCCTAACCAACGGTCAATACTATTATGTATTCCTGACCTACGGTTACTACTATTATGAATTCCTGACCTACGGTTACTAATATTATGTATTCCTGACCTACTGTGACTACTATTATGTATTCCTGACCTACTGTGACTACTATTATGTATTCCTGACCTACGGTTACTAATATTATGTATTCCTGACCTACGGTTACTAATATTATGTATTCCTGACCTACGGTTACTACTATTATGTATTCCAGACCTACGGTTACTACTATTATGTATTCCTAACCAACGGTTACTACTATTATGTATTAATTACCTACGGTTACTGTATGCATATTTATAAATGTCTTATCCATTGTTAGTTCTCGAACTTTATTATTTATCATTCTTGAACTCATCCCTTCTAAGTTTATGAAATTCCATAGTAACCTATCCAACCACCTTAATCCCATAGCACAGTCATTGCACTGCAGCACTCGTCCTTGTTATCCTGATCGTAGACTAAAACGGCAGTGGCCCCGTGAACTGCTATAAATGCATGACAGTGGGAGTCCTGGCTATGGCCAGTTTCTCCAATCATGTTCTGAGCGTCTGTTGCGAGAGAGGTGACAACCATGTGGACTTGGGAGGTCTCTGGCCTGTTAACAGGGGTAACAACACTCTTAATATGACAAGAAAATGAAACCTTCGTGGAAAATTTCTCAAGGTTTATAGGAGCCCATATCACCTGAGTAGATGGACACAAGTCTCTCCAATCATGTCCTGAGCGTATGTGGCTCTCGCGCTCTTCGACATCCTCCACTGGCTCGTATTCGGTGACGCGGCTGACGGAGGAGCGTGGGTGACTTTCCAAGACTCCGCTTCATCTTTCGCATGCGAGGGAGGTGACAACCATGGGGATTTGGGAGGCCTCTGGGCTGTTTGTAAATACTGTATGAACGAGCGAGTATTATTTATTCTTGTGTTATCTTATATAATGTATCTCTAACATGTCGAAAAAATCCAGGGAGTGAATCTTGAATGTTTCTAAACAGCTCTAAGTGAGAGGTCTTGCAAGTGAAAGACCAGCCAATATATACGGAGCGGTTTTGTTTTCAAGTTTAGTTATTTCCACATATTGCCCGTTATTATGTATCACCTAACAGATGCTGCGCATTGACCAAAGATGACCGCACCTTTGAATGAGGGTCATCTGACATTTCTTTAAATACATCTAGCTTAATGAAACAGACTGTTTCTTTTTTAATTTAATATGCTAGATGTTTTGTTATTAGTAGTTTAAAGCCATAATTCTAAAGTTCTAAAGTTAGGTGTGTTCAGTTGTAATATTTGTCACAGCAACTTCATGCCGCGGATGGTTGATAGGGTTAGTTGATAACTTCTGGTCTCACCTACAAACTTTATTAATCAAAATTTTACAAATCTCGCGCGATTCTTCAGAACTAGAAAATACATTTTTTTTTTATATCAGCCTTTGACTACCACTCGATCATAAACTTTTTTATTATTATAAAATCTTTATTGTGATAAAATTACAATCTGCCTTATTCGGCAATAAGTGATTGTGTTCAATGTTCTCATCCATACCATATTTACAATTTTTCATTCACTCGCTCATTCGTACAGTATTTACAAACACCCCAGAGGCCTCCCAAATCCACCCGGTTGTCACCTCCCTCGCATGCGAAAGAGAAATCGGAGTCTTGGGATGTCTCCCACGCTCCTCCATCAGCCGCGTCACCGGATACGAGCCAGTGGAGGCTGACCAAGTGCGCTCAGGGGATGATTAGAGAAATTGGCAATTGCCAGGGCTCCTTACTGTCATGCATTTATAGCAGGTCACGAGCCCACTGCCGCTTTAGTCTCCGTGGAGGATTATACACATGCGGTCTAAAAAGTTTGCAACCTCAAAATGAATATGGTAATAAAATAAATAAAAGCTAATGAAATAAAAGTTTTGTAATCGGAAACTTTTCAGACCACCCTCGTAGGGATGTGTGGCGCAGTGCTATCTATGACTGTGCTAGGGGATTAGCATTAGGATTGCTTGTTGAAAAGTCTATAATCGATACTATCATTGGCCTTCGACAAATACAAATAATTTTCGGCAAACAAATTGGTCCGTTAATAAACATACAGTTAATTGGTTACTTTCACTAATTTAATATACAAAGCAAACAATAAAAATAACAAACATTTGTCAATTAAATCAAAAAAGAGACAGCAAAGGTTGCTTAGTCATATTTATATTTAATTGGAACCTCATGATATGAATCTATTTTTGCTCTATGCATCTAGAATATGTATTGTTTCTGCATAATAGTTTTTTATTTGAACGTAGAATGTGCATCTTGGCAAATATATATATATTTTTTAAATATTCTTCTTCTTTGAATTATTTGTACGACTTGGAAGTCAACCTTGTGTTCTAGATACAAGTTCTAGAACCTTGTACTCTAGAAGGGTTCTAGAGTTTAGGGCTCTTTTTTGTGATGATTCCAACCATCATACCGATGAAGCTACTATGTTCTGTGTGGAATTTCGGAAGTCTCTCCTCTGCTGATTTTACGATAGTATAAACATCTTCTTGATAATTGCACTTTTGTCTTTTAAAGCAAAGTGTAACTAAAAGAAATCATCTGTTCTTGCTTAGAGGTCTTATGTTGACTGAAATAAAACGTCTTTCAACATGTCTCTGTTGAAAGGTCTCTGGAGTAGTTGATATTTATTCTGCCTATAAGGCAAGATATTTAAGATATTGGACAATATAATTATAGATGTTTCGTCAATCAATCAAAGTTCTTAAAATAAATCGATTCACTGAGGTTCGTTACAAAGTAAATCCTTGCATCTCTGGAATCTCTATTTTATTCTTCATTACAAGTCTTTTTTTACCATTTTGTTTTTGTTACATTACATTCATCACATGAAAGATCACAGTTAACGTGTTCTTTCATATTAATTTTTTTTTTTACTACATTCGAATTTTATTTTAACCTACACCTAATAATTATTATAAAATGTTTTTTTGAAATTTACTGTTTATTCATTACGATAAAGTTAACAAAATCAATTGGAAACTACCCTGTTCCCTTGTTTTTCTTTGGTCGTTGGCTTGTCCAATGATTCCTGCAGTGCTTTTTCTTGAAGCGGCCCCCTCCACTACCTTAATAGTGGAAATATTCTTTATTTCGTAGAATAATTATTATTCAATAATTTTAAAATAATCAATCACTATTCCCGTTCATAGTATTTTTTTCTCAAGAATAGGCGAGAACTAACCATTCCTTCTTCAACGCCACCTGCCTCACTCTCATTGGTAAGAGGTCACGTGTTCGGAATTTTAATGAATCAAAATTAAAATTACAGGTGGTAAATTTCAGAAAATCAAAAATCCAGGACATCTTACAATATATACACTTCATGAAATCAATTTTTTAAAAAAATAAGTAAGTTCTTTAAAAAGTGTTTATACATTTTGGAAAGGTTTCCAAATGATACACAATAATGGAACAATGATTTTAAAGATAATGTCATTCAGAGTTCTGAGGATGCCTGAATAGGCGAAACATCGACTCGTGGTGTAGCACCAATAGTAGAAGATATTTGAAGAGACTCAAAAGATTTTTTGAAAAAAATTAATTAGCACACTGGGTAAATATTAAATGAGCGTTTGCTCTTTAGAATATTAGAATCAGTATAATACGACTATCAAATAAAGAATAATCCCAAAACAATCAAATAATAAACGGTTCGACAGTTATAATTGGTACAGATAATTTTGTTAAAAATTGAGCAGATGGAATTTAATTTAGACGGTGAAACATGTCAACAGCATTTAGCCGGTCGTCAGGGGTTTAGCTTCGTGTGCGTTAGACAAACTGATGATTTAGTAAAGTGTTGCTAAAGCGACTCTAGACGGCTAAAGACGGACTTAAATCATTTAAGTATCTTTGAAGCTTTGAAGCAAGGGCTTTAAAGGGGTGCCAACGGATGGCTCGTAACCCTTTATAGACAACAGTGAATAATTGATTTAGAACCCCTGCTTTTGAGACAGGCCGTCGCAGAGGGGTGGCTTAATAATTACTTAATTCGATTTTAAACTGTCGCCTTTTATATAAAAATAAATAAAAATGTATATGGGGTATATTAAAATGTATGTTTGGTTTTGAAACATTCATTTTAGCCTAACAACTCTTGTTTCATCATCTCTAATTTAAAAAGAAAAACAATAATGACATTTTATACTCGTCACAGTGAGAGAGATGGGGCGTAAAAGCTTTAAACTGTCTCTTATTCTTTTTGGTAGGTGAATGTATAGGTATAGATCCAGCCACAAGTACGCACTAAACGTAAGCAGGATTCCCGTGTTTAGTGACTTCCTGCCTGGTCTGATAATTTAAGCCTCCTCTTTGACCTAGAGAAGTATTCCTTGAGGTTGGAGCGATAACCCAACCACAGATAAAATACTGCCAACCCCCGAAAACACCTGTCACCCCAAACCGGAATACCATATCCGACAGAACTCTACTTTTCTCACCCCTATAGCCTGTGTCTCCAAACAGCATTTATTTTTAGTTTCTAGTATTTATTGCATTATAGGCTATTTTATTTGCTCAATTTATTTCACATTACTTCCAACTACATCACAGTACGCACGTATGTGTAGATAAAGGACTAATAATTATAAAGTCTTTGTAAGAATTGGACAAGAGACTATCGTAGCGATAATGAGGTGACCTTCTATATGATTCACTTAGGTACCATTACGATCAACATTAGCTATAAAATAGTTTCCTATACTCAGATTATTCTTTGTGTTTGAGCATTCAAAGCGAGGAATGGAACACGTTTAGTCAAGCAATGAAAGAATCGTTAATCATCCATTGCTAAAGGTGATAATGAGGCAAGCATACATTACTTGAAGGCGCATCTGTAAGCATCCTGACAATGGTGAGACAACCAAATTAATTAAAAAGCGTCGAAAAGGTAGAAAAAGACAAAATCGCTTTACGAGAAAACCTGGCAATCCGTACTTAATTTCCTAATTCGAAGCTGAAATATTCCTTTTTTCATTAAAGAATATGCTGGGATCTCCCTGGTGATTATCGGACAGCTGTTGTCATCCTATGATGATTTCAATATGAGTACAGCTCTCCAAACCTGCGGCTGTTTCCCCCAATAGCTTATCTCCCCTCTCCGCCTGACGTCATAAGCTTTATTTGTACAAATATGGAAACAGATATTTTCTGGGCCAAGATGAGGGTAACTTTTAATTATTCGTAACTAAGAGGTGGCTACAACATCATCCATGACAACCTTCATCAGCAGTCCATTACCTCCGGCCTACAACGTCATTTCTTCATAATACAATCTGGATGTTATAGTCTAGGAGGTAAAGACATATTTATTCAACTGACGAACATAAAGCTATATGCTTAATCGATAGTCCTTATTGAGTACAACTGGCATCGTCAAGTCTTGCTGTCCAAAGCGGACGCATTTCGGACTTAAAGTGGTTAAAGGTTCCATTCAACCGAAAGAAACACCTGTAATTTGTAAAACTGATTTGCTGACTGATTCAAGTGTGTTTTCAGAATTGACGCGCTCAAACATTTCAAATTTTTATTAATAGTTATTTAATTTGTTCCACCAACGTGCCGTAACAGACGATTGGCTGGTAACCAGTACAGAAACATAATACAAGTACATAGAAGAAAAAATTGAAACTCGTCAAAGCAAACTAAATGAAAATATCCATGATATAATTAAACAAAAATAGCCAATAGAATATGAAAAAAAACTACATAAACATTATTTGATAGAATGAAAAAATATATAAATAAGAAAATAATAATGATTATGCAGAAAATAAATGAATAAATGAAAATCGATTAAAAATAAAAAATCTCTGGCAGATACATACCTAAGCTAAATAAAATTTTGTAACTGTGAGGGGTATTTTTAGTAATTTACATGATTTCAAAATTTAGTAAGGAAAAATTTGCTGTTCTAGCGCTATGATTTCGTGCCCATTGTTCACGGCTAGAAGGTGAATTACTAAATTGTGGATTACTTGACAACCTCTTCACCCCATCTGTATTCACGGCCTGCTCTAATGCCATGGCTTCCGGCATCCGGGTGAAGTCATTTGAAGTTTTTGGACTCCCAGACCACCATTTTTACAATCCTCGCAATCCTGGGTGCGTTTCGTCATTAAAATATTTCATAAACCTCATGTAGAAGCAGTAAATCTGTGGAGTTTTTTCCTGTTCCCCTCGAAGAGAAGCCTCGTTGAATTCTTTCTATTGATCCAATATTGTTTCCAAATCGTTTCAAATTTACTTTTTAATAATATTTCGAAATCGATAACACAGCTGTCACAAATTTCTTTGCCTGTCCTTGCCAAAAATAAGTTGATATGGAGGCCCTTAAATGCCACAGAGAGATTTTGGTGAAGACGTTTCCAACGATTGTAGTTTTTCGTTCTGATAAAATCGTTTAGTGAATCTAATAAATTTTATTCTAATTGAGTAGTACGTAAGTGAGCAGACATTCATCAATGAATTAACCGATAGCCTTGAAAAACGCAATGACAAGGTAAAATTCTCCAATTTGAATAAATTATTATTAAAACAACTTTATTATGGTAAAATTACAATCTGCCTAATTGGCAATAAGTAATTGTGATAAATGATCTCATTCATACCATATTTACAATTTTTCATTCATTCACTGATTTATACAGTATTTACAAACAGCTCAGAAACCTGCCAAATCCACATGTTTGTCACCTGCCTCGCATGCGAAAGATTAGATTCTTGGGAAGTCCACCCACGCTCCTCCGTCAGCGGATACGAGGCAGCGGAGGCTGACCACAGCGCAAGAGACGCTCAGGACATGAATGGAGAAACTGGCCATTGCCAGGACTCCCACTGTTACGCATTTATAGCAGGTCACGAGAATTTAAATAAATTAATCTTTAAAACGTTCTTACTCGCGTTGAATACAATAAGCAATTTTCGCGTGTCTGTGAGATTGTGAGGTACTAACAGAGTATAAAGGTCTACAGGTGCCATCCTTGGTTTTTTATGGTTCAAGTATTTCAGGCTGATATTCTAAAGCCGGTTTCCTTTTTCTTTGTGTGTTGCATTGAGGAGGAATTACTTTTTCACAAGATCATTCAATGTATCTTCACTCTAAAAAGTATCAACGAATCGGTCAAAATTGTCCCATCCGACCACAGTATTTAGTTCAGGACACGTAAGAATAAGTACAGGTGGAGAAACTTCATCGCACAATGAGGTTTCTATTTCTTCGAAATAGTTGCAACTAGCTATACTCGTATGTCCGAATCGGTTTAATACATTTACCACTTATTTGATAGGCTCTTCGCCCCTAAATCTAATTTCAATCGAAAGTATGAATATTTTATTTCTTGCCGCAAACAAGATGTCTTGGGCTATCGACTGCACAATGCGCGTTTTTTTGTCTTTTGAAACCAGTAGCCCCGATTACAGCGGTTAAAAAATTCTTAATGAAAAAGAGCTTAAGGAATTTCGATATTTCCAGTATTAAGATTACCGCGAGCGAGGGTAAATCAGGGCATTCATAATAACATTTCTAAGTTGGAGTGGAACTGAATTAAGGCTGATATGAGTGGTATTCATTATTGTTGGTAATAATTCTTCGGTAGTCATAGAGCTATAAACTATATTATTACTTAATTATTATCGGTTTACCCTCGCGGGTAGCTGATGGTAAGGTACGCAGTATGAGTGGTCCCCCCCCCTTAAAAAGAATCATCACTAATCTGTCTCATCTCTAGAGAGAAGTTTTAAGCCTGCTACTGCTCCTCACCGGAGGGTGGAAAGATTGCTCTAAGACTAAGAACTAAACAGACGCTTTGGACAACTGTACAGACTACTTCAAAGGACATCCCATCCCTCAATAGAAAACAAATTACTAAACTACAAAGTTATACTTAAGCCCATCAGGACATACGGAATAGAGCTATGGGGGACAGCAAAAAAGTCGAACATCAAGCGTATCCAATCCTTTCAATCAAAAGTCCTGAGAACAATAGTAAATGCCCCTTATTATGTCAGCAACAAAACCCTTCATAACGACCTTAATATACCCTACATTCTAGAACTCATCCCTTCCAAGTTTATGAAATTCCACAGTAGCCTTTCCAACCACCCTAATCCTGTAGCACAGTCTTTGCACTGCGCCACTCATCCCTATAATCCTCCTCGGAGACTGAAACGGCAGTGGCCTCGTGACCTGCTATAAATGCGTAGAAACAGTGGGAGTCCTGGCAATGGTCAGTTTCTCCAATCATGTCCTGAGCGTCTGTGGCTCTCGTGCACTTGGTCAGCCTTCGCTGGTTACTATCCAGTGACGCGGCTGACTGAGGAGCGTGGGGGACTTCCCAAGACTCCGCTTCTTCTTTCCCATGCGAGGGTGGTGACAACCATGTGGAGTTGGGAGGTCTCTGGGCTGTTTGTAAATACGGTACGAATGAAACTTACAAGTATGATGTGAATGAAAACATTTATCACAATTACTTATTGCCCAATGAGGCAGATTGTAATTGTATTATAATAAAGTTGTTGTTGAATAAACGTATTAATTAATTTTGGGAATTTAATTTAATTTGGAAACACTTTCTTTAATTTTGTTTACAAATGTTGTGTACTGCACGTAAAACTGGCATAGTGTTCTTGTTGTTTCAACTCCATGCATGTATTCGGATTTAACCAGATATTTCATTCTTTCAAATAATTTTACTGTGTTAAGTGTTTCCAATACGGTTAAATCGGTTCAAACAAAATTGGTTTTATGCCGCTGTATTGGAAACGCCCTTGCTTGTGTCGTCTCGCCTGGTTTTACTCGCCTTGCTCTGTTGAATATCTTTTATTAAATCGTGCCCGTTTACCGCTCAGTTGAATGGAACTCAAACATTCAAAATGTTTGAGAGCGTAACTTTATAAAAACACTCGAATTGCAAGTTAGTTATTTATGGTAATTTAAGCAGATATTTAATTCTTTTAAATGATTTTATTTTACTATGTTTCCAATACGGTTGAATCGATTCAACCAAAATTTGTTTTTTGCGTCAGTTTTAGAAACGCACTTGCCGGTGTCGTCTTATGTGATTCATTTTTACTCGCCTTACCGTACTGAATCGAATCGAAGCCGTTTACCGTTCGGTTGAATAGAAATCGAAAATTTGTCATTCAGCGTGCCAGTTTTGAAACGCCGTTCACGTTTCAACTTATGCTTATAATATACTGGGTGTCGGGAAAGGTTCTTGTGCACGTCGAGGGTCACCAGATGTCGGGAAAAGGTTGAACAATTGTCGGAGGTGAACAATTGTCGGAAAAGGTGAACAATTGTCGGAGGTCAACAATTGTCGGATTGTTGTAGTTAATAACATGGACCATGTTCCATGTAGGCGTTAATATCTGACTCCATTTATTGATAGGAATGTGTCCCGACAAGACACTGTGTTCAGGCTGAGGTTCAGAGGTTCATAAAGAATAAGACCAGTTTTCAGAGTTCGGGCGAGAGATCGGCAGCGTAATAAGTACAAGTCGTCAGAGGTCTGCTATAGGCTGTGTGGCAAAGTGCCGTCGTAGAGGTGCGGCATAGCGAGAGTAGATTAGCGGAAGGCTGAGTAGGCGTATCGCGACGGGTGATAGCGGCTATCGGTATGTAGAGACTAGAAAAGAGTGAAGCGTGAGCCTACCAGGGCCATGGTGGCCCTGGTGTAAAGTGACAAGAAGGGCAGCTCAGGAGACTAGGAAACAGAGTGTCTTTTCAGGGCGAAATTTACTGATATAAATATGGTAACCCCCTCCCTCGTGGAAGGCGGAGTCTGTCTGCAGGGGTATGTTTTACGATACACAGGTGGTCATTTCCTTTTAGTTTTATGACCGTTGGGGTAAAAGGGTGTGTTTTTTATGGCTTCCGGAACGTGACTGAAGGTCTATTCTAATAGGGGTAAGTGTGCTTGCTCTAGGTTTTATGGCAGTCAGGTGGCTAATTCTCTTAGGTTTATTGCCGTACCCTCGATCCTCTGTTACTTGTTTTTATCTCTGCCGATCCCTCTATGATTTATTACCAGAAGTTAAATAGATTTGCATTTCTATTATAATACATTATGAACCAGAGTGTAGGGTAATTTACATATATAGTTAGCGGTCGCTACACTGGGTGTAATTTAATATTTGCACACATTGGAAGAGTTTACATTTCAGTTGAATTGAACCTCAAAAGTTGACCACTATCGTTTAAGGATATGGGTAACGTTCGATCTTTTGAATGTTATCTATTGTTTTTTGTTTGTTTGGATACATTTCTATTGTTCCTTGCTGTTATTCCTAGAGGACAATGTCCCAGAATAAAGTTTTTTTTTTTAAACATTTATATAACTTATAACGTATTTCATATTTTTATTTACGACTTATTTATTTAAAACGCTTATACTTATATAAATAATTAAATAATTATATATTATACTTATATAAAGCAGTTGAACTGAACGTCACAACAATAACTATTATAATAAGAAGCAAGGTTTCAGCCGTCAATACACAATATTAACTGAGAGATTTCAATATCTTGCGCTAGCGAAACTGACCAGGAACTCGTGATTAGTTCGAAAGTTTAAAAAGTAAAAAGTATTATAAGATTCAAGTCAACTCTTTGGTAAGCTTATTTATTCTCATACTCATTACAGTATAAACATTTCCATATGTTTTTAAATTTGGTTTTTTTTTAAAACATTTGTATAACTTATAACGTATTTCATATTTTTATTTACGACTTATTTATTTAAAACGCTATTTTTTGTGTTTGTTGTGTGTTATATGGGACTGGACACATTAAAAAATATTATAAAATAAAACTATATTATAGTGATCATATTCAACCGTGAAGACCCGGTACCTTCGGAAGATCGCTCTGGGTTTATAAGCCAAGTCGTAGAATGTGTGATGTATGTGGGCAGAAAGTAGGGACAACTTAAAACTAGATGATAAGAACACACAAGATGCAGAAATATTGCATTCATCTTACATATACGCTATTCTGGCCACTTTAAAACTCATCGTATTCAAAAACTTATACAAAGCAGTTGAACTGAACGTCACAACAATAACTATTATAATAAGCAGCAAGGTTTCAGCCGTCAATACACAATATTAACTGAGAGATTTCAATATCTTGCGCTAGCGAAACTGACCAGGAACTCCTCGTGATTGGTTCGAAACTTTAAAAAGTAAAAAGTATTATAAGATTCAAGTCAACTCTTTTTAAGCTTATTTATTCTAAAATGCCCCTTATTATGTCAGCAACAAAACCCTTCATAACGACCTTAATATACCCTACATTCTAGAACTCATCCCTTCCAAGTTTATGAAATTCCACAGTAGCCTTTCCAACCACCCTAATCCTGTAGCACAGTCTTTGCACTGCGCCACTCATCCCTATAATCCTCCTCGGAGACTGAAACGGCAGTGGCCTCGTGACCTGCTATAAATGCGTAGAAACAGTGGGAGTCCTGGCAATGGTCAGTTTCTCCAATCATGTCCTATTGTATGAATGAGTGAGTGAATGATGACTGTAAATATGGTATGAATGAGATCATTTATCTGTATTATTATTGCCTTATAAAAGGCAGATTGTAATTATTGCACAATAAAGTTATAATAAATTTATTCTCATACTCATCACAGTATAAACAGTTTTTTTTTTTTTTTCATTAAACAACTTATAACGGATTTCATATTTTTACATATATACATTTCATATAAGCATTTATATATATGTGTGTGTGTGTATATATTTATATATATATGTAATGAAATGACATTTCATTAATTCAAAATTGCCGCGCTTCGCGCGTTCATAAGTTGTCAGTGAAAGTTGGTAGAGGGCACAGCGGTCGGAGTGATACGGGGATTCAAGGGCGGATGATAGTCAGATGATTTGTTGTTAAGATAATTATTATAAAAACTTGTAGAGAGATAAATGAAGGGATATAATTGAGGAGGCGATATTAGTGAACTTTAAATGTCGTTTCTTTGTATTTTCAGGTGAGATAAAAGTGTAATTGTCATAGTTAAACGATAATTGTTGTAATATTGTTAAGGCGTGTTAAATAAAACAAAACTTTGTATTTTCAGAGAAACAATTTGTGGTTTATTTTGAAAATCCTCAATAATATATCTTATAAAACGACATTTTTTGTCAACTAAAAGAAGATGGACCGGTTGCAATTTGAATTTATGATGTCAGCCTCAAATGATGGAAAATCTAATGTATTAGTTATCAACTCAATATCTACAGAAGAAGGAAAATGTTATGTTCTACCTGATGAGCTGAAACCGGTAAGTCATCATACAGATATTGTCAAAACGAACACTTTCTCAAAAATAAAAAGTAGCATAAAGAAAAGGCATCAAAGTAGAAAAATATGGATAAAATTAAATGAAGATCTTAAGAAAACATATATAGATGAGGAAGGTAATATGCAATTTTTAGATCAGTATTTAGAAGAAATTAGCACAAAACAACCAGGAGACAAAGATGACAATTTGCAACTTATCTTGGAAAAATTAATAGAAACTACAACAAAGAAAGAAAATCAACACACCCTAAAACATATTTCAGAGAAATTTATTATTGAAAAATTCACAAGCAAGAACCCTAATGCAACGCAATGGATAGAGAATTTTGAAAAAGAGTGTGAGCGCTTTAATATATCAAAAGATGAAACAAAAATAGAAATATTGAGGTTATTTTTAGAAAAATCTTGTTTGGATTGGTATAGCTCGATGGCCATAAAACTAACAATAAATTCAGAATGGAATGAATGGAAAAACAAATTTCTAGAAACTTTTAAAAACCGTGGATGGGATGTAGTCACATATGCTCTTGGATTCAGGTATAAAGAAGGACTATTAATTGATTATGCTATAAAAAAAGAACGGCTTATACTAGATGTAAACAAATCGATAGACCCCAAAACAATGATATATCTTATTGCAACAGGTTTACCTGGGTTTATCTTATATAAGTTAAACAGGGATGAACTCAACGACACTACTGATTTGTTCAACGAGATAAGAAAATATGAAAATATGGTGTACAAGAAAAACTCAACGATAATAAAGAGGGGTACAGTACTTTATAAAAATAAAATTAATGAGAAGAAGCCATGTAAGACTTGTGAATCTTTGGACAAAGGAATTAGATATCATCCGGAGGAGTCGTGTTGGTTCAAGAAAAATAAAAATGAATCTGAAAAGGCTTTTAAAGCCAGAAATGTAAATAACAACTCAATTATTGAAGTAGATATAAATACTGAGAAAAAAAACGAGTAAGTACACCATTAATCAAAGTCAAGCTTTTATTAGAAAATAAACTAGAAGTGAGCGGCATTTATGATTCAGGCTCACAGGTCTCTTTAATAAATTCAAGACTGATTAAAGTAATAGAAAAAAAGGATAATGTGAATATAGCATATATGAAAACGGTTAATGGTGTGAAGAAGACAGATGGCTTGATAACAATAAAAATAAAAATATTTGATTTAGAAGGAGAGGTGGATGTATATATAGTAGAAAATGAAGATTTTGATGATTTTATAATAGGATTGGATATGATAAAGAAATTCAAATTAACCCAAAATGAAGACTTGCAGATAGAGCAAAAGAAAATAACAAATAAAATAGACGAAAGGTCTAAAGATAACAGACATGAAGGAAAGAATATAAAAACATTTGCAATAAATTTCAATGAACACATAGAAACAGAAGAATTTGTAAGTTTGACAGACCATTTAGATAATGAAAAGAAAATTGAAATAGAGAAAATTATAAAGGAATATAAAACAATTTTTGCTAAGGACAAGTATGATATAGGATCAGTTAGAGATTATGAAGCTCGCATAGATTTACTAGTAAACAGATACTGTAGTAAAAGACCATATAGATGTACAATAGAAGATAAATTAGAAATTGAAAAGCAAATATCCATGTTACTAAAGAATAATTTAATAGAAGAATCCTACAGTCCTTTCGCTGCTCCAGTGACAGTGGCATTTAAAAAAGATGAAAATAGAAGATCACGCTTATGTGTAGATTTCAGGGAATTAAACAAAATTGTTGTTCCACAAGCTCAACCTTTCCCGCTAATAGATGATTTGATTATTAAAACTAGAAATTGTAAGTATTTTACAACACTGGATATAAACTCAGCATTTTGGGCAATACCACTACGGGTGGAAGACAGAAGTAAAACAGGATTTGTCACGCAAGAGGGCCACTTTCAGTGGACCTGCCTCCCTTTTGGCTTGAAAACATCACCAGCAATTTTCCAAAGAATTTTAAGCAATATTCTAAGAAAGCACAATCTCACAGGATACACCGTAAACTACATAGATGATATTTTGATATACTCGACCACCTTTGAAGAACATATAAGACACATAAGAAATGTATTAGAGGCAATAATAAAAGAAGGCCTTAGATTGAAGTTTAAGAAATGTACCTTTGCTTCAAACTCAGTAAAGTACCTCGGCCATGTAATTCAGAACAATTCGATAAGACCACTTAAAGACAATTTGATCTCAATAAGACAGTTTCCAACTCCTAAGACGCAAAAAAATATCAGACAATTTTTGGGAAAAATCAACTTCTACCATGAGTACATACCAAGAAGCGCAATTATTTTAGACCCATTACACAATTTATTAAGAAAAAATGAAAAATTTGTGTGGTCAGAGAAGTGTGAAGAATCATTTAATCAAATAAAAAGATATTTATGTACTCAACCTGTGTTGGAAATATTCGACAAAGATTTACCAATAAAAATCTTTACAGATGCATCTTTAGAGGGTATTGGGGCAATATTAAAACAGACACAACTAGACGGTAAAGACAAACCGGTGGCATATTTTTCAAAAAAACTAAATGAATCTCAAAAACGGAAAAAGGCTATATATTTGGAATGTTTCGCTATGAAAGAAGCGGTTAAATATTGGCAACACTGGCTAATTGGAAAACAATTCACTATTTACTCAGACCACAAACCTCTAGAGAACATGAATATTAAATGCAGGACAGATGAAGAATTAGGTGACCTCGCATATTACCTATCTCAATATGACTTTACAGTAAAATATATACCTGGTAAAAAAAATGTAGAAGCGGACTGTTTGAGCCGAAACCCTGTATTAGAATCAGAAGATAACAAAGAGGAACTATTGAAAATAGTTAATTTAATACAAATAAAAGATATAGTTGAAGACCAAGAGAAAAATGAAACGATAAAAGCAAAGAAACAAAATCTACTATATAAAAATAAGATCTATTATAAAAAAATGAAGAAACATGAAAAGATTATCCTCTCAGAAGAATTTAGTAAAAAATTTATAAAAAGGGTACATGAAGATTTATGCCATATTGGGATCAGACAATTGCAGAAAAAAATAAGTCCAATATATACCGCTAAAAACCTAACTAAAAATATCATAAATATTTGTAAAACATGTGAAATATGCATAAAAAATAAATCACGATGTCAAGGAAAATTTGGATTAATGTCACAACTGGGACCAGCAACAAAACCATTTGAGATAATGTCAATGGATACTATAGGTGGCTTTGGAGGATCTAGGTCAACAAAAAAATACCTACACCTTTTAGTAGACCACTACACAAGATATGCATTTATTGAGACATCGAAAACACAAAACGCAAGTGATTTTATAAAACTAACAAAGAAAGTACTAGAGACAGATGAGATTGGAATAATTCTGACAGATCAATATCCGGGCATCAATTCAAGAGAATTTAAACAATATTTGCAAGAGAATAACATTAAACTAATTTTTACAGCTGTGAATACACCATTCTCCAACGGCTTAAACGAAAGATTAAATCAAACAATAGTAAATAAAATAAGATGTAAGATAAATGAGAAAAATAATAAGAGAACATGGACAACAGTAGCAAGAGAATGTATACAGAAATATAATGAAACAGAACACTCGGTTACAGGTTTTGCACCAAAATATTTACTGGATGGTACAAACGTCAGTATTCTACCAAATGAAATTAAAACAATAGAAAAGGAAGACAAGTGGATTGCTGATAGAAGATTAGCATTAGAGAATACAATAAAATCCCACAAGTACAACAAAAAGATATTTGATAGAAATAGGAAAATGCAAGAGTTCGAGATAGGAGACAGGGTATATGTAGAACACGGAAATAGACTGAATAGGAAGAAATTAGACGAATTAAAAATAGGCCCTTTCAAGATAATAGAGAAATTATCAAACTCCATTTATAAGATTGACACTGGCAACAGAAAAACAGAATCAACTTTATTCCACATAACAAAACTACAACCCGTAACAAGAGAAGATGAAGTAGAGGAAAACGAATACGAAGATAACTTGTAGGTGCAGTGTATGAATATATTATTTAGGATTTTCGCTCTTAGGGAGGGAGATGTAATGAAATGACATTTCATTAATTCAAAATTGCCGCGCTTCGCGCGTTCATAAGTTGTCAATGAAAGTTGGTAGAGGGCACAGCGGTCGGAGTGATACGGGGATTCAAGGGCGGATGATAGTCAGATGATTTGTTGTTAAGATAATTATTATAAAAACTTGTAGAGAGATAAATGAAGGGATATAATTGAGGAGGCGATATTAGTGAACTTTAAATGTCGTTTCTTTGTATTTTCAGGTGAGATAAAAGTGTAATTGTCATAGTTAAACGATAATTGTTGTAATATTGTTAAGGCGTGTTAAATAAAACAAAACTTTGTATTTTCAGAGAAACAATTTGTGGTTTATTTTGAAAATCCTCAATAATATATCTTATATATATTTATATATATATATATATATATATATATATATATATATATATATATATATATTATGTATATATTTATTTATTAGATCTACGTCGCGAATAAAAATGATTTCGTTTACGTGTCCTACTCCTGGATGTAGTAAAGGGATTATGGCGTTTTTTAGAATGTTATTCCTACGAATGTTGAATGCCATATTTCCTGCAGGACACGTCACTCCTCCACCATCAAGGGAACGGCCACGAAGACCCATTAGAAGACGGCGACAAATACGCCGACCGAGGAGGATCCACAGCCGATGCCATTCCTTTTAAAAATCATCTTACGGTCTTTACGGAAAAAAAATTCAGGAAACAGGGTAAGAAAATGTGTTCCAGGCGTTGAAGTCTCCACCGATAAGGATCTCTCTATGTTCTCTTTGCCCTGGCACATTCCTCCTAGCACCCCAAGCAGCTCCGACGGGTCCAAGCATGCCTCAGCCGTGTGCCCCTCCTGGGCGCACCATTTGCAGGTCTTTTCTTTCCTAGTACAGGTGGCTTTGGAGTGCCCGTAGCCCTGGATGAGTCACCTGGGTCCTTTTGTGGTATCCTCTTCATGATATATACCGGGTTGCCCTCAATGGTAATAAATGTCTTCCTATGGGTAGCCTCCTCCGTCCGCCTCTTCGGGAGTCTCGCCACCAGCCCCTGTACGTCTATCTTCTTCGCCGGTCCCGGAGTCTTCGTCTTCTTGACTTTTTTCCTCCTCCACTTGCCGACCGAAGTATATCCTTCCTCATCCTCCGTGGTCAGTGAGACCTCTGTCTCGACCGGGCGGGGGCAGTTGCTCTTCTCGCCGAGTTCGGTGCAGCTGCAGGGCTAGCAGCCACCACCACAGCCCAGCTAGTCAAGGGGAGAGATCTCTTCGGGACCTTGGTTGTATTTGCCCTCACCCGCTGGGGCTTTGGGGTCTCAGTGTGCTCTCTAGGCCCCGGTCCTCCGGCCACTCTGGTCAACTTCCTATCGATAGAATCCACCGCTTTTTGTATTTCTTCTGTGCCCTGGCCCATAAGCGCCAGAGTCTGCCCTACTACCACGAAGGTGACTGTTTCACACACTGTAATGGCTATGGCCTGGATCAGGCCTCCATCTTCCATGATGGCCTGGGTCACTCGCGTTACTACCATGTCCAGCAGCTTCTGAATCTCGTCTTTGCCTAGTCTCGGGCTCCTTGGGGTTGCGGACAAGAGGGCGGGTTTTCCTTTAAGCTTTCCAGGAGCAATGCAGTTATTTCTGCGGGCTGGCGGACCATTGTCAGTAGTTTTTTGTTTTCTATGACGACCTTGCCTTGGTCGTCAACTAGCCCTCCTACCTTTTTGCAAATATGCTCCTGGTTCTTCTTTTTCAATTTCTTGTCCCGCAGTTCAGAAATAAGTTTGCCCAGGCCATCTCTTACGTCCATAACTCGGTCGAGGAGGGAGGTCTTCGTCGAGTACTCCGGGAACTCGTCTTCCTCAGACCTCTTCCTCTTCGTACGGGTTTTCTGCGAGAGGACCCTAACATCCTGCAGGGAAGGGAACCTACTCGATTGCGACAGGGGATTCCCACCTCCTACCCATGCTCCCTCCACGTAGGTGGCCTCTCACTCATCCCTACCTGGTGATCCCAGGCTTCCGGGCATGTCCCTAACTAGAGGATGCACAGAAAATTTATAATCACAATCAATAATGTCTCTTCCTTCCAACTTGGAAGAAAGAGAGAAAAGAAAAAACAAAAATAAACAAAGGAAATCAATAAAAAAGTCAAAATAAATTAAAAAAGCTTTCTTACCAACGGATCCACTGGGCTGTCAAAAAAATATACAGAAACAAAAGTGATGCTGGCACTGCCCAATATGTTAGAAAATTAAAAAAAAAATAAAACCAAAAACAAAAATAATACCAAAAATTAGTCCTCTTATCACCTGATAACTCTAAGTCCCCTAATCCAGGGGGTTCGGACCAACATTCGACTCAACCGCTACAACAATGGAAGAGTTGACACCTCAACCAATACTTCTGGACCACTTAATTACATTATATTATCCTAACTGTAAAAACTACCCCTATTATAAAACTTATAGGCCACTCAATTAATATCCATCCTTCAATGTATCTAATCTAATTCTGAGAAAAAATAATCTAAGCATATAATATATCACCTGCCTTTAACCAGACAGCCTTATTGCTTTAGAATTTGGAGAAATTGTAACCTCTAGTAAGAGCATCCCCATAAAATAGGGTTCCAATGTAGATGTTGATATGTTTACATCGAATTATAAATCCCTACCACAACCATACAAATTTTTATCTTTGACGATCTCCAACTAGTTAAACTTGGAGACATAGAATTAGAAGAAATAAAATATTATGATGTACACTTAAATTTTCATGAATAGCTATTGTATTTGACCACTGTTTTATGTGTGTACTTATTCCTTAGACAAATTAAACGAACACGCCAGCTTTGTATCGATATAAACTTGAGCAATCGCATCCCTGAGTCAGCTCCAACCCTTATTCATGCAGGCTGCTCTTGTCCTTACCTCCCTGTCTCCCTTTCTTTAATTTAAACCTTTTCCTTCTTCGGAGCTTCACTCTGAAGGAGAGACGAATATTCCTGTCGGGTAGTCATGAGGGAATGCCTAGTTACCCTAGCCCTAGTGACGAAGTGAGGGTTGATTTAGTATATAACCTGGACAATCGTTTCATGACGCTCTTACTATCTGACTCCATTTTTGATAGGCATGTGCCCCGACAATGCACTATGTTCATGAGAAGAGGTTTAGGGTAGGTGGCGAATGTAGTTTGTGTGGTCTTGGAATGACCACGAATTCACACTCGGTATCTCAGGGTAGGCGAAATCCGTCCGAATCCCAAAGGCGAGTGTGAACCGGAGAGAGTCAGACTGAATTGCCGTGGAGAACACTGCTTGGTAAGCTTGAAGGTCCACGACAACCGTTGTCCACTAGGAGAGGGGTCTCTCCTAGGGAGAGGTCTCTCCCAAGGAGGTGATAGATTTAGTGAGTCGAAGGAAGAGATTACCACTAGGAAGGTGTGAGGTCTGACAACGCCGGACTAAAACGTAGCGAGGTGAGGAGAGAGAGATGCAAAGGTTTTCATAATGAATAAGCAAAGTTTCAGAGTTTACATCAGAGCAGCCACGAGACAGTTAGTTGCCAGGAGAATGATATACAGGCCCCAAACCACCGGTCTTAAATACCCAGCTGGCTTCGTCAGTAGCCAATCAGCTCTGGTTTTGTAGTACCCAATGCCAGTTGAGTATGTGGTTTTCTTTGTTATCTGACAAAGAGATATGTTACCGATATGAGACCGGGGTAAGGGTCTCTCGGCGGGTTGGGTCGCTTAGTACCTGCTACTGGCAGCTGGTGCCCCATCTCATATAACTAATTGGCTCACAGCTGAATGTTTTTATTGTTAAGTACATTTACAATGATTTATTTATATTTACATTTGTTTACAATATATATCCAATAGGGTATAGGGTGATTTATCTTAAGTAGTTAGCGTTCGCTACAATTCTCATCAGCTACTAGTCATCCACCCTCATGCCCATATCCTATTCACTCTAGAAACGCTAAATAAGACCTTTCTTCCCGGACAGTACCACTTGCATCACAGCAAGTCTTGTAATTTGTCTTTAGTTACCCTTGACATAAAATTTGATAATGCTTATGAAAGGAACGAAAAATTAGCGTTATGTGACGGTAACGCCTTGATGTGAAGTTTGTTAGTAGTCTTTATTTAACTTGGCATCAGCCACAATGGCTATTAGCAACGGCATTATTGTTGGTAGAGCAAATTTGTCCCAGGGAGTTCAGTGTGTATTTGTGTCATGGACTATCTCTTGCTTTATGTCGTTCTAATAGTCCAGATTTCCGTCGAGCAGTTGAGAGTTTACGGGTCTCAGCGATGATGTGATGAACAGCTAATGGTGCATTATCGTAATATTCACAGGTTGAGAAGTAATAGACATGCTAGTACTCCCTATTCTCAACACAAGTTTTCGTTCTTTAAGCGTCGTAATACATAGCTAGTTTCATAGTAGATATTTGGTATAAGCATTTTACTCCAGTTTGAAGACGAGATGACTGGACAAAGTGGTCGAGGCTTTCTAGGTCCCGACAGATGTTTGTCTATCATCCCTTAAAATATCCAAAATAAGTCACCTACTATCGTGGAGATGGAGTCTATCGTGCAATGTTTACTTCCATGGCGAATACCAAGCGGACCGATAATTTCATGAAAAAAACAACGAGACCATAAAACATCGTAGGTACATATTATTCAATGGCAGAAATGTTCAAGCGGAACGTGAGTTGTCTAAAAGATGGTCCAGGGTACAGTCTCAAACTTTTGCTACAGGTGTATCCCGAGCGTGACAATTTCGTTTGCACTGGTATCTGGCTATTTCTTACGTAAGAATACTGTGATTTTCTTCCTGTCTTCTTTTCAGAAAAATAACGAAAATAACAATTTTCTAGCCCCTCAACTGTAAATGTCGTGATGTAATAACAAGTTAACGGTTACTACTATTATGAATTCCTGACCTACTGTTACTACTATTATGAATTCCTGACCTACGGTTACTAATATTATGAATTCCTGACCTACGGTTACTACTATTATGTATTCCTGACCTACGGTTACTACTATTATGAATTCCTGACCTACTGTTACTACTATTATGAATTCCTGACCTACTGTTACTACTATTATAAATTCCTGACCTACGGTTACTAATATTATGTATTCCTGACCAACGGTTACTACTATTATGAATTCCTGACCTAAGCTTACTAATATTATGAATTCCTGACCTAAGCTTACTAATATTATGTATTCCTGACCTACTGTTACTATTATTATGAATTCCTGACCTACAGTTACTACTATTATGAATTCCTGACCTACGGTTACTAATATTATGTATTCCTGACGTACTGTTACTAATATTATGTATTCCTGACCTACTGTTACTACTATTATGAATTCCTGACCTACTGTTACTACTATTATGAATTCCTGACCTACGGTTACTAATATTATGTATTCCTGACCTTACTGTTACTACTATTATGAATTCCTGACCTACTGTTACTACTATTATGAATTCCTGACCTACGGTTACTACTATTATGAATTCCTGACCTATGGTTACTACTATTATGTATTCCTGACCTACTGTTACTACTATTATGTATTCCTGACCTACGGTTATTACTATTATGTATCCCTAACCTACTGTTACTGATATTATATATTCCTGACCTACTGTTACTAATATTATGTATTCCTGACTTACGGTTACTAATATTATGTATTCCTGACGTACTGTTACTAATATTATGTATTCCTGACCTACTGTTACTACTATTATGAATTCCTGACCTACTGTTACTACTATTATGAATTCCTGACCTACGGTTACTAATATTATGTATTCCTGACCTTACTGTTACTACTATTATGAATTCCTGACCTACTGTTACTACTATTATGAATTCCTGACCTACGGTTACTACTATTATGAATTCCTGACCTACTGTGACTACTATTATGTATTCCTGACCTACTGTTACTACTATTATGTATTACTGACCTACGGTTATTACTATTATGTATCCCTAACCTACTGTTACTGATATTATATATTCCTGACCTACTGTTACTAATATTATGTATTCCTGACTTACGGTTACTAATATTATGTATTCCTGACCTACTGTTACTACTATTATGTATTCCTGACCTACGGTTACTAATATTATGTATTCCTGACCTACGGTCAATACTATTATGTATTCCTGACCTACGGGTACTACTATTATGTATTCCTGACCTACTTTTACTACTATTATAAATTCCTGACCTATGGTTACTAATATTATGTATTCCTGACCTACTGTTACTACTATTATGAATTCCTGACCTACTGTTACTAATATTATGTATTGCTGACCTACGGTTACTAATATAATGTATTCCTGACCTACTGTTACTACTATTATGAATTCCTGACCTACGGTTACTAATATTATGTATTCCTGACCTACTGTTACTACTATTAGGAATTTCTGACCTACGGTTACTACTATTATGTATTCCAGACCTACGGTTACTACTATTATGTATTCCTAACCAACGGTTACTACTATTATGTATTAATTACCTACTGTTACTACTATTATGTATTCCTTACCTACTGTTACTAATATTATGTATTCCTGACCTACGGTTACTACTATTATGAATTCCTTACCTATGGTTATTAATATTATGTATTCCTGACCTACTGTTACTACTATTATGAATTCCTGACCTACGGTTACTAATATTATGTATTCCTGACCTACAGTTACTACTATTATCTATTCCTGACCTACGGTTACTACTATTATCTATTCCTGACCTACGGTTACTACTATTATCTATTCCTGACCTACGGTTACTACTATTATGTATTACTGACCTACGGTTACTAATATTATGTATTCCTGACCTACTGTTATTACTATTAGGAATTTCTGACCTACTGTGACTACTATTATTTATTCCTGACCTACTGTTACTACTATTAGGAATTTCTTACCTACGGTTACTAATATTATGTATTGCTGACCTACTGTCACTACTATTATGTATTCCTGACCTACGGTTACTAATATTATTTATTCCTGACCTACTTTTACTACTATTATGAATTCCTTACCTATGGTTATTAATATTATGTATTCCTGACCTACTGTTACTACTATTATGAATTCCTGACCTACGGTTACTAATATTATGTATTCCTGACCTACAGTTACTACTATTATCTATTCCTGACCTACGGTTACTACTATTATCTATTCCTGACCTACGGTTACTACTATTATCTATTCCTGACCTACGGTTACTACTATTATGTATTACTGACCTACGGTTACTAATATTATGTATTCCTGACCTACTGTTATTACTATTAGGAATTTCTGACCTACTGTGACTACTATTATTTATTCCTGACCTACTGTTACTACTATTAGGAATTTCTTACCTACGGTTACTAATATTATGTATTGCTGACCTACTGTCACTACTATTATGTATTCCTGACCTACGGTTACTAATATTATTTATTCCTGACCTACTTTTACTACTATTATGAATTCCTGACCTATGGTTACTAATATTATGTATTCCTGACCTACTGTGACTACTATTATGTATTCCTGACCTACGGTTACTAATATTATGTATTCCTGACCTACGGTTACTACTATTATGTATTCCTGACCTACGGGTACTAATATTATGTATTCCTGACCTATGGTTACTACTATTATGTATTCCTGACCTAGAGTTACTACTATTATGAATTCCTGACCTACGGTTACTAATATTAAGTATTTCTGACCTACGGTTACTAATATTATATATTCCTGACGTACTGTTACTAATATTATGTACTCCTGACCTACGGTTACTACTATTATGAATTCCTGACCTACGGTTACTACTATTATGAATTCCTGACCTACGGTTACTAATATTATTTATTCCTGACCTACGGTTACTACTATTATGAATTCCTGACCTATGGTTACTAATATTATGTATTCCTGACCTACGGTTACTAATATCATGTATTTCTGACCTACGGGTACTAATATTATGTATTCCTGACCTATGGTTACTACTATTATGTATTCCTGACCTACGGGTACTAATATTATGTATTCCTTACCTACTGTTACTACTATTATGTATTCCTGACCTACTGTGACTACTATTATGTATTCCTGACCTACGGTTACTAATATTATGTATTCCTGACCTATGGTTACTACTATTATGTATTCCTGACCTACTGTTACTACTATTATCTATTCCTGACCTACTGTTACTACTGTTATGTATTCCTGACCTACGGTTACTAATATTATGTATTCCTGACCTACGGTCAATACTATTATGTATTCCTGACCTACTGTGACTACTATTATGTATTCCTCACCTACGGTTACTAATATCATGTATTCCTGACCAACGTTACTAATATTATATATTCCTGACGTACTGTTACTAATATTATGTACTCCTGACCTACGGTTACTAATATTATGTATTTCTGACCTACGGTTACTAATATTATGTATTCCTGACCTACGGTTACTACTATTATGTATTCCTGACCTAGGGTTACTACTATTATGAATTTTTGACCTACGGTTACTAATATTATGACTTCCTGACCTACGGTTACTACTATTATGAATTCCTGACCTACGGTTACTACTATTATGAATTCCTGACCTACGGTTACTAATATTATGTATTCCTGACCTACTGTTACTAATATTATGTATTACTGACCTACTGTTGCTACTAGTATGAATTCCTGACCTATGGTTAATACTATTATGTATTCCTGACCTACTGTTACTACTATTATAAATTCCTGACCTACGGTTACTACTATTATGTATTCCTGACCTACTGTTACTACTATTATGAATTCCTGACATACGGTTACTAATATTATGAATTCCTGACCTACGGTTACTACTATTATGTATTCCTGACCTACGGTTACTACTATTATGTATTCCTGACCTACGGTTACTACTATTATCTATTCCTGACCTACGGTTACTACTATTATGTATTCCTGACCTACGGTTACTAATATTATGTATTCCTGACCTACGGTTACTACTATTATGTATTCCTGACCTACGGTTACTACTATTATGTATTCCTGACCTACTGTTACTACTATTATGAATTCCTGACCTACGGTTACTATTATTATGTATTCCTGACCTACGGTTATTACTATTATCTATTCCTGACCTACGGTTACTACTATTATGTATTCCTGACCTACGGTTACTAATATTATGTATTCCTGACCTACTGTTACTACTATTATGTATTCCTTACCTACTGTTACTAATATTATGTATTCCTGACCTACGGTTACTACTATTATGAATTCCTGACCTATGGTTACTAATATTATGTATTCCTGACCTACTGTTACTACTATTATGAATTCCTGACCTACGGTTACTAATATTATGTATTCCTGACCTACGGTTACTACTATTATCTATTCCTGACCTACGGTTACTACTATTATCTATTCCTGACCTACGGTTACTACTATTATCTATTCCTGACCTACGGTTACTACTATTATGTATTCCTGACCTACGGTTACTAATATTATGTATTCCTGACCTACTGATACTACCATTAGGAATTTCTGACCTACTGTGACTACTATTATGTATTCCTGACCTACTGTTACTACTATTAGGAATTTCTGACCTACTGTTACTAATATTATGTATTCCTGACATACGGTTACTAATATTATGTATTCCTGACCTACTGTTACTACTGTTATGTATTCCTGACCTACGGTTACTAATATTATGTATTCCTGACCTACGGTTACTACTATTATGAATTCCTGACCTACGGTTACTACTATTATGAATTCCTGACCTACGGTTACTAATATTATTTATTCCTGACCTACTTTTACTACTATTATGAATTCCTGACCTATGGTTACTAATATTATGTATTCCTGACCTACTGTGACTACTATTATGTATTCCTGACCTACGGTTACTAATATCATGTATTCCTGACCTACGGTTACTAATATTATGTATTCCTGACCTACGGTTACTACTATTATGTATTCCTGACCTACGGGTACTAATATTATGTATTCCTGACCTATGGTTACTACTATTATGTATTCCTGACCTAGGGTTACTACTATTATGAATTCCTGACCTACGGTTACTAATATTCTGTATTCCTGACCTACGGTTACTAATATTATGTATTCCTGACCTACGGTTACTACTATTATGTATTCCAGACCTACGGTTACTACTATTGTGTATTCCTAACCAACGGTTACTACTATTATGTATTAATTACCTACGGTTACTGTATGCATATTTATAAATGTCTTATCCATTGTTAGTTCTCGAACTTTATTATTTATCATTCTTGAACTCATCCCTTCTAAGTTTATGAAATTCCATAGTAACCTATCCAACCACCTTAATCCCATAGCACAGTCATTGCACTGCAGCACTCGTCCTTGTTATCCTGATCGTAGACTAAAACGGCAGTGGCCCCGTGAACTGCTATAAATGCATGACAGTGGGAGTCCTGGCTATGGCCAGTTTCTCCAATCATGTTCTGAGCGTCTGTTGCGAGAGAGGTGACTACCATGTGGACTTGGGAGGTCTCTGGCCTGTTAACAGGGGTAACAACACTCTTAATATGACAAGAAAATGAAACCTTCGTGGAAAATTTCTCAAGGTTTATAGGAGCCCATATCACCTGAGTAGATGGACACAAGTCTCTCCAATCATGTCCTGAGCGTATGTGGCTCTCGCGCTCTTCGACATCCTCCACTGGCTCGTATCCGGTGACGCGGCTGACGGAGGAGCGTGGGTGACTTTCCAAGACTCCGCTTCATCTTTCGCATGCGAGGGAGGTGACAACCATGGGGATTTGGGAGGCCTCTGGGCTGTTTGTAAATACTGTATGAACGAGCGAGTATTATTTATTCTTGTGTTATCTTATATAATGTATCTCTAACATGTCGAAAAAATCCAGGGAGTGAATCTTGAATGTTTCTAAACAGCTCTAAGTGAGAGGTCTTGCAAGTGAAAGACCAGCCAATATATACGGAGCGGTTTTGTTTTCAAGTTTAGTTATTTCCACATATTGCCCGTTATTATGTATCACCTAACAGATGCTGCGCATTGACCAAAGATGACCGCACCTTTGAATGAGGGTCATCTGACATTTCTTTAAATACATCTAGCTTAATGAAACAGACTGTTTCTTTTTTAATTTAATATGCTAGATGTTTTGTTATTAGTAGTTTAAAGCCATAATTCTAAAGTTCTAAAGTTAGGTGTGTTCAGTTGTAATATTTGTCACAGCAACTTCATGCCGCGGATGGTTGATAGGGTTAGTTGATAACTTCTGGTCTCACCTACAAACTTTATTAATCAAAATTTTACAAATCTCGCGCGATTCTTCAGAACTAGAAAATACATTTTTTTTTTATATCAGCCTTTGACTACCACTCGATCATAAACTTTTTTATTATTATAAAATCTTTATTGTGATAAAATTACAATCTGCCTTATTCGGCAATAAGTGATTGTGTTCAATGTTCTCATCCATACCATATTTACAATTTTTCATTCACTCGCTCATTCGTACAGTATTTACAAACACCCCAGAGGCCTCCCAAATCCACCCGGTTGTCACCTCCCTCGCATGCGAAAGAGAAATCGGAGTCTTGGGATGTCTCCCACGCTCCTCCATCAGCCGCGTCACCGGATACGAGCCAGTGGAGGCTGACCAAGTGCGCTCAGGGGATGATTAGAGAAATTGGCAATTGCCAGGGCTCCTTACTGTCATGCATTTATAGCAGGTCACGAGCCCACTGCCGCTTTAGTCTCCGTGGAGGATTATACACATGCGGTCTAAAAAGTTTGCAACCTCAAAATGAATATGGTAATAAAATAAATAAAAGCTAATGAAATAAAAGTTTTGTAATCGGAAACTTTTCAGACCACCCTCGTAGGGATGTGTGGCGCAGTGCTATCTATGACTGTGCTAGGGGATTAGCATTAGGATTGCTTGTTGAAAAGTCTATAATCGATACTATCATTGGCCTTCGACAAATACAAATAATTTTCGGCAAACAAATTGGTCCGTTAATAAACATACAGTTAATTGGTTACTTTCACTAATTTAATATACAAAGCAAACAATAAAAATAACAAACATTTGTCAATTAAATCAAAAAAGAGACAGCAAAGGTTGCTTAGTCATATTTATATTTAATTGGAACCTCATGATATGAATCTATTTTTGCTCTATGCATCTAGAATATGTATTGTTTCTGCATAATAGTTTTTTATTTGAACGTAGAATGTGCATCTTGGCAAATATATATATATTTTTTAAATATTCTTCTTCTTTAAATTATTTGTACGACTTGGAAGTCAACCTTGTGTTCTAGATACAAGTTCTAGAACCTTGTACTCTAGAAGGGTTCTAGAGTTTAGGGCTCTTTTTTGTGATGATTCCAACCATCATACCGATGAAGCTACTATGTTCTGTGTGGAATTTCGGAAGTCTCTCCTCTGCTGATTTTACGATAGTATAAACATCTTCTTGATAATTGCACTTTTGTCTTTTAAAGCAAAGTGTAACTAAAAGAAATCATCTGTTCTTGCTTAGAGGTCTTATGTTGACTGAAATAAAACGTCTTTCAACATGTCTCTGTTGAAAGGTCTCTGGAGTAGTTGATATTTATTCTGCCTATAAGGCAAGATATTTAAGATATTGGACAATATAATTATAGATGTTTCGTCAATCAATCAAAGTTCTTAAAATAAATCGATTCACTGAGGTTCGTTACAAAGTAAATCCTTGCATCTCTGGAATCTCTATTTTATTCTTCATTACAAGTCTTTTTTTACCATTTTGTTTTTGTTACATTACATTCATCACATGAAAGATCACAGTTAACGTGTTCTTTCATATTAATTTTTTTTTTTACTACATTCGAATTTTATTTTAACCTACACCTAATAATTATTATAAAATGTTTTTTTGAAATTTACTGTTTATTCATTACGATAAAGTTAACAAAATCAATTGGAAACTACCCTGTTCCCTTGTTTTTCTTTGGTCGTTGGCTTGTCCAATGATTCCTGCAGTGCTTTTTCTTGAAGCGGCCCCCTCCACTACCTTAATAGTGGAAATATTCTTTATTTCGTAGAATAATTATTATTCAATAATTTTAAAATAATCAATCACTATTCCCGTTCATAGTATTTTTTTCTCAAGAATAGGCGAGAACTAACCATTCCTTCTTCAACGCCACCTGCCTCACTCTCATTGGTAAGAGGTCACGTGTTCGGAATTTTAATGAATCAAAATTAAAATTACAGGTGGTAAATTTCAGAAAATCAAAAATCCAGGACATCTTACAATATATACACTTCATGAAATCAATTTTTTAAAAAAATAAGTAAGTTCTTTAAAAAGTGTTTATACATTTTGGAAAGGTTTCCAAATGATACACAATAATGGAACAATGATTTTAAAGATAATGTCATTCAGAGTTCTGAGGATGCCTGAATAGGCGAAACATCGACTCGTGGTGTAGCACCAATAGTAGAAGATATTTGAAGAGACTCAAAAGATTTTTTGAAAAAAATTAATTAGCACACTGGGTAAATATTAAATGAGCGTTTGCTCTTTAGAATATTAGAATCAGTATAATACGACTATCAAATAAAGAATAATCCCAAAACAATCAAATAATAAACGGTTCGACAGTTATAATTGGTACAGATAATTTTGTTAAAAATTGAGCAGATGGAATTTAATTTAGACGGTGAAACATGTCAACAGCATTTAGCCGGTCGTCAGGGGTTTAGCTTCGTGTGCGTTAGACAAACTGATGATTTAGTAAAGTGTTGCTAAAGCGACTCTAGACGGCTAAAGACGGACTTAAATCATTTAAGTATCTTTGAAGCTTTGAAGCAAGGGCTTTAAAGGGGTGCCAACGGATGGCTCGTAACCCTTTATAGACAACAGTGAATAATTGATTTAGAACCCCTGCTTTTGAGACAGGCCGTCGCAGAGGGGTGGCTTAATAATTACTTAATTCGATTTTAAACTGTCGCCTTTTATATAAAAATAAATAAAAATGTATATGGGGTATATTAAAATGTATGTTTGGTTTTGAAACATTCATTTTAGCCTAACAACTCTTGTTTCATCATCTCTAATTTAAAAAGAAAAACAATAATGACATTTTATACTCGTCACAGTGAGAGAGATGGGGCGTAAAAGCTTTAAACTGTCTCTTATTCTTTTTGGTAGGTGAATGTATAGGTATAGATCCAGCCACAAGTACGCACTAAACGTAAGCAGGATTCCCGTGTTTAGTGACTTCCTGCCTGGTCTGATAATTTAAGCCTCCTCTTTGACCTAGAGAAGTATTCCTTGAGGTTGGAGCGATAACCCAACCACAGATAAAATACTGCCAACCCCCGAAAACACCTGTCACCCCAAACCGGAATACCATATCCGACAGAACTCTACTTTTCTCACCCCTATAGCCTGTGTCTCCAAACAGCATTTATTTTTAGTTTCTAGTATTTATTGCATTATAGGCTATTTTATTTGCTCAATTTATTTCACATTACTTCCAACTACATCACAGTACGCACGTATGTGTAGATAAAGGACTAATAATTATAAAGTCTTTGTAAGAATTGGACAAGAGACTATCGTAGCGATAATGAGGTGACCTTCTATATGATTCACTTAGGTACCATTACGATCAACATTAGCTATAAAATAGTTTCCTATACTCAGATTATTCTTTGTGTTTGAGCATTCAAAGCGAGGAATGGAACACGTTTAGTCAAGCAATGAAAGAATCGTTAATCATCCATTGCTAAAGGTGATAATGAGGCAAGCATACATTACTTGAAGGCGCATCTGTAAGCATCCTGACAATGGTGAGACAACCAAATTAATTAAAAAGCGTCGAAAAGGTAGAAAAAGACAAAATCGCTTTACGAGAAAACCTGGCAATCCGTACTTAATTTCCTAATTCGAAGCTGAAATATTCCTTTTTTCATTAAAGAATATGGTGGGATCTCCCTGGTGATTATCGGACAGCTGTTGTCATCCTATGATGATTTCAATATGAGTACAGCTCTCCAAACCTGCGGCTGTTTCCCCCACTAGCTTATCTCCCCTCTCCGCCTGACGTCATAAGCTTTATTTGTACAAATATGGAAACAGATATTTTCTGGGCCAAGATGAGGGTAACTTTTAATTATTCGTAACTAAGAGTGGCTACAACATCATCCATGACAACCTTCATCAGCAGTCCATTACCTCCGGCCTACAACGTCATTTCTTCATAATACAATCTGGATGTTATAGTCTAGGAGGTAAAGACATATTTATTCAACTGACGAACATAAAGCTATATGCTTAATCGATAGTCCTTATTGAGTACAACTGGCATCGTCAAGTCTTGCTGTCCAAAGCGGACGCATTTCGGACTTAAAGTGGTCAAAGGTTCCATTCAACCGAAAGAAACACCTGTAATTTGTAAAACTGATTTGCTGACTGATTCAAGTGTGTTTTCAGAACTGACGCGCTCAAACATTTCAAATTTTTATTAATAGTTATTTAATTTGTTCCACCAACGTGCCGTAACAGACGATTGGCTGGTAACCAGTACAGAAACATAATACAAGTACATAGAAGAAAAAATTGAAACTCGTCAAAGCAAACTAAATGAAAATATCCATGATATAATTAAACAAAAATAGCCAATAGAATATGAAAAAAAACTACATAAACATTATTTGATAGAATGAAAAAATATATAAATAAGAAAATAATAATGATTATGCAGAAAATAAATGAATAAATGAAAATCGATTAAAAATAAAAAATCTCGGGCAGATACATACCTAAGCTAAATAAAATTTTGTAACTGTGAGGGGTATTTTTAGTAATTTACATGATTTCAAAATTTAGTAAGGAAAAATTTGCTGTTCTAGCGCTATGATTTCGTGCCCATTGTTCACGGCTAGAAGGTGAATTACTAAACTGTGGATTACTTGACAACCTCTTCACCCCATCTGTATTCACGGCCTGCTCTAATGCCATGGCTTCCGGCATCCGGGTGAAGTCATTTGAAGTTTTTGGACTCCCAGACCACCATTTTTACAATCCTCGCAATCCTGGGTGCGTTTCGTCATTAAAATATTTCATAAACCTCATGTAGAAGCAGTAAATCTGTGGAGTTTTTTCCTGTTCCCCTCGAAGAGAAGCCTCGTTGAATTCTTTCTATTGATCCAATATTGTTTCCAAATCGTTTCAAATTTACTTTTTAATAATATTTCGAAATCGATAACACAGCTGTCACAAATTTCTTTGCCTGTCCTTGCCAAAAATAAGTTGATATGGAGGCCCTTAAATGCCACAGAGAGATTTTGGTGAAGACGTTTCCAACGATTGTAGTTTTTCGTTCTGATAAAATCGTTTAGTGAATCTAATAAATTTTATTCTAATTGAGTAGTACGTAAGTGAGCAGACATTCATCAATGAATTAACCGATAGCCTTGAAAAACGCAATGACAAGGTAAAATTCTCCAATTTGAATAAATTATTATTAAAACAACTTTATTATGGTAAAATTACAATCTGCCTAATTGGCAATAAGTAATTGTGATAAATGATCTCATTCATACCATATTTACAATTTTTCATTCATTCACTGATTTATACAGTATTTACAAACAGCTCAGAAACCTGCCAAATCCACATGTTTGTCACCTGCCTCGCATGCGAAAGATTAGATTCTTGGGAAGTCCACCCACGCTCCTCCGTCAGCGGATACGAGGCAGCGGAGGCTGACCACAGCGCAAGAGACGCTCAGGACATGAATGGAGAAACTGGCCATTGCCAGGACTCCCACTGTTACGCATTTATAGCAGGTCACGAGAATTTAAATAAATTAATCTTTAAAACGTTCTTACTCGCGTTGAATACAATAAGCAATTTTCGCGTGTCTGTGAGATTGTGAGGTACTAACAGAGTATAAAGGTCTACAGGTGCCATCCTTGGTTTTTTATGGTTCAAGTATTTCAGGCTGATATTCTAAAGCCGGTTTCCTTTTTCTTTGTGTGTTGCATTGAGGAGGAATTACTTTTTCACAAGATCATTCAATGTATCTTCACTCTAAAAAGTATCAACGAATCGGTCAAAATTGTCCCATCCGACCACAGTATTTAGTTCAGGACACGTAAGAATAAGTACAGGTGGAGAAACTTCATCGCACAATGAGGTTTCTATTTCTTCGAAATAGTTGCAACTAGCTATACTCGTATGTCCGAATCGGTTTAATACATTTACCACTTATTTGATAGGCTCTTCGCCCCTAAATCTAATTTCAATCGAAAGTATGAATATTTTATTTCTTGCCGCAAACAAGATGTCTTGGGCTATCGACTGCACAATGCGCGTTTTTTTGTCTTTTGAAACCAGTAGCCCCGATTACAGCGGTTAAAAAATTCTTAATGAAAAAGAGCTTAAGGAATTTCGATATTTCCAGTATTAAGATTACCGCGAGCGAGGGTAAATCAGGGCATTCATAATAACATTTCTAAGTTGGAGTGGAACTGAATTAAGGCTGATATGAGTGGTATTCATTATTGTTGGTAATAATTCTTCGGTAGTCATAGAGCTATAAAGTATATTATTACTTAATTATTATCGGTTTACCCTCGTGGGTAGCTGATGGTAAGGTACGCAGTATGAGTGGTCCCCCCCCCCTTAAAAAGAATCATCACTAATCTGTCTCGCCCTCTAGAGAGAAGTTTTAAGCCTGCTACTGCTCCTCACCGGAGGGTGGAAAGATTGCTCTAAGACTAAGAACTAAACAGACGCTTTGGACAACTGTACAGACTACTTCAAAGGACATCCCATCCCTCAATAGAAAACAAATTACTAAACTACAAAGTTATACTTAAGCCAATCAGGACATACGGAATAGAGCTATGGGGGACAGCAAAAAAGTCGAACATCAAGCGTATCCAATCCTTTCAATCAAAAGTCCTGAGAACAATAGTAAATGCCCCTTATTACGCCAGTAACAAAACCCTTCATAACGATCTTAATATACCTTACATTCTTGAACTCATCCCTTCCAAGTTCATGAAATTCCATAGTTACCTATCCAACCACCCTAATCACCTAGCACAGTCATTGCACTGCACCACTCATCCCGAAACCCTCCTCTGAGACAAAAACGGCAGTGGCCTCGTGAACTGCTATAAATGCGTAGAAACAGTGGGAGTCCTGGCAATGGTCAGTTTCTCCAATCATGTCCTGAGCGTCTGTGGCTCTCGTGCACTTGGTCAGCCTTCGCTGGTTACTATCCAGTGACGCGGCTGACTGAGGAGCGTGGGGGACTTCCCAAGACTCCGCTTCTTCTTTCCCATGCGAGGGTGGTGACAACCATGTGGAGTTGGGAGGTCTCTGGGCTGTTTGTAAATACGGTACGAATGAAACTTACAAGTATGATGTGAATGAAAACATTTATCACAATTACTTATTGCCCAATGAGGCAGATTGTAATTGTATTATAATAAAGTTGTTGTTGAATAAACGTATTAATTAATTTTGGGAATTTAATTTAATTTGGAAACACTTTCTTTAATTTTGTTTACAAATGTTGTGTACTGCACGTAAAACTGGCATAGTGTTCTTGTTGTTTCAACTCCATGCATGTATTCGGATTTAACCAGATATTTCATTCTTTCAAATAATTTTACTGTGTTAAGTGTTTCCAATACGGTTAAATCGGTTCAAACAAAATTGGTTTTATGCCGCTGTATTGGAAACGCCCTTGCTTGTGTCGTCTCGCCTGGTTTTACTCGCCTTGCTCTGTTGAATATCTTTTATTAAATCGTGCCCGTTTACCGCTCAGTTGAATGGAACTCAAACATTCAAAATGTTTGAGAGCGTAACTTTATAAAAACACTCGAATTGCAAGTTAGTTATTTATGGTAATTTAAGCAGATATTTAATTCTTTTAAATGATTTTATTTTACTATGTTTCCAATACGGTTGTACAATAACTTATTACCAGAAGTTAAATAGATTTGCATTTCTATTATAATACATTATGAACCAGAGTGTAGGGTAATTTACATATATAGTTAGCGGTCGCTACACTGGGTGTAATTTAATATTTGCACACATTGGAAGAGTTTACATTTCAGTTGAATCGAACCTCAAAAGTTGACCACTATCGTTTAAGGATATGGGTAACGTTCGATCTTTTGAATGTTATCTATTGTTTTTTGTTTGTTTGGATACATTTCTATTGTTCCTTGCTGTTATTCCTAGAGGACAATGTCCCAGAATAAAGTTGTTTTTTTTAAACATTTATATAACTTATAACGTATTTCATATTTTTATTTACGACTTATTTATTTAAAACGCTTATACTTATATAAATAATTAAATAATTATATATTATACTTATATAAAGCAGTTGAACTGAACGTCACAACAATAACTATTATAATAAGAAGCAAGGTTTCAGCCGTCAATACACAATATTAACTGAGAGATTTCAATATCTTGCGCTAGCGAAACTGACCAGGAACTCGTGATTGGTTCGAAAGTTTAAAAAGTAAAAAGTATTATAAGATTCAAGTCAACTCTTTGGTAAGCTTATTTATTCTCATACTCATTACAGTATAAAAATTTTCATATGTTTTTAAATTTGGTTTTTTTTTTTAAAACATTTGTATAACTTATAACGTATTTCATATTTTTATTTACGACTTATTTATTTAAAACGCTATTTTTTGTGTTTGTTGTGTATTATATGGGACTGGACACATTAAAAAATATTATAAAATAAAACTATATTATAGTGATCATATTCAACCGTGAAGACCCGGTACCTTCGGAAGATCGCTCTGGGTTTATAAGCCAAGTCGTAGAATGTGTGATGTATGTGGGCAGAAAGTAGGGACAACTTAAAACTAGATGATAAGAACACACAAGATGCAGAAATATTGCATTCATCTTACATATTCGCTATTCTGGCCACTTTAAAACTCATCGTATTCAAAAACTTATACAAAGCAGTTGAACTGAACGTCACAACAATAACTATTATAATAAGCAGCAAGGTTTCAGCCGTCAATACACAATATTAACTGAGAGATTTCAATATCTTGCGCTAGCGAAACTGACCAGGAACTCCTCGTGATTGGTTCGAAACTTTAAAAAGTAAAAAGTATTATAAGATTCAAGTCAACTCTTTTTAAGCTTATTTATTCTCATACTCATCACAGTATAAACATTTTCATATGTTTTTAAATTTAGTTTTTTTTTTTTTCATTTATACAACTTATAACGGATTTCATATTTTTATTTACGACTGCGGTAAGTAAAAATATTTATCTTAGCAACATCACTGTATATATATATATATATATATATATTTATTTTTTTTAGACTACCGTTTGTGAGCCTATGTATTAATTGATTTGAATAAGGAGTGGAACGAAATACTAATTCAAAGCTAAATTGGATAAGGAAAAGGTAAGGAAATAAAATACTAATTTGCCAAAGAAGTACGGTAATTAAACTTATCTTAACTACACCATTACTTACATTTCATATTAGCATTTATATATATGTGTGTGTGTGTGTATATATTTATATATATATATATATTATGTATATATTTATTTATTAGATCTACGTCGCGAATAAATATGATTTCGTTTACGTGTCCTACTCCTGGATGTAGTAGAGGGATTATGGCGTTTTTTAGAATGTTATTCCTACGAATGTTGAATGCCATATTTCCTGCAGGACACGTCACTCCTCCACCATCAAGGGAACGGCCACGAAGACCCATTAGAAGACGGCGACAAATACGCCGACCGAGGAGGATCCACAGCCGATGCCATTCCTTTTAAAAATCATGTTACGGTCTTTATGGAAAAACAATTCAGGAAACAGGGTAAGAAAAAAAAAAAAAAAAAAAAATAAATAAATAAATAAAAAAAAAAAAAAAAAAAAAAAAAAAAAAAAAAAAAAAATTAAAAAAAAAAAAAAAAAAATTAAAAAAAAATAAATAAAAAAAAATAAATAAAAAAAAAATAAAAATAAAGAATAAAAAAAAAAAAAAAAAAAAATTAAAAAAAGAATAAAAAAATTAAAAAAAAAATAAATAAAAGAAAAAATAAAAAAAAATAAAAAAAATAAAAAAAAGAATAAAAAAAAAGAAAAAAAAAGAATAAAAAAAAAAAAAACCTCTCCTCTATCTTTACCTTGACGTGGTGAGAGGGCTTGAGTGTTGCGGTGAACCGGAGAGCCAACCCAGCACACAGTGGGTTGAATCGGAAATCTAAGTGGACCAAAAAGTCCTATCTCGTGTGAAAACTGCCCGGTTAGTAACAAAATTGGGTAATTTATGAATGGGGTGCAGGTAATGCAATGCGAATATAAAAAAAACCGATCATTTACATATTAAGTAAAATCGATTCTCGATTCAACACACTACTATTGCACTTCAAAAATAATAATTCGTAAATTATTTGAAATTCGTAATCTACGGCCCGTAAAACCATGAATCAGCCAATATCGGTATAAATCGGACAGTTTAGAAACGAGATTCGACTTTTGTCCTTCTAGATTTGCGATTCAGCGGATTCTTGCTCAAAGCAGGCTCACCGGCGCTGGACTGGCATCTGGCGAGCTTCCAGACGAATGAAGATAGTATCTAATCGTGTAATAGAGAGTTTCGTTCGAAATCGGATGAAAAAAAGATTTTAGATTTTCATCACATTTAATAATGGACGAAGTTCAACATATAAGTAAGAGCGTTTAATGTTTTATTAACGCATATTAAAAGTGAAATTTATAAACAACTAACAATCATAATAAATCAGATGTTTATTTATTAATGAAAACTTTCCTTCTTCTTTATGATGTTATTTCCTAATAGATGCAAAACACCCATCTAAATTAATAACCGTAAACTCGCTGTAATTATCATTTATTAATCGTATATTATTATTACTGACAAATCTATAATATTAATTGTTACAAAGTCCAGATATAACGTTAAAAAGAAGAATAACAAACATGATAGAAAAATACAATTAACATATGCAGCAGATATTAAAGCATCATAAAAATTTTCAGACCATTTCCCAACAAAACACCCATTCACATCTAATTCATTGACTAACTGTGAGCTCAACTAACTGTATTCATAATTTATTAAGTATATATTAACATAACCAAAGAAATATTAAACTTTGATTTGTTCTGGTTTTTGAATACTTTGAATGCAATAGCAAGCAACTTGAAAAGAAAATGTTAATGAACTGTCATAAAATAAATTGATAGTAGTATTTGACGCAATGTCAATAGTAACAATGTAATCACACAGCATCCATACCTAAAAGAGATCAAAATCATCAACAATTATAAACTCAAGAGTACCGGAACACTGTAAATCAGATGACAACTGGTTTATACTCAGTCAGTTACTTTATTAATAATACTTTGTAATCTGATAAAGTTTGTAATCTTTACTTTGTATACATTGTAATAATACTTTGTAATCTTTGTAACAAATTGTACGTTGTGCATTTCTTTTGCAGCAGACTCTAGCACAGAGCTGGAGTCTGTGATGACTTTTTGGGTATTAGAACCATTCTACAAACATTAAAAGATGACTTGAAGGAGAGTCGTTACCTATTCTAAACAAGACTCCCACAGCTTAGGTCTTAAAGATAAAATAACCCTTTATGCAGCATAAACATTAATTATTAAATCGGCAGGAACAAACCCCCACCCATCATCTTATAGACACAGTAAATGCTTGAAAACAGTGGAGCTAACGTCTCTCTAAAGTGTACCTAACTTTAAATTGTGGCTAAAACTTAATTGTGATTTGTGGCTTACTCGCATAGACCTGCGACTTAAGAAAACCCCACAAGAAAAAGTCTAACGGGGTCAAATCGCACAATCTCGGTGGCTAGTTCACATCACCTCCTCGCGAGATGACCATGCCCTCAAATCGCACGTGCAGAATGTCCAAATTGACATGAGCTGTGTGACACGTAGCACCGTCCTGTTGAAACCACATGTCGTTGGTGTCCATATCATCCAATTCAGGCCAAAATAAGTTGGTAATCATCGACCTATAGCGCTCGCCGTTGACGGTGATGGCCTGGCCAACGTCGTTTTCAAAGAAATATGGTCCGATGACGCCGCCAGCCCAAAATCCACACCAAACAGTGACTTTTTCGGGATGCATTGGACATTCTTAGATCTCATGTGGATTTATAACGTCCCAAATTCGACAATTTTGTTTGTTGACGTACCCATTCATTCAGAAATGGGCCTCACCACTGAAGATGATTTTTCTGGGCTACAGGGCCCATTCAGCGAACACACGTCGTCATCTATGGTCGTTTACCTTCAGCTCCTGGGTCAGTTGAATTTTTAACGCGTGCAGGCCCAAGCCACGACGCAAAATTCGCCAAGTTGTGGTCTGCGAAAGACAGAGTTCTTGCGAGCGACGCGAAATCGACTGCTTCGGATTCTCCTGCACACTATCACGGACAACGGCGATATTTTAGGCAGATCTTGCGTTTCGTCGAATTACGAGTGTTGGTTGATTGTTCACTGAACCAGTGGGCTCAAATTTATCCACCACACTGTGAATAGTCCTCTCGGTAGGACTGTTATGGCAACCACGGAACGTTGCCCGAACAGAACACCCATATTGATAAAACAATTTTATCATTTACACCTGTTATTGAACGCTATATCCGTCCTTGGTAATTTGGCAAAACAGACTGAATAAATTACAGCCCATTCGACAGATGCAGCTTCAACAATATGGCCGCTATCAACTGTCAAAGTTCAAAAGTCCCTATTGGAAGACGCTATATATTGCGTGTTGTAATATTCAGTGAGAGCGTAGTCATCTATATCATATACATACTAAACTGTTAAGTTGCTTAAACCTTGTTATAAAGTATGCGTGTATTGTTTTTTAAAAAAAAAGTAATAAAGGTTTGTTATTATTATTTTGTTAGAGATACTTTTAACTCCGAAAAATAAATCATAATTTTATATCCGTATGGTTCGTTACAGAATTCACCAGCTTTTATTTGTTTGACAGATTTTTTAAACGTTATCTGAACGTCACAGCAGTTTTCCTACTAGTTTGGGACACCAGGTGCTGTTTTTCTTTGCGATAATTTTACTCTACTCTAAATCGAATTTCCAACTTATTCTGGCAATGCCTGATTATATTCGCTCTCCTTTCCACACCGTGGAACCATTTCGTTCTTCAACTATATGATTTATGATCCCTCCAAACCCGTTTCAAAGTAAGGCCTCTGCCTCCAAGGTTTGACTATGATTGAGCGAGCCATGGCTATCATTAGCTATACATCAAGCCGTGTATGGTAATCACTCGCACTTCCGGCGACTTGGCTACCGCCGAAAGACGCTAACCGGCGGTGTTTTCAAGATGAGTGTTATCTTCTTAAGTACTGATTTACGATGCCTTATAACCATGATTATGGCCCTTAATATATGTCTGTAATTGATATAATAGAGCGGACATGTTGTAACGGCGATGGAATGCAAAGAAGATACGCCCGGTGAGAAGTTTTGATTGCGGTGAAGGACACGTGAAGAGGCAGGAGAATTCTCATTTTCTTGACGAGATCGGAGCCTGACTTTTTTTGTTTGCCAAAAGTCTTCGTAGAAGCAATCCAAAACAAACCAAAGCTGAAATTCTGGATATAATTTAAAATATACCAACCTGCAGTATTTCATTTCTGCCATTTAATATGTTGAGATCGCGGAGCCAAGTTAGCTATTTGACCTTGAAATCCTCGATTCTCCAAAATTTCCGCCGGATTCAATATGTTTGCAAGTTTGAAGACGTCCAGCAGCAGCCCCGACAAAATGTGAATTGTGGAAATAAAAGACAGAAAAAGAAAAAAGGAAAGTATGGTCGCAAACGAAAGTAATGAATAAGGAAGAAATCGCCGAAGACGAGCTGAAATAAAAACCAATCATTCATAGAAATTACGAACTCACCATCACAGTTGAAAAATAAGTTACCTTTCTTGCCATCAAAATATTGGCCAGACTTCCAATTGATATTACCACCTATATGCCAGAAAGAAATTGTTACACTAAATCAATTTTAAATATAAATGGAGAAACTGAATAAAAACAAATATTAAAGTAAAACAAAATAAATCTTTATTCACTAAACTTAATACTAAAATTAATAATAATTCATTAATAATAAAATAAAACAAATGATAATCGTTTGTTAGTTTACAAATGAGAGAGGGAGAGAGAGAGAGAGAGAGAGAGAGAGAGAGAGAGAGAGAGAGAGAGAGAGAGAGAGAGAGAGAGAGAGAGAGAGAGAGAGAGAGAGAGAGAGAGAGAGAGAGAGAGAGAGAACTTCGTATAAATCAACGCTGATAAAAAAAAACTAACCGTCCCCCCCCCAGCTAACAACTGATATTTTCCACAATCCACCCATCGCTGATGCGCTCCACAAATACAAAAAGGAAGTAGAGGGATGTGACAAATGCCCAGGGATATATATATATATGTAAGACAATTATTGAAGGTGGGGTGAATAAACTGAAATCAGTTTCTCTGTAAACAAAGTTAGCAATTTTATTCACTATATATTATATTATAACAATTATTAATATTGATTTACACAATCTTACCTGTAAACAAAGAAACGACAATTACAGTTTCTAGCTATCAATTCTCTATTTACACTATTTTATTTTACACACTATTTACATGTTCTGTTATCTCACATAACCTTCTCTATCTGATAACTGATGCTCCATCTGGTGGGGGCCAGTGGAAGCAGCACGGCAAATTCAAATGAAAGAGAGATCACTTTCATTACATATATATATATATATATATATATGTAAAGAAAGTAAGCTTTCTTCAATTGAATTAGCAGCGCTTTGTTATCACGCGCGTGCTTCAGTTGGCTACCACTAGGTGGAGCTAGCGACATATGACCAGGAGGTTTTTAAAAGGCTTTCCAGTGTAAACAATTAAGTAAAGTGCAAACAGTCATAACAATAAACTGTAATTGTTGTTTCTTTTGTTTTACAGGTATGAATTAAGATTTTATTTGTAATAGTTGTAAACTAATTATCAATTAAATAAACTTTTGTTTTACAGAGAAACAGATTACTTATTGTTATAATAAGAAGACCTAGCAACTCTTATAAAACAACAATTTGTTTATGATGTCAAAACTGCACTTTGAATTTACGGTAGTGACTTCACCAAAAGACAGTAAAGCCAATGCAATTGCCATCACCTCAATTGGTACAGAAGATGGAAGAAGATATACATTGCCAGAAGAATTCAAATATATGGAAGATCATGTGGAGTTGAAAAAGACAAGTAAGTACACAAAGTTAGTTAATTCATTAAACAGAAGAAATCAGATAAGAAGAGTGTGGATTACAATGACAAAAGAATTAGAGGGCACATACATAGATGAAGATGGAAATCTGCAATTTAAAGATCAATATTTAGAGGAAATAAATGAGGAAAGTACAAACAAAACACATGATCATAGTCTAAAGGAAATACTAGAGAAACTGATAGAAACAACACAGAAGATAGATAACGAGAAAGACTTAAAAAAAATATCAGAAAAACTTCTCATAGAAACATTTTCAAGCAAAAATACTAATGCTAAACAGTGGATAGAAAGCTTTGAAAAAGAGTGTTCTAGATTTCAAATAGATAAAAGTGAGGAAAAAATTGAACTAATGAAACTATTTTTGGATAAACCAAGTTTAGACTGGCACTCTTCCACACTCATAAGACTAACAATAAATGCTGGTTGGTCTGAATGGAAAACAAGATTCTTAAAATGTTTCACAGATAATGGATGGAATAATATAACCTATGCACTATCATTTAAATATCGAGAAGGTTCGTTAACGGATTATGCTTTGAGGAAAGAGAAACTTTTGATAGATTTTAACAAAGATATGGATATAAAGTCACTTATAGCATTAATAGCAGTAGGGTTACCAGAATTTATATTGAATAGAATAAACAAGGAAAAATTAAAAGAAACTACAGACTTATTTAATGAATTGAGACAACTTGAATGTTTAGTAAATAAAAAAAATTTTCAAAAAAAACCTACATTAGATTCTCAAAAGAAATATGAAGTAAAGATACCTTGTAAAACGTGTGGAGATTTAGGTAAAGGTGTGAGATACCACCCAAAAGATAAATGCTGGTTCCAAAAACATGAAGAAAGTAGAGAAAAGAACACTACACCAAAAAAAGTAAATAACAATTCTATCCTAGATGTAGAAATATATAATGAATCAAAAAACGAGTAAACACACCACTAATTAAATTAAACATTGTATTGGAAGATAAGATAAAAATAGAAGGGATCTATGACTCAGGATCTCAAGTTTCATTAATTAATAAAAGATTAATAAAAACTATAAAAAATAATAATATAGATAAGAACAAAATACAATTAAAAACAATTAGTGGTGTGGCACTCACAAAGGGATTAGCAAGAATAAAATTAAAAATTTTCAATATTGAAAAAGAAGTAGATGTATTTATTGTAGAAAATGAGACTTTTCATGATTTTTTGATAGGCCTAGACATAATAAAGGAATTTAAATTAAGGCAAGACGAAAATCTAAATATAAGCCAAAAACAATCGCAAAGAAAAGATATAATAGAAATAAATTTTAATGAACATATTAAAGAGAAAGATTTTAAAATAAATTTAGATCATTTAGATAATGAAAAAAAATTCAAAATAGAACAATTGATAGAAGAATATAAAACAATATTTGCTAAAGACAAGTATGATATAGGGACTGTGAAAGATTATGAAGCAAGAATAGATCTCTTGATGGAAAAATTTTGTAGTAAAAGACCATATAGATGCACAATCGAAGACAGAAAAGAAATAGAACAGCAAGTGGCAAAACTATTAGAAAAAAATTTAATTGAAGAATCGTATAGTCCATTTGCTGCACCAGTGACCCTTGCATTAAAAAAGGGTGAAGGAAAAACCAGATTATGTGTCGATTTTAGAGATCTGAACAAGATTGTCACAACCCAGGCCCAACCTTTTCCGCTAATTGATGATTTAATAATTAAAGCTAGAAATTGTAAATATTTTACATCACTGGACATCAATTCAGCATTTTGGTCAATACCACTAAGGATAGAAGATAGAAAAAAAACAGGCTTTATAACCCAAGAAGGACACTATCAATGGACTTGCCTACCATTCGGTTTAAAAACAGCACCAGCAATCTTCCAAAGAATTTTATCAAGTATACTAAGAAAAAATAATCTAAAGAACTTTACAGAAAATTATATAGATGACATATTAATATTTTCAGAGACTTTTGAAGATCATATCATGCATATCAAACAAGTTTTAGAAGCCATAATAAAAGAAGGATTCAGATTAAAATTAAAAAAATGCACGTTCGCATCAAAATCAATTAAATATCTCGGACATATAATAGAAAATAATACAGTAAGACCAATTAAAGACAATTTAGTATCAATACTCAATTTTCCGACTCCAAAAACGCAGAAGAACGTTAGACAATTTCTAGGTAAAATAAATTTCTATCACAAATATATACCAAAAATCTCAACAATACTAGATCCACTACATAGATTGTTAAGAAAAGATATAAAATATAATTGGTCTGAAGATTGTGAAAAATCATTCACAGAGATAAAAAAATTATTGTGCTCTCAACCAGTCCTAGAAATATTCGATAAAGATTTACCTATTAAGATATTTACAGATGCTTCAATAGAAGGTATAGGTGCAATACTGAAACAAACCCAACAAGATGGAAAAGAAAAACCAGTAGCCTATTTCTCAAAAAAATTAAATGAGTCGCAAAAAAGAAAAAAAGCTATATATTTGGAATGCTTAGCAATAAAGGAAGCGATAAATTATTGGGAATACTGGTTAATTGGAAGAAGATTTGAAGTTTATTCAGACCATAAACCGTTAGAAAACCTTAATATAAAATCAAGAACAGACGAGGAACTAGGTGACTTAACATATTATTTGTCTCAATTTGACTTCAAAATTACATATATACCAGGGAAATTCAATATTGAAGCAGACTGTCTTAGTAGAAATCCGGTATTAGAGTCAAAAGATAATACCCAAGAAATATTAAAAATAGTAAACATGATCCAACTACAAGAAATAATTAAAGATCAAAATGAAAATACAGCATTAGGAGAACTTAAGAAAAAAAGTACAGATAAAAATGGTATAATCTATAAACAAATTAAAAACAAAAAGAAGATAGTTTTATCAGAAAAATTAAGCATTAAATTAATATGAGATACACATATAGACTGGTGTCACATCGGAATAAGGCAAATGATAAACAGAATATGTCCTTATTACACTTCAAAAAAATTAATAAAAAACATTCAGAATATATGCAGAACTTGCGAAATTTGTAAAAAGAATAAATCTAGAGGTCAAGCAAAATATGGATTAATGTCTCAATTAGGACCAGCAACAAAGCCGTATGAGATAGTGTCGATTGATACGATCGGTGGATTTGGTGGTCGAAGATCAACGAAAAGATACCTCCATCTTCTAGTTGATCACTATACAAGATACGCACATATATTAACTTCAAAAACTCAAGCTGCAAGTGATTTTATAAAAATAGTCCAAAATACATTAGAAATGAACAAGATAGGTACAATATTAACAGACCAATATCCAGGACTAAATTCTAAAGAATTCAAAAATTACCTAAAAGAACAAGATATCAGACTCATTTATACAGCCTTAAATGCACCATTTTCAAACGGCATAAATGAAAGATTAAATCAAACAATAATTAATAAAATAAGATGTAGAATCAATGAATCTAAAGAAAAGAAAGCTTGGACAACAATAGCAAGAGAATGTGTTGACAAATATAACATAACAGAACACTCAGTTACAGGTTTTACACCTAAATATTTACTAGATGGTACTAACACAAGTATGCTACCTGAGGAACTAAGGAAACTAACACATGCAGAGGTTTGGAAAGAAGATAGAAAATTAGCTCTAGATAACACTATAAAATCACATGAATACAATAAGAAATTATTTGACAAAAACAGAAAGGAAAGGGAATTCAATACAGGTGATTTAGTATATATTGAAAACGGACATAGATTAAATAGGAAAAAACTAGATGAACTTAGGGTTGGACCATTCAAAATTGCAGAGAAAATATCAAATACTATATTTAAAATCAAAACTGAAAAAAGAAACGAAGACACAGGATTATTCCACATAACAAAACTGATACCAGCAGAATAAACATTATATAATAAAAATTCTCACGAGAATTTTCACAGTGGGAGGGGGAGATGTAAAGAAAGTAAGCTTTCTTCAATTGAATTAGCAGCGCTTTGTTATCACGCGCGTGCTTCAGTTGGCTACCACTAGGTGGAGCTAGCGACATATGACCAGGAGGTTTTTAAAAGGCTTTCCAGTGTAAACAATTAAGTAAAGTGCAAACAGTCATAACAATAAACTGTAATTGTTGTTTCTTTTGTTTTACAGGTATGAATTAAGATTTTATTTGTAATAGTTGTAAACTAATTATCAATTAAATAAACTTTTGTTTTACAGAGAAACAGATTACTTATTGTTATAATAAGAAGACCTAGCAACTCTTATATATATATATATATATATAAGTTAATGTTTATTGAATTACAAGCTAAGAAAGGTTGGTAATAAGAACACGTAGAACGTTATAACAAGACTGCTTTATTTAGACCAAGATACCTCTATCTATAGGAATTACCTGTAAACATATACAGATAACATATGTTTCGGGATTAAGGCTGGGCACTAGCGGCGCCTGGACTTAACTCCCCCCCACCAGTTTACGAACACCCATTCGCAAACTTTGAAGTCCAACACTCGGACGTCTTAGTCCATTCAAATGATGCTCCGCTAATGTTACAAAGGAGCAAAGGCCAGCCCCGCCCGTACACAGCCTGTAATCCCTCACATTAAGCTCTAATCCTATAAAACGTAAAAACCAACTGTCACTTGTAAACAAAAAACATAAAAGAAAACTTTGACTTTTAAAAAAAAAACAATACTTCTGTGGGAAAAATCACATAACTATAACTATTTACAATGTTCCTTGCGTGTATGCTGCGAGGACACTCCAGCTCATTCCTGATCTACAACCTCCCCCCCTGGTGGAAGCTTTAACTGTTCTATGTGGACATTTCGCCGCTTCTTAGGGGGTCGTATACTCTCAATTGTCACGACGTTGTGTTCCCTAATCACGACCACTTTAAATGGGCCCTCATATCGCACCAGCTCTTTGCTCCTATTTGACCCTAGTTTTTTATAGACGATAGTCCCGATTTTAAGTTCCCCCATTCGATCCCGGACTTTGAGGTTTTCCCGTTCCACTCGTCTCGCTTTGTTCCTCGTTATCCTTTCTCGGACTTTGTCGCATATTTTCCTCAAACCGACAGTATTACTCGCCATTTTCTCCGCCATTCCCTTGTCTGCTACCGTCTTTGCCCCATTTCTCCGTCTTTCGCGCAGCCCAAAGAGGATTTCGAACGGGGAGAACCCCGTCGCGGTGTGGATCGAATGATTGTGAGCGGCCACCGCCTTCGGCATTGCCTCATTCGCTGGCAGACCCTTTTCCGCGTGATATACCCGCAGGTGGTCACTCAGGGTGCTGTGCAATCTTTCTATCCCTCCTCTACTCTTAGGGTGCCCTGGGGTATTAAGATGCCAAGAGACATCGAGAGTCTTCATTTCTTTTCGGATGTTGGCATTGTCAAATTCTCTGCCCCCATCCGACGAGATCCGGTCTGCTACTCCGTAAAACTGGAACCAGGTATTTAATGCCAGCATTACCGCGTCTGATGACCGATCTTGCACCGGGTGCGCCATGGCCACTTTGCTAAAGCTGTCGATTGTGGTAACCCACTTATACCCCCTCCAAGTGAAGGTATCCACTTGTAAGTCACTCAACGGTGTCTCGGCGGTGGGCGATTCTTCTTGTCGCCCCCGTGGCGGATGTCTGTCATACTTCGTAGTGAGACAAACTGCACATGCCCCTATCATTTCTTGTATGCTCTTTTTCATTCCCCACCAAAAGTACCTCCGCCGCAACGCTTGCAACGTTTCCTGAACTCCACGGTGGTTCGTTTTTCCTTGGTGATAGGCCAGCGTCACTTCCAGCTGCTGTTCTCTGTCTTTGAGTGTCTCCACCATCGACGTGCACCGAATAAATATCCTATCCACTCCAAGTTGTTCCGTTCGCCAGAGTCTACGAATTTTCTCCCAAATAGTGGCATTCCCTACAAATGCATGATGGGTCTTTCCGGGTTCCGAGGCATCTTTCAATGCACGGCAAATTTGGTCGTTCCTAACCCCTGGTGGCGACCAAATCGTCGCGATTTTACTTCTCCCATAACTGTCATATGCGATTTGCAGCCGCCCTGAGGTCTTGGATTTCCAAATGATCTGCCGTCTTTTGTCGTTCACGATCCCTTCTGTTACTTCCATTTCAACAGGTCTTTCGGCGGCGGAACCTTCCTCTTCAAGGGTTTCCTCACCTTCGCTATCTCCTCGCGTACCGAGGCTTCCATCCTCCCCGGGTGTCCATTCCCGGAGAAACTGTTGGATTTCCCCGGATGGTTCCCCTTCTTCCAATGCATTCACAGTAATGGCTCTGGACAGCCAGTCTGCCACTACGTTCTCTTTCCCGGGTTTATATATGATCTCCATATTGTACTGGGACAAAAACTCTTTCCACCTCGTGACCCGCGCCGAGGACTCCTTTAACTTTCCTACCCATTGTAGGGGTCTGTGGTCGGTGTGAACACGGAATTTTCTGCCGAAGACATATGGGCGGAAATGGTCTATAGCCCAGACGATACCTAGGAGCTCTCTCTCTAGAGCACTATACCGCGCTTCCGTTTCTGTGAGCCGTCGACTAGCGTACGCCACCGGGCGCTCCCCACCGTCTCTCTCCTGCGACAACACTGCCCCCAGTGCGTATTCGCTGGCATCAGTGGTGATTGTGAAGGGATGTTGGAAATCGGGAAATGCTAATATCGGTTCCTCTTGTAAGCTAGACATACATTTCCGGATGTTCTGCTCCATGATTGGGGTAATTACCACCCTCGCTCCCTTTCGCAGTAAATTATTAATAGGCACCAGGTATGCCGCCATGTCCGGCACAAATCTTCTGTAATAATTAAGCGTCCCCAGAAGTCGACGGATCCCCTTTACATCTGTGGGCACCACCATCCTTCTAATCGCCTCGACCTTCGTAGAGTCTGGCTTAACCCCCTCCTGTGAGATGGTGTGGCCCAAAAAATTGATTTTTTTCTTCCCCAACAGAGACTTCTCCATGGACAATTTTAATCCGAATTCACGGACTCTTTGAAATACACTTCTTAGGTGCTCAACGTGCTCTGCCTCCGTTCTGCTGAAAACTAACAGATCGTCCATGTAGACCTGGCATACCGCTTCGTCTATTCCCCTCAAAAATTCATCCATTAGGCGTTGAAAGGTAATCGGGGCGTTTTTCAGTCCAAATGGCATCCTGGTAAATTGATAATGCCCCCTCTCAAATGTAAAGGCCGTTTTGTCTTGGTCGTTCGCACTCATCTTGATCTGGTGATAGCCTGCCTTTAGATCTAGGGTACTAAATATTGTCGCCCCGTTCAATCTGTCTAATATGTCCTCAAATCGGGGAATAGGATACTTCTCGTCCGTCGTGTTCTCGTTTAACTTCCGATAATCGATAACTACCCTGTATTTCTCCGTCTCGTCCCCAGGTCTATTTTTCTTCCTCACTGCCCATAGAGGACTGTTATATGGCGAAGTGCTATCAATTATAATCCCTTGCCGTTTGAGACTCTCTAGCTCCTCTCTAATATGCCTACGTAGTGCCTGCGGATATCGTCTCTCTTTCACGTATGTGACGCGTTCTTTCTTTAACTGGATCTCGTGACCGTCTTCCCAGTCGCTCCTAGCGTGTCTCCCTCTACGTAAAAAATATCCTCAAACTCCCTCTGTAGGCCTTCCCTCCAGCCCTCTATTGTATTAACCGCCCCTATCCGCGCTCTTCCGTCCCATATAGTCCCTTGACATTTATATTCCACTTTCCCCAACTTAATGTTCCATTTTTCCCCGATATTCTCCACACGCGCGCCTACCTTCCCCAACATGTCGCACCCAACTATCACCTGGTACTCCCGCGGCATGTTTCCTACGATATGTACCTTTAGATCTCCCCCTTTCTTCGCCCACCTATTTAGCCCTATGACTAACTCTCCCACTACCTCGCAAGGGCCTCCCAGGGTGATTAAACTACAATTACATACCTGAATCTGGAGTGCCCTCTCTCCGCCATACAGCCTCTCCAGCGCTCCGCGGGACATGATGGTGTTGGTGCTTCCCGTGTCCACCAGACACATCTCTCCTCCTTTGACCCTAATTATTGGCATAACATAACATCCTCTCCCGAATTGCATTACATCTCAGGATGCGGTCGCCTCTCTGCCAACACGCTCCTCAGGCTTCATCACGTTGCTCCCATCTACGTGACTCGACCTTCTTCCCTGTCTGTCTCCTGTTTCTGCTGCGCCTCGCTTCTTCTCCTTCAGTTCCCGAAGTCCCTGATGACTCATCTTCTGATGATCCACTCTCCCCATGTGTCATGCTCCGTCTCTCTCTTACTTCTTGAGTGTTTACCTCCATTGGTTCTGGTCGTTGGTATTCTCTCCTCCGGAAGATATACGGGCAATGCCTCGCGATGTGTCCTTCCTCGCCACACTCAAAACATTTTGTTCGAGGACACTGTGCCACTAAATGTCCTGCCTTCCTACATCCGTGGAATTTTCTTTCTTCCCTGGGCGGGGCATACCTCGGTCTCGTTCCTCTAAATCTTCTTTCTCCTGTCGTTCCCTTGTCTCTGCCAATAACGGACGTTTCTGGTCTCCTCCAGGTTGGTTTCAGGGTCCGGGTTCTTTTGTATGCAACTCGGCTCCACTCATTGTCGACGTCTTGCACCCTCACTTCTTCCTCCTTGGCACTAGTGTCGATCATTGATTGTGCACACTCCGAGAACGAGCGCTCATCAGAGAATCCTTCCGTTCTTCCTGTCTCCTTGGCCAGTTGCACTTTTAGAATTGTGGATAAGAATCCCATTCTACCCTCCACCTCTTCTACGCTAATCGACTCTCTCATCTTCTCCGTTATCTTATTGAAACGGACTACTAACCCCGCAGCATATTGCCCGTTACTTTGTCTTGGGGACTTTGTCTCCCTAAACATTTGGAATATGTCCTCCTCGGGAGTCATCGTCCTCCTCTCGTACGCCTTCTTCAATCTCATCTTAATTAATTCCCACGGGGTTTCTTCATCTGCCTGAATTTGATTCAGTATACTTCTCTTGACCCGACATATCAGGGCCGCCTTCAACGATTCCGCGTCTCTGGGATCTATTAAATTTTCTTCTGCTGTAGCTCCAATTAAAGCTGTGAGACGGTCTCCTCCTTTTAGGAAATGGTTCAGCTCACCCAGTTCCCCAGTGAATCTCTCCAGCTCCGCAACAGCCTCCTCAGATCCTGGGTATTCATCGCTTTTACCCTCATCAGCGCGAGCGCCGTGGCATGAACTTCTGGCATAGTTCCCACTCTTCTAATATCTGCTCCCTCTACGAGATTCAAGACGGGCTGTCTCAAACTCCTCCTTCAGTCATCTTCTCTCTTTCGCGTATAGAAGAAAAAAAAACAAAAAAAATTACGCTCGCACTCGATAACTCTCTTTCTCCACGGTTCCCGGGTTTCGGCACCAGTTAATGTTTATTGAATTACAAGCTAAGAAAGGTTGGTAATAAGAACACGTAGAGCGTTATAACAAGACTGCTTTATTTAGACCAAGATACCTCTATCTATAGGAATTACCTGTAAACATATACAGATAACATATGTTTGGGGATTAAGGCTGGGCACTAGCGGCGCCTGGACTTAACTTATATATATATATATATATATATATATATATATATATATATATATAATATAGA